>CM047523.1:1268967-1451467 GCA_026122265.1 Ammodytes dubius | reverse complement strand
CAGATGAAGGAGAGGGGATCGTCTCCCGCACAGTGCCAACAGGTTCACGCTGCGCAAGAAGTGTGTGTTTTTTTATTTTGCTTCCCATGTACGGGACCGTCAATACTATCCCCGTGTCAGTTTGGAGCTGAACTGCGCCGACCCAGCTGATACACAGCTTAATCAGCTGAGTGTCAGCTTGAGCCTATTCTTCTCGCGAGCCGCGCGTCCAGCACCAAACATACAGTAAAAATTACGTTTCATATCGTAGGCTACAAGCCACATAACGTGGCATTGACATAGGGCTACATATTATAACCATATGAAACAACAATAATTTGATGTTTTTCCTCTTTATTTATAGGTTAGATGTAGGCCTTTTTATTATTTTTAACCCCATATTATATCAATGATATATTTCGCAGTTTTAACTCCGTGCTTCCTGCTTCTCTCCACCCCAGAATGTCTGTCCAATGAATGAATGACCTCAGCTCACGTGTGCTTTTGCTTCGAAATGCTGGTTCACTTGCAAAAGGGGCAATATGAAAGTGGACCACACCAAACAAAAAAAATCAAAACTCAATTTGGTCTGGACCAAAGCAAGTGAACTAGCGGACTTTCCCAGTGTGAATACACCCTTAGGCAGTTTTAGTATCTCAGAACATAACAACCTTCAACATGAGGTCAGGTCAGAACTCTTTGTTAAAAGGTGAAGTAAGCAATTTATTTATGTTAATATAAGTGTTAAATCACTCTTTATTCATACAGTGATCACTTATATAGTATGCACGTTTCATAAAGCCAATCTCTCAGTTACCCGCTATGCATGTAATCGGCAAATACACTTTTTGGGGATCCCACTACTGATAACCAATCAGAAGAGAGAACGCTACAAACTGGCACATGTCTCACTGCCGGTATTTTGATGGTTTTTAATCATGTTTTATCACACTTACGGATCTGAGATGATGCTAGTATAACTTGCTGCTTAAAGACCGCAGTGCATTAATGTGGTGACGTAGGGACGAGGGAGGGGACTGCTAACTGCAGTCACTGACAGGAAGTTAGCTAAACTGACCATTCCGTTTACTGAACCTTTATTTAGACTACTTGTATTTAGATTCACAATGGCACCAGGCTACAGTACATAAACAAATACACTTGATTATTATATTATGACTATAATATTAATTTCCATAACAGTCTGTTTGTGTATATATTAGTGTGTCATTGTAAAACTAACAAATAATATCTTTAAAAATCCCAGATGTAGTTATTTCATTTGGCGGACCTGATAACTTCAATTTGTTCTATCTTTTTCATATTTCCCAAGATAAATTAAGTTTTTCATACATTCCAGTGAATTGAAGCTAATCGTTTATTTTAGTTTGAGATTGTGTTTATTAATTAATTATGCAGCTATTATGAGATCTAGAACTAGAAAATTGATACACAAGTCAACATTAACATAAACTGTTACTGTTGGAAACTGCTACGAGATGCAGAGGAGGGAGAAAGGTGGAGAAGACTCATCCTAGGTCAGCGATTCCACACTTAAGCCTGTTACATACTCCGCGAGAAGAAATAACAAAGTTCTCGGTGACAGCTCTTGTTAAGCTGTTCTCGCAGCATGTTCTCGACACATCACCCGGGCCGAACTTTCTTCTCGCAGCTTGTCCGAGAACTCTTGTGTGATTGGTCAATCTGAAGTCAATGAGGAAAATCAGCTTCCGCTACTATGTTAACAGCGTGTGACGTGTGCCGCGGTGAGGAGTTCGGCACTTGAGTTCTTGCGAAGTATGAAATGTCCAGACCAGAAAGAACTTTGTTCTTGTTCTCGCAGCTCTGTCAGCGAGAAGTTTGTTCTTTCTTCTCGTGGAGTATGTAACAGCCTTAATGCCTGCAGCCTTCTCACCTCATATTAAGCATCTCGCGTTGAACTCGCACACAAACAAGCATCACTTCTTCAATATTTATTCCTCACTTAAGGGATTTTTTTGTTTGCTAGACAGCTACTGGATATGCAAAAAAAAGTGCAGTGAGGGGCACACAGGGGATACCATTAATCTAGTGAATAATTTAGAGCTGTAGCTAGCGCCTTGAAGGGGGGCAGCATACAGTCAGCACAGGCTGGAAGAATGACTGAGCTATACCTCATACAATAGCAAATGCTAAATTCATGCTAAAACTTTTACAATTATTAGTACTATGAATTATTCTGTCCATTGTTAATATAGCTTCTAATTGAATTACTTATGTTATCTTAGTGATTGTTAAAGAATATTTTAAATTACCCATTATGTTACAGAGTACATAGTGAGATCCTCATGAATGCTATAGTTCCGACACACACCGTAAAATCCAAGTAAAGTAAACTCACAATTACATAAAATGTATATCATATGTTTGGTACGCAAGTATGTCACATGTTCATTTTACTTCCTTGTTTATTAAACATGTACTATCATATCTGTGCAGTGTTGGGAACATTACTTTAAAAAGTAATTAGTTATAGTTACTCACTACTTGTTCCAAAAAGTAACTGAGTTAGTAACTGAATTACTTTATAATAGAAGTAACTAGTTACCAGGGAAAGTAACTATTTGCGTTAGCCTACTGTAAAAAAAAAAAGTTGCTATATCTCAACAAATTTGGATTTTTCTGAGCAGTTTTCACAAGTCAGTTGAAATGAGTAGAACAGACAGGTAGGCCTACTTGTAGGCTACATAACCTTAAATATTCATTACAACAGACAAGGTAAGAGGTTTATCCTGCACTTCATGTATTTTGTTCTCAACAAAAGTAGTAGAGGAAACTGCTGAATGTACCGTGCTGATCTGCTATATCACTGGATTCACTTCAGGGGTGTCGGCAAAAACAACACTTAAGGCCAAAAACGTCAGACTATGAAGTATGAGACGATGAGAGGAGGAGTAAGGATTCATCCTATGTTCATTTCCTTCTTTAACATGCACAGCAACATACAGATCGCAGAAAAATAACAGCAGCAATATTCGGCTCGTGATGACACGCTAAACAGCTGTTGCAACCGTCGAATCGCGGCCGTTTAATAACGTGCATAAATTATAATTTATAGAGATCGAGAAACTCCATGCACTTACTCACAAGGGCGATGCAAAATAACTCAGGGAGAGCACGTTTCAACCGTGGATTGATAGTTGGTTACTGCGGCAACGTGCACGCTCACACAACAGAGAGAGAAAGAAAAATAAACTTCACTAAACAGGCGCTCCGGCTGACTGACATGACGGCGCTAACTGACAGTTATAATGTCATCCACACTGAATAAAACACAACTTAAAACACACCGGTCTCCTCACTAGCAGTTTGTGTAGTATGGAGCCAGGGGTGCGTTCGGATTACACAGTTTATTCAATCAATTCATAGTAACGCACCGCATTTAACGTTCAGTAACGATAACGGCGTTGTATCGACGGAAAAAGTAATTAGTTAGATTACCCTGTTACTGAAGAAATAACGGCGTTACCTAACGCTGTTATTTCAAACGGTGTTATTCCCAACACTGTATCTGTGTGACTATGGCAAATTGCCATGTCAACTGTTAGGCTTAACTACATGGAGGGCAAGAAGGAGAGAGAGATTTGATTATCATTGTTACACATTGAATCAGTGAATAAATAATTTTCTGTTGTGCTTTGGTATTATAGATGTCTGATCTGTCATATCAATAGGGATGGGAATTGATAAGAATTTAACGATTCCGATTCTGCTTCTCTTATCGATTCTCATTGGGTGAGAGAATAAGTACAAATGAGTTCGTTTGTATTAACTCTTTAATATCTGATCAGAAGTGTGTCTAGTTTGTGCCTTGAACGTGTTATGGTGAGGCAGACAGGCAGGCAAGCAGGACGTCAAAAGTAAAGGGTAGTTTATTAGGCTCAAAAAATGACAAAAAACTCCCAAGGCAAAAAAGGCAAAATAACACAGAGAGTGCAGTACACAAGAAACACGGGACGAGACTCACCAACAACGACAGGACAAACCATAATGCACAGATCATGACAGAAAGAGTATCAAGAGTAGACTTTAGGATTAGGAAATTGTCAATTTTCACATTAATTGCTCCAGACAAAAAAATAAATGTTTGGCTTTTAAGCCCAAATGCCATTATGTTCCCTAAAAACTAAAAACACGGATTTAAAACTTGTGCCTTTTGGAATATTAACAGTGCTCATTTGCACTTGAAAAAAAATTCAACTGACAGAAAAAAGACCAATAAGTTTTTTGAAAAGAAAAGACCAACTTTGGCAAATTAACCATTTTATCATGTTTGCCCTCTCAGGAAGGATACGAGATCTTTAATGTATGTTAAGTGTTATTATATGATTGTGCCCTTACTCTGAAAGGGCAACGTGATGATGTCACTACGTTCAAGTGAAGGAACCCTTTCTTTATACAGTAGGTCCGTGGAAGGAACGCCTCAGGTCAAACTGTCACGTTACACGTTGTTGTTGAACTGACTACACAGTAGTCAGTCATGTAGGCTATTCAAGAAGAGAATAAATACGCCATGAAGGCTAAAAGAGAATCTATCGCTTTGCTTATTCTTCATCAAGTAATCCAAGGCAGATCTTTTTGTATCGGGCAGAGATCGTTATTTTAAGTGTGTCTTACTGTCTTTATAAAGTGTCTTGTTAAACGTTTCCTTATCACCGGACCGCCGAGTCCCGCGTTGTGTTGTTTTCTGTTTGTCTCCACCGCCGTGCGTAAAGGCAGCATGATAACAGCTGAACGAGAGTAAACAGCGGGCCTTTGGCAATCCTTTTTGCTTTGCAAAAAGGACGTTCATTCTCATACATTTTATGTTCAAATCCAAGTCATGGGCAATGCTGGTGCCGACTAGTAAGGCAGCGGACGTTTAAACGTTTAACCGTCCGGATCGCAGTCTGCGAGCATGCTTGTGCTCGTGCAGGGTCGTTGATGAAATGGAAACTTTACAATTGTTGCAAGTGGCCATATTGTCGTCTTTTCGCGTGAAATACAACCAAACTTTAGAGCGCTTCTGCCTCGACGCCATGTTTGCTGCGTTCTGAAACAAAACAAAGCAGCGCCAGTGTCAAGTCATGACGCATTTGTAACGAGCGGAACTGATAAGCGGAATCGTTAAGCAGGCATGTTAACGATTCCAAGGAATTGGTTCACTAGGCACCGGCTTCCCATCCCTACATATCAATAAAGCTTTTTTGAACTGAATTGAATTGAGATACAGGCTGTGTTCGGAAAGCCATACTAACGTCCTACTCATACTAATTTTGACTTCAATTTGAGTATGTGACGGTTGGGTATGCAAGTTTGGGTATGCGAGAAATTCCTGGATGAGTACTAACTTCCGGGAAGATTTTGGGTATGAATCGATTGTATACTTTTCCTACTCAACCGCCCCACAATGCACTGGGTCAATTCTACCTGCACAGGAAAATGAAATATTTACGAGCAAGTTGCTAGGCAACGACATTGTTTGGGGTCCGCGATCTGACAACTGTACGTGCAGTCATTCATAAACTCTTACAATAGATAAGAGATGAAGATAAATACCTAACAACATTAGAGTTACTAAGTGAAATGAGTGATGTGAGTCTGATAGTGGAGAGAGATCAGAACAGATCGCTGTTCCACACACCGCGGCTCGTCCAGCTCAACTCACAGACAGCTGAGTGCTGTCTGATGAGCCGGACAGAGAGCGTTGGAGGGATCCTCCGCCTCAAAACATAATTATAAAACAAGAAGTCTAACACAGATCATGAACACAGAACTGTAAAAATCTAGTTCAATATCTAACCTGTAGAGGGCGGTTATACGCTAAACAGCGTCTAAACTGCCTGAATATTATAAGAAGAAGAAGAAATTCTTCATTGCTTGAGTATACTTCAACTGAAAACGTTTCGACGCACCTCGCATACACAATCGATCTTTGAGTAGACAGTATGCAGTATATAGATGGTGAGTATGTAGGATGTAGGACGCTAGTATGGCTTTCCGAACACAGCCACAGAGAGAAGGGGAGGGAGAGACAGACTGAGCATGCGCTCTGGAAGTGACGTGACATGGACTGAGCCTCTGTATAAAAACTACCAGGGATTAGACAGATATATAGCAAAGAGGCAAGATCAAGAAGTATATCCCAATTGTATGCCTACTGCATGCTAACTAGACTATTGTTATATAGTATGTGAAATAATGTGAAATAATAAAAGAGTATGTTATTGGGAACGTAGCCACAGAGAGAAAGAGTTTGTGTTTGTTGGGGAGGAGATCAATGGGTCTAACTGGGTCATTGGTTGGGTGTGATTACAGTAGTCAGTGGCTGGAGGCCTTCCCACTTCCTCTCAATCTTCCTCTCACTCTTCATCTCACTCTTTCTCTCGATCTGTCTCTCAGGGATGATGAGGTTTATCTAAGGAATCCTGTTAGCAGCAATGCTTCAAAGCTCTCTGCACACACCCTGCATTCTTTATGGCTATAGGGTTTATCACAAGAAAAAACTACTTAGGTACAAAAATATGTTTGAAACAAGTGTTAAGAATTCACTGAAATAAGTATAACAAAAGCTATTACTTTTTGCAGTCAATTTAATTTAAATTAAATTGAAAAGATCCTTTGGCAATCTTACCTTCAAAGTGACGTTAGCAGTTCTGTGTTTCCCCCTTTGGAGATATACAGCGGTGGCCAAAATTATTAGAACACCCGACAGATCTGAAAATATTGACCTTTTTTTGCCTTCAAAACATGATTTCATTTCGTAATGTTCATGAAATTTGCAGACGGTTTTTATGAGCACACCAAATATCAAATGAAGTCTGAAGACCCCAAGGAACACCAATGTAACACATATGTGTACAGGAAAATAAAAAATATAATCATATTTTCCAGTTGTGCCCATAAAGTTAGGAAAAGTCATTAAATATGAAGCAAAACAATTATGTCAACAACATATTTAGTGCTTTCAAACATTGATTGGGGTCAAATTGATCCCAAGGATAATAGGAGGGTCATGTTAACTACACCATTATTAAGTGTTGGCTCTTGTCACTATATGCACATGGGGCTGCATCAGCCAATGTACTTAATTAAATGATGCCAATGAGCTTGAAATAAAAATAGTTTGATTGGCTATTCGCAAAGCATTCCTGACAAACAGGGGTGCGTCCAACAAGAAATTATATAGACTGTACATATCTCCCTCTGATTGCCTATTTCTTTTTCTCTCAAATAAAAAGATACATGTTATAAGCAATTCTGACAAACTTAAAGTTATTTATTGTGGATTTTCTCTGAATTTTCTTCATAAAAAATTGCAACTGAATACATGCTTAAAGCGCCATGGTGTGTGTGTGTGTGTGTGTGTGTGTGTGTGTGTGTGTGTGTGTGTGTGTGTGTGTGTGTGTGTGTGTGTGTGTGTGTGTGTGTGTGTGTGTGTGTGTGTGTGTTGTGTGTGTGTGTGAAGAGCAACACCATATTTAACAGGAAGCACCAGGCAGAAAGGTGGAGTGAGGGACACAAGTAGCAAATAAGGAATTTGGTGGTAGGAAGTTGGAGGTTCTGGCCTGGATACTGAGTGATTGGAGCGGTTATTGAAGGGGGCAAGGTGTGCTGGCGGCATTTTGAAGAATGACCAACCAGCTCCACTATTGATGTGTCAGGGTGATTGATTTGCTGCGAGACCAAGCCCTAATGACTTCATCAGCCCCAGGTCGTAGTTGTGAATAGTGCACACACATATGAGAACACCTACATCTAGACTAGAAAAAAAAATAGTGACCTGTTTACTCTCAAGTGAACTGTATACCACACTGTAAACATTTCTAACCCCGACCCACCTTTGATCAACCCTCCAAAATGCACATTAATCAACCAAAGTTATAATCTTAAAGACCTACTTCACCAGTGGTAATATGAAGGTGTATTGAACTCTGAGATCCTATGTAGTATAAATGTGCAAAGATTTTAGAAATCCTAGCCTGAGAAAAAGCAGAAAGAGTGTTGTATGGTCTCACTGTCTAACCCTACATTTTCCATGCGTTACATCACAAATGGTCAAATGTAGGGGTAGGATTAACAGGACAGCTGTGCCAAGGGAAGACTGAGGGAAGAAAAACCTCATTCATTATATTATAATAGCGATTTTATAGTGAAAGAATGCCGGTTCCATATCGGTGAAGTATTCCTTTAACTTTGGAAGCTTTGCCTCTTACACTTCCAACCATATTTCCTTATTCCTCTAACCTTGACTTTGTCCATTATTGTGACGATATTAGCTGCTAAGAAAATGGTGTTCTTTTAGTTGCAGTGCTGAACTAATGCATCTTAACAAGCGTTAGCACCTGGCAGATGCCACTGCAGGTGGAATACAAGCACAGGTACACAGTGTCCCTTCCCCAAATTATGTTCAAAACTACAACCCCAATTCCGAAAAAGTTAGGACGTTGTGTAAAATGGGAATAAAACAGAATATGATCACTTCCTAATCATTTTCAACATGTTAAATAAATAACAGTACAAATACATGAAAGTTATTTGTTTAAACTGATACACTTTATAGTTTTTTGTAAATATACACAAATATAAGATCTTAAAATTGCAACGCGTTTCAAAAAAGTTGGGTCAGGGGCATTAAAAGATTGGGAAATGCTGTAGAATGTTAAAAAGAATACCTGTGTGTAACAATACTGAGGTAAACATGTTAACTGGTAACAGGTGATATTATCATGAATGGGGCATCCCGTAAAGATTCAGTCTTCACAAGCAACAATGGGATGAGTTTGGAAAGGGTATCATTGCTGGTGGCCATTTCAGGGATCATATGCTCTAGCCATGAATGTACTTGTGAAGTCTGATAGGGTTTTATGCAGAGGACCTCTCTTACCACATATGCCGTCCTATGGCCTTTTATCATGGATGACCTGACCCTGACAATTACATCTGTGCCAGGTTGCAAGTGGATCCTGGATGTGTTGGCAGAGCTGGCAAGTATGTCCCAATGCTTCCTGCTGAGGAAGCTTCATAAATACAGCTTGACACGCTCTAACACTCAGATAGTGTCCAATCGTCATCGGGAAGAGCCTAGCCTAGGGAAAGGTGTGTGACAGCAGCTTTCATCTGAGTGAACAACAAATAACTGGAAGTCTGTATAAATTGCAATGAACAACGTATGGCTTTGAATAGAAGCAGGTTTTTGCAAAAGGTAGCTTGAAATAAAGCTGAACAATTTGGGTAGAATATATCTTGTCCCAATTTATCCGAAAGATATTGCAATTGCGATTTGATTCATATATATGTTTTAAAGTCAAGCCTAGTCATTTCAATAGTCAGTCTGTTACGGAGGTAATATGTATCATGCCTGCGTTCCAATACCCATACTATCTACTATTTAGTATGGTAGAAAAAAGATTTAGGATGTCCAGATTCTTGTCGCCAGATTTAGTATGGTTAGAATTACCCGGATGGCTGCTACATCCGGCCGAGATTTTTAGTGTTGAAAGCAGCATCCCATTTCGGTGATTCTGATCCACAATACTATTACTTTGAAATAGTAGTTTGACTGGGTTAAAGGAAAAGTTAAATATTTGAATTTTTTGGGTTTTTGCATTACTCTCCAACCAATCAAATACTAACTGGAAAGAAACCAGGAAGTGCCCATGACTATTTATTGGTTGCTTGAGCCGGAGAGTGAGACAAAAAATTAATATTAAATATGTGTAACTATTCCTTTAATGTGTCTTTCTGGCCATACACGTGTTGCTTGTAGTGCTGAATAAGATCTGTGGTACTTTTCCATGATGGCACAGTCCATCAATGCTATGTAAAATCCCCTACCAGATATGGGAAGACTTACAAGTATTCAATCATAATACAACAATTGCTTATGGGGAGAAGGGACATCTCCTGGAAGGCATTCGGAGTTGAATACTGGTTTGCACTAATAAAAAGTTGTGTGAAAAATGAGAACCAGACAGAAAAGTTCCAAACCGGTTGACCTTCAAGGTGTAGATGTGTGTATGTGTGTCGGGGCGTTAGGTAGGCTGTTAGATATGTTGGGTATGGGGTCAAAACCACAGGCTGTGTACAATCATCCTAAATCAAGGCTGGTCTCAACCGTCAGATTATTACTGTACTTAATTGAAGCGATTTTCTCTCTTATCAGACCCACCAACATTTTTTTAATTTTTTAATTTAGCACACTTTAACATGAATGGTGCAAGGAGGGAACACAGCCCAATGGGCTTGTACAAGAGTTCCACCCCTGTCAATAATCACATCAAATCATATTCATAAGGCTAACAAATAAACGTTAGAAAATAAGGAGACAAAGTACATGAATAATCAAAATTAGATGGAAAAGGATATAAATGTAAAGAATATTCCACTATGGACCTCCAGAATTACTTCATCGCAGAATCCCGACTGGTTTGAGACAGTCGGTTCTCTCTCTCTCTCTCATCCTCTCTCTCTCTGCCCTATTAACGAGTGCAGCGTTCCATGGAGCTGTAGCAATGTGTTGACCTTAAACCATTAGCATGATTTACCTCGCTCTTTCTCTCCAAACAGGAATGCAGCCTGCTGGATGATTATGGTTTCCCTCCTTCCCCCCGTCTGTTTTGTAATTTAGAGGCTTCACCTTGTGCCACACAGCTAAGTGCAGCGACCGGAGAACCATATGGTTTGAATAATTCATATAAATATTCATAAAAACAATCTGTTTTTAGGAGTATACTGTATCTAAATAATCTAGAAAAAAAAAACATGTGCTGCAGTTTGAACCGGCTATGTATTTCGGAGAATATAATGGGCTTGAGCTTCACTTCTGCAAGAAAGAACAGGGGAAAACAGACAGAATAAAGGTATATTTAAAGATCCAGAGGGAATGGGGGGGGGGGGGGGCATGTTAGAACAACATAGAAAGAGACACAAGGACAATAAAGATCACAACATACTTAATCAATTTAACACAATTCAATTCTGTCTTCCTCAAATCTCAAGTCTTGACCTCTGTAAATCTAAGCTGACCGAAAAAGTGTAGCAGAAAGGGTACAAAAATACCCCTCTTTTCTGAGAGAAAAGTGTATGCAAGAGCGAGGAGATAATTGGCTCAACTATATAAACTCGTTATCCAGGGAACACAGAATTAGAGGAATCTAGCCGTCCGTTAATTAATCTATCTTTGAAAAGTGCAAGCCTTGGAGGGGTCTGGGGGCGCCTCCATTTCCGTCTGTGTGACAGATTTCTTTCCAATTATATGACATTAATCGGCACACTGCAAATCTGAGAATCCACACGCTGTGATCCCCCCCAATTAGAGGCGAGTATAAGCGCTGCACGCACTGCCGTCGGACATAAGGATTAGCTAACCTCTTCCTAACATCCCCATTAATTAAAAACAATTTCACTCGTCAAATTGAACTTGAATCACAGTGTACCCTGCTTGCTCACTTCAGTGGTTTCCAGTTCAAACCAGTGTGTTTTGATTGACTGTGCATTCCCCCCCCCCCTATATATTTTGACGGATTGTCTGCCTGCAGGGTTTATTTCTTCTGGGCCTACCTGATTGTTATATCACCAAAACGCCCCAAGGTTGTTTCCTCTCTTCCATGGCAATTAGGCAACAAAAATAAAAAAAAAAAAAAAGAAAAAACTCTATTAGGCTTAAAATAGGCTCTTTGGATGTGCATAGCTGCTTTGAATTAGGAGTATATGTTGAAAGTCTAGGCCAGAGATACGATGGCCTTATATGCTGCCTTGTGGATATTATTTTATCATTCTTAAGGAAGAAGGAGGATATGGGTAAGTGGGTGAACAGCTCCTCTTACATTAACGACTGCTTGCTTCATGTCGAAGTATTTTTAAAATTGATTAAACAAACTGGTGTTTCAATTGGCATTAATGATTGTTCATATGGCATATATGAGCAGTTGCCCTTTTCATTCATGTAAAATAAGACAAACCAGAAAGGAAACAAGTAAATCGAGGTATGGAGACATACACATCTCCCAGTACAAGACATTCTGTGAAATTGGTTGGTTTTATTTTGGAACCCACCTGACGTAGGGAGAGGTTATACAATTCCCTTAATTTATAAAAGGTCAGGTGTTTAAGCCTTTAAGTCCAATACATGAACAGATGGAATGCTCAGAGATTCCAAGTAAAACTTAAGACGTCTTTTTAAAATAAATCTTGATATTATAGTGGAAATAAGAGCGAGTGTTCCTTACATAATAATTCCCTAAAGCCAGTCACCCACTCAACTCCCAGTAAATCCTCTTCACAATGCCTTCTCCTACATAGCAGAGGGAGGTTTGCTTTTTTTTTTAAAATAAAGATGAAAAGACAATATTATCTCTCCTTGCCGTGCTGGGAGAACTGACAAAAACAAATCACCCGTACAGACAGTCCCATTTACACACCTTGCATTAAGACAAAGTACAGACAGCCTTAGCATTTCCACATACTAATTAGAGGCCTTGTTAACGCCAGAGGGTCGGACAAAACAGCTACCACTGTCTCTGTGTGTCATCAATAACATCTCACTACTATGACGGGCCACATGCACAAGAGCAGTGTCAGGTAATGAGGCCTGTGGTGATGACACAGTAGCAACTGGTTTAGGAGCCACCTGGTTCACTGGACCTGGGGCCTCATTTATTAAACTGTGCGTAGAATCCATCCTAAAACACTAATATGGTGAAGCTTATAAAAAGTACAGCACTTTGACTGACATGAGGTAAAATAGGAGAGGGGGTTGAAGCCAATTCAGTAATTATAGTCTTTGAAAGTAGGCGTAACATCATGGATACTTTTCGCAGAGAATCAGTTTTACTGCTCCTGCTTATATTACTAAAAGTACTATGACCCTGCTATACTTGTAGACAGTGCCCAGCTCTGCCATAATTTAATGTACTAGGAATAGGGGAAAGTGGGGTGAGTTGTGCAACTTTTTACTCAAAGTGATTTTAAAGTGAGGCCTTGACAGTTATGTCTCCAACTCAAATATGTACATATATTTCAGGATGTTGTGCATCCCTGGCAATAAAAACTTTGGATCTGGAATAAACTGTTTAAGAAATATAGCTTTCGGAAAAAAAGTTGTCTTTTCACCGTGGGGTGATTTGTGCATTTGGAGAAAATAAGATGGGGTGAATTGTGCCAATTTATATATATCTCAAAAACTGTAATGCAAGACAAATCCATTAGACAATCACTTATTTAAGGTGTATTTAAAGTAAATAAAGTAAATAGTTGACAAAGATTGAAGGTACATTTTCTTAAACAAGGCCTAGCAGATCTAGGTGGTTTTGCCTGCAAAGCTCACAATGACAAAGTCACCATCATCATCTTTCTGGCCATCTGAACTCTCATCAGTGGTGTCGTTAAGTGGAATTGAGATGTCACTCTCTTCTGAGCTACTGTAGACAATCACTTTCTTTTGGTGACCAGCGTATACAGCCATGCCACTGGCACAACTCTCAGAAATGTACTTTGCACTAGTTGCTCCGTGCTTGTGGAACCAACTGCCACCTGACAAATGTGATTCCCCCTACATTTCTGCCTTTAAATCAAGGCTCAAAACCCATATGTACACCCTGGTGTTTCCTCCCCATTAACTATCTTACCTCTGCACTACTATCTGTGTTTATGTGGATGTATGGGCTTTACGTCTTTTATTTTGGTTATTGTTATTTTACCTTCATTGTTTACCTACTGAATGCACTATGTACAGCACTTTGGACAGTGCAAACTGTCATAAATGTGCTTTTATAAATACATTTTACTTACTTACTTACTTATAACTCACCTAGGCACTTTCGCACAAATCACCCCATCCCCAGAATTTTGGATAATAGGCATGATGCAGCAATTTAGGGCTGACATCGTGCTAACTATATAGACAAAGTGTAGCATACCAAAGCACTAAAACATGTGTCAAATGTTTTCAAACGTGTCTATAATTGTTCAGACACAATAATCAAAAAACCTTGATCATGGAAATTTTACTTTGAAAGGCAAAACACAGTTTTTTTTAGCTTAAATGTGCTTATATCTTATTCCTTGTGTCTCCCTTCTTTACAGGATGAGTCAAATGGATGGCTCTTCTTAAATATGTGGTCACATTTCCAATTTCTTCCACGGTTTTCTAGAAACAAGGGGTTTTGCAACTTCCAAAATGCACAACTCACCCCACTTTCCCCTACATGTGTAAGTCATTGTTCAGTACAAAAATATTCTCATTATCATCGTCATGAGGGAAGCAAAATGGGTTATGGAGAATTAAACTGTATAGCATTAGAAGTAGATTTGAAAAATGGAGGCTGGGCCATGACCCAAAGAACTAGATCGCTGGTACAAGCGGCCGAAATGGGTTTTCTCAGGAGAGTGGCATGGCTTAGTGAGAAGGTCTCAGTCATTCGTGAGGAACTCGGGGCATAGCTATCCTTTGGGAGTAGTTGCCCCTGCCTAAAGACAACAAATAAGCAGTACTGTGCAAAAGTTTAAGGCAGGTGTGAAACATGCTGTTAACTAAGAATGCTTTCAAAAACTGAAGTTGTAATACTTTATTTTCACAACTTAACAAAATGCAGTGAATGAACAGAAAACAAATCTAAATCCAGCAGTGTCATCAGCTCAGAACTGGCAGAAACCAGTGGGACCCAGGTACATCCATCTACTATTCTCAGCATTGAAGACACCATTAATCCTCCTGACCAAATCTTCAACAGTCACAGATGTAAGATCATGCCCTTGTGCAGTCTGTGGAGAAGGCATGAGTGTAACTACAAGTACGCAAGATGGAAACGTCAGCTCTAGAATTATCACCAAGCAATCATCCCCAGCAGTCATAAATCAGACAACTGGGCCCCATTTCACACTACTTACATACCCATTATGTCCTATCATAAAAACATAACTACACCCACCATTAATTAGGCCATGATAGCCCTCTGTGGAGCTCTAGAGGGCTTTATGCGGTCACAATCAGTGAGTGTATATGTACACTCATGTCTAAATGTGTAAGCTTTGAACTAGTGTGTAAGAGAGATCCTACACGATGATGCCACACAAGTGTTCTTATCTTTAGCTTAACTCTATTTCCAGTAGCCAGCCGTGGTAAAGCTCAAGGAAGCAAAGTGTGTTTGTGTGTGTGTGTGTGTGTGTGTGTGTGTGTGTGTGTTTGTGTGTGTGTGTGTGTGTGTGTGTGTGTGTGTGTGTGTGTGTGTGGTGTGTGTGTGTGTGTGCTGCATGCGTGCGTGCGAGAACCGCCAAAACTGCCGTCAGAAGCAATCATCACAAGCAGCAAAATATGCTGGATATGTATTGTTTGGCTACCTAGACAGAAGCAAGACGTCATGGTGTGGCTCTATAGTCTGTGGACAAGCCAACTGGTTCTCAATAGGTTGGTTGGTTGAACAGACTGCACACCGGCACTACAACCGGAACTGGAACCTGGTTCAAGTTGGTGAGATGTGTACTATGGATAAAATACCAACGACCAAAGTAGGTCCCACCACCTCCTCTAACTGGGTCAGATTCGAGGAGAGACTTAACACAGAAAACACTGCTTTCACCTGCCTCTACTGGATATAACATAATAGAATTACATTTTAAAAAGCTAATAAATGTGGTGAGAAGTGTTAAGCATATAATACAACTGCAACTTTCCCTTTCTGTTCACTGAGGTCAGACACAAACACCACAGCATATAAGACATGCAGAAACTTCATAGAGAGCATCTCTCAAACATGTATCCCTCTATTAATATTTCATCCCAGGCCTTTTTTTGATCATATTTTCCTTATGCGCTTCTCTGCCAGCCAACAGCCTAATTGACCCCGCATTTGTCAGCCTGCTTGAAGCACTAGAAACAACAAAGCCGTGTTGAAAGCCCTACCCTAGACCTTCCCATCACGTTGTCTTCCTCCTGAATCAGGGTTTATGGGTTCAAAATCCCCCAAAAGCTTTACTAATATGACCCACATTAACACAGCCCCATGGTGTCATCTTCACAGAGCCAGGGTTTGATTGGTTTTAATCATGCTGCTGTGTGAAGAGCACTCCACGGGCTTCAGTGGTTCAAAATTGTGTGTGTAGATGACAGACAGTAGGTGTGAATGGAAATATCAATGTGTTAGACAGCAGCTAATGGGAGCCATATTGATCCAACATGACAAGGGCAAAGAGGCAGAGCAGAAGAAACACACATAATCAGCCATTCAAATCTGCCACAATGAGTCTAATCAAATCGGAGGACCTCAATGCACAGTGGAGGAGTTAGTATGTGTGTCCCCAGCTTGATGAACATCACTAATGTGTTGCTAGTGTTGACAGCAAACCTGTATATGCGTTCACGTGTTTATTTATTTATTTAACCTTTATTTACCCAGGCAAGCAAATTAAGAACAAAATTCTTATTTTCAAGTGCAGCCTGAAGGGGAAGAGGGAGGGGAGTGCTAAAAGTAAAAACAAGGTTATATACTGTATATATTACACTTTTGCAAAAATATATAAAATACACTTTAAAAAATTCAATATAATACAATACAATAAATTAAACAGTTAATCAATAGGGTATGACAGGAAGGGCAACTAGCAGGTGCAGGAGTCAACTAAGATTTCTTGCAGTTTTGTTTGAAGACAGAGAGAGAGGTGAAGACAGAAAGCGTTGAACAAAGCCTATGTATTTTTGATATATACAACAATTTATTGAGGTTATCTTTGCCTTGGTTTCTAATTTAAATTATCACACACTCTCACACACACAGGTATATCAGTCATTTTGAAGTCAACATACAGCAGATTAGCTCAAAGTCACTGATATTATCATAAAACACTTTAATTTCCCTAAAAAACAATATTTCAATTTTTGAGCATTGAGCATATACACTTTTACTCTACCGAAATTAATATAACCAGTTGTTTTTATCTCAGATGACATTATTTACATAGCTAGTAAAGCAGCTACGAGTAACATTTAAATATCTTTTAAACAGCCTCATGTTTCCTCTGATAATCATAAATTACCTTTAACAGCAAACGAGACCATCAGTGCAAAGAAAGACGTTTTTATATAGTTTTTATTATTGCTTTTGGTCTGGTCGCACACCCAGTCAGATTTTCGTTTCGCTCGTGCAGGCTCTATGGTCACATATCCGTATTGGTCGCAGACTGTTTCACAATATGAACATACACATATTCATGCAATTGAGCCAGCTCAAAATAGCAGTTGTATTTTGATTTCGAAATCATTTTAGGCTTTATCAAGGCCTACGCTAAAAAAAACTATCACTGGCAACTTGTGCTAACTGACATGTGTTTTATTCTGCATGATTTCATATGGTACATGACAACAGTGAACTTTCCATTGAGCCGTGTTAGTTGCAAAGACTATCAATAATGCAGCAACAACCTGACATTATGTTACGCCAAATGAAATGACGGTGAACCTGATGCGCTGTGACAATCGGCTGAGAGCAGCTCTGACACCAGCTATCACGGGCGCCAACACATGATTTATGTCTGGGACTTCAAGTTCACTCAAGCAGACATAAAAAAGGCATGCAAAAGGCAACAATATGACAAACTAAACACCCAATGCCTATCACCAATTAGGATCAATGTCCTCTCAGAAACATGGGAACTGATCAGGTCAGGAACTGTCTGCAGGGCATGTCTGCATGGGGAAGTGACATTTAAAAAAAGCGAAAGTCAGAACTGAAGGGGGACCTGTGAATAATGGGAGACATTGATTTTGTTTTCTGCAATAGGGGGACGATGTTTCAAAATCTGTGTTCAACATGTCAGAGTCCCATCAACCAGCAATTAGCCATTAGAATGTCATTGGTGTCATTAGAATAATCAGGAGGCAAAGTTATGACATGTGAGCAGAGATTTACAAATTAAGATAATTTGTCTTGCTTCAGGTAGACTGCTAATAATTGGCCTATATGCCGATGATATGACAGGGAATGACGAGGGAGAGATGGGGAATAATATGCAACAGGACTTGAACCTGTTAAGTTAAGGCTCATGTTCACCACCTAAGGGAGCTTTCACTAAAAGTGTCTCGCTGTACGTGCGCTTGAAGGCACCACTGAAGCGGCTGTCTCGGTCAAAGGTCAACAATATTTTATTTGATCTTTATGGGCGAAGTGTATATGGTATTTTCTTTTTAATCAAAACATATTTTCTTCTATTTGTCTTTTGCCTGTTATCAGGACTGTTGAGATTGGATATTTAGATATTTCGACAAATTAAATCATTCCAGACTCTATAGTTTGAATTACACAAACTTGTGGCATTAAAAACTATGTTCAATACCGGATAGTGTTAGCCATTTTAGCCCATACATTGCAATAAAACCAGCAACATACTGACTGTTTTCACCAACATGTAGACATTTCCTTTCGGTTAAAGAATGTACAATGGCTTTATATAAAATATTTTCTTTTCTTTAAATAAATTAAATTATCCTGATGTCATATCAAATCAGGCTGGAAGGTATAGCCGACTGGATCACCAATCACAAGAATATTACATACCTTTCTATGTAATTAGTGGGAAACACTCCCACCTTGCAGCTGAATCAATCCTCCTCTAAACACACACACACACACACACACACACACACACACACACACACACACACACACACACACACACACACACACACACACACAGTAACTGAGTAATTAGGAGCATGTGCCCCGCCCTGTCGTTTAATCAGGGACAAGACCCTGCCTGAACGTTCGCCTCTCATCATCTCACAGGCCTAATGAAACAGCCCGAGAGGCACAGCATTACAACATGTGCACAACACACACACACACACACACACACACAAACACAACACACACAAAATCTACCACGTTATGCGGTCAATTCAATCTGCTCTACTTGCAAGAATATTGGAAGAACAGTATTAGTGAAACACCTAAAACAAATTAAAAATAACATAACTGGTGTGTGTGTGTGTGTGTGTGTGTGTGTGTGTGTGTGTGTGTGGTGTGTGTGCGTGCGTGAAGGTTGTGTGTGTCCCTCTCATTACAAGCGTTCAGTAACAGCATGATGGCTAAACACCTGCTAAGGCCTGACCTCCATGTACCTGTCACTGGTTAACAAGCTGTTCTCTCTCCCTCCGTCCTGCCATCTCACACCCTCCTTCCCATCCTAACAGGCCTCCCAGTCATCCCCTTATCCTGCTTTAGAGCCCTGTGTATTTTCCCCGGTGTCTGTCCGTCTCTGCTCCATCTGTTCTCTGCTGTATATATGAGGGATCATCCTCTGCCTTTATTTTGTATACCTCTCCGTTATTTTCTCTTCGACTGCACTTTACCATGAGTTAATACAATACATTTCCGTCAACTCACGACTTTGTTGCTCTAACATTTCTGCACGATGGAAAACCAAACACTGTTCACACACATTTGATTCATTCATCAAGTCATTTTGAAGCCCTGCAATGATTAATCTGTTAAAAAGTCAAGAGAAATAAATAGATTCTGCTACCCTGAAGACGGTCCTTAAAAGGGATTTCCTGGTAACCTCGCTGGTAGGGAACCCATTGGAGGGTTACTAATAAAACATGTTAGCTGCACTTCATGTTAGATTTTGATGGACAAATAAACTGCCACACTAAAAGGTATAACTCTAGTCTGTTTATCAAAACCTGAGCATTTTGACAGTATTTGAGGAAGCTGTATAACAACCAAATGGTATGAATCCAAGATGTATCCTTATAGCCTCAAACAGTGAGACCCAACTTTCGTTTGATAAATCAGAAATATGGGACATCATCCACCCATTCTGAGAATGTACACTCACCAGCCACTTCATTAGGTACACCTTACTATACCGTGTTGGACCTCCTTTGGCCTTCAGAACTGCCTTAATTATCCATGGCATACTTTCAACAAGGTGTTGGAAACATTCCTCAGAAGTTTTTGTCCAAATTGACATGATAGCATCGCACAGTTGCTGCAGATGTGGCAGCTGCACATCCTTGATGTGACTCTCTGGTTCCACCACATCCCAAAGGGGCTCTATTGGGTTGAGATCTGGTGACTGTGCAGGCCATTGGAGTACAGTCAACTCACTGTCATGTTCAAGAAACCAGTTTGAGATGATTTGAGCTTTGTAACATGGTGCATTATCCTGCTGGAAGTATCCATCAGAAGATGGGTACACTGTGGTCATAAAGGTATGGACATGGTCAGCAACAATACTCAGGTAAACAATGCTCAATTGGTACTAAGGGGCACAAAGTGTGCCAAGAAAATATCCCCCACACATTTACACCACCACCACCAGCCTGAATCGTTGATACAAGGCAGGATGGATCCATGCTTTCATGTTGTTTATGCCAAATTCTGACCCTACCATCTGAATGTCGCAACTGAAATCGAGATTCATCAGACAGGCAAGATTTTTCCAATCTTCTATTGTCCCATTTTGGGGAGCCTGTGCAAATTGTAGCCTCCGTTTCCAGTTCTTAGCTGACAGGGGTGGCACCCGGTGGGGTCTTCTGCTGCTGTAGCCCATCTGCTTCAAGGTTAGACTTGTTTTGCATTCAGAGATGGTATTCTGCATACCCTGGTTGTAACGAGTGGTTATTTGAGTTACCGTTGCCTTTCTATCATCTCAAACCTGCCCATTCTCCTCTGACCTCTGACAACAAGTCATTTTTGTCCACACTGCTGCTCACTATATATTATTTCCTTTTCAGACCATTCTCTGTAAACCCTAGAGATGGTCTGGCACCATCAACCATGCCATGTCCAAAGTCACTTAAACACCCTTTCTTCCCCATTCTGTTGCTCGGTTTGAACTTAAACAAGTTGTCCTGTCCAGGGGCCGTATTCACAAAACATTTTAAGGCTAAGAGTAGGTCTTAACGTGCTGATTTAGGAGTAACTCTCAAAAATAAGGGGCATTTCACTTAGGGCTGGGCGATATATAGAATATATGCGATGTATCGCGAGATGTTCTCCACGGGATGTATAAAATGACCCTATCGCGACCATCAAATACAAATTGGCACGTAATGTGTTTTTTTTTAGCTGCCGCCGCCACCGGCGAACTCGCTGGTGTTCGCTTCTCTCGCTCTTTCCTGTGGCTCTCTGCCTCACAGACTCACATGCATTGGCAACTCACTCTCTCCCCCATCCCAACCAGAGTCTCCTGGGCGCGCACCTGTGACGTAGACTGCAGTGCGCCCTGTGTGTGTTTACTTTTATCGCCATGTGAAAACAACGAGAGGGGGAGAAAAAAAGACGAGGGCTCTTGTGCTCTTATGACAGCCGAACGAGCGGGTGGAGGGGGAGCCGACATGACGGCGATGGTGGCCGTCGTTCATGGCATGGACCTTTTTTGTAGGTCCATGCTTTATGAGAAGAAGGCTACACATGAAACCAAGATACTACAGGGTTTCCCACACATTCGTTCACAATTAACCTACAATAGCGCCACATAGGTCTATTCATTTAAAATTTTACAATGATTTGAATTGTATTTCTTTCAACGGCGTACTATGCAACAATAGTCAGACAGTGACAAACCAGGAAATTCACAATTTAGAAACAACCGGCGAAATCGTGCGGAAGGAAAAAGGCGAGACGCGCAACTATACAGTAGCGGACCTGTGGAACGGAGGAGATGGAAGCGCCACATATAGGCCTACTCTAGTAACTGTAGCGGGTACAGGTGGTTCAGATTAATTCAGCTATTAGAAATTAATCTGATGATTAATAATACTTTAATACTTTATTAAAGTTCAAAAGGGGCACCACCATTATTCAAGAATGGAAATATAATAGCAAATTGTCTTGTTTAATCAATGATTTATTCTCAAATGTTGATTAGTTTAATGTTCAGTTAAATCAATCAATATTAATAAATCCTAGTCTCAATGATCATTTCCATAAAATAATGTAATCAAGTAATTACTATTATGAATTTGGTAATATGATCTTAACACTGAAGGCTACAGAATCTTTCACTTGTTGATTGTTGACACTCCAATAATATCCACACAAATAAATCACAAACACTTCTGGTTACAATATGAGAACATTTATTTTAACCACAAATGAAACTTAAGGTAACATCCGTTTTATACACGCATAAAGCAAATACACTTAGCAAACTTAATCAAAGAAAACGTCTAGAACATTGTTGTCTGTACAGCCATGTACCAGTATGTGTGTGTGTGTGGGTGGGTGAAGCGAAGTACGAAAATGGGACGGGGGAGTTCCCACGTGATTTATGACTCGAGGGGTGAGTCAGACCGCCCGGGGGAGCTAGGGAGTCGGTCAGTGAGACTAGGGGGCGTGTAGAATAAATCTTACCAAAGGTACAGGGAGGGGCGAAAGGCCCAAAATGGCGGCGGGCTAGGCTATTAAAGCCCAAAATGGCGGCAGGTAGCTAGGCTAGGCTATTCTACCTCCACCCGATAGGGGAAGTAACTACCACGGGTACTCAAAAGGGCGTCTACTTCAGAACAAAGGACATGAAGAAGGGGTTCTGGAGGCGGGGGATTTCGAAAAAACCACTCGCTCTTTAAATGGATTCTACCGCCGATCCTATCTGATCAAGACTACAATTAGGGTTATCTAACGTGTGTGTGCGTGCAGGAGAGGAAGAGGAGGAAAGACCATGCTTGAGCGCGGGGAGGGGGGAAAAGAAAAGTGTGAGGTTTTAAAACACACAGCAGAATTAAACCACACTGCAGTGACTCGCGCTGAATGAAATGATCAAACTTTCCCCGTTCTGGTTCTCCGTGGGGGAGGACAAACGGAGATAAATCACACAGCTTGTTTTTTTTTTTTTTTCACCTTTATTTATACAGGTATATCCCATTGAGTCCGAAGACTCTTTTGCAAGGGAGACCTGTTCCCATTTACACGTTACCATTCACACACACATTTATACACCGATAGCAGGCTAACTATCGACATTCACACGAGGCAAGGTGGGTGAAGTGTCTTGCCCAAGGACACAATAACTATGACACAGGTGGCAGGGCGGGGATCGAACCTCCAACCCTTTGATCATCAGCCGACCCGCTCTACCAATTGAGCCACTTTGGCGGTCGGGGAGCGTACAAACTTGTTGTCTCTATATGGTTCAGCTAAACAGCCGAACACCAGAAGACAAAGAATTAAGCAGCGCGCGTCCTTTTAAAGTCCTCGGCTATCATCCGGGGTGGGGTTTCAGGCTGGCGTTTGGATACGCCCACCTGAAGAGTAAGGGTGCACTGCAGTGTTTTGGCCGCACGGTGGCGGCACAGATTTGTCCATAGGTTTGACCCCCTATATAACAAAATAAACCCAAACGTGACACCAACAGTAACTTTCAGTGCATCGTAAACCCAAAGCAACTGCAGGAAAAGGAACGGAATAAATCATTTTTTATATAAATATAATAAATATAAATGTGTCTATACTTTCTAAACATAGCTTTACTAAGATCATTAAACCCTTGCAGCTATTAAGGTACCTTCTTTTGTAAAGCTCACTAGCATTAAATATCTCCAAAACACCATCAAATGGATGTCTGTGATTTACTCTTATAGCTTTTCATAGATTTAGGAGCTAGTTTTAGCGCGAAAATGCTTTGTGAATTACACTTATCTTAAAAAGTTAGGAGTCCTAAAATTAGGAGTAAAACGCCCCTTATTTTTGAGAGTTACTCCTAAATCAGCACGTTAGGACTACTCTTAGCCTTAAAATGTTTTGTGAATACGGCCCCAGGACTTCATATATTGGCAAAGATTTCACTTCACAGTTGATTTGAGATATCACAAAATGGATAAAAGACGTCAACTCAAAATATGTATCATACTCCTCTCTGGCTGAACAATGGAGGAAGAATGATAATATCGGAAGTAGTCTATAACACAGACGCACACACACACACACACACACACACACACAAACAGACAACACACACACACACACACACACATAAAAGAAAAGGGCTGCTGTATAGTGGAATGCCAGTTTTGAGTATTGCCATCTTATCTCCGCAACACACTTACTCCCATAAAGCAGAAAACAATGCAGATCCTTTTTTTCTTCTCCCTACCTCTCTCTCTCTCTCAAGCTGATCCGATACATTTCCCCCACAATGCCTCTGCACACTCTGATGTCTGATAGTTGCGTAACCATCCACAACAATTAAGTGGGGTGTCCTTGCTTTTTTTTAGCTTCCCTCTCGCTGTCAGTGCCACACACAACACACACACCACACAACACACAGCTTAAGCACGAAGTGTGTATGACAGAGGGTGAGGGAGAGTGCAGCACCCACTGAAGTTTATTCCCAGCTCTACGGGCTCTACCCAGAAACACGAGGTAGGGATAGATAGATAGAAAGAGAGAAAGAGCATGGCACACAGACAAGGGAAGGAAAAAACCCAGGAGGAGAAAAAGAAAGCAGGGAGAACTTCATGAAGATTAAAGCCACTACGAGTAACTTTGTGGTTGGCGGCCCCTTTGGACAAAGCGGTAGTATTTTTACGACGCCAGCTGTCGTAAAGCTGTTGCAAGTGTCAAAATATTAGGACGCAGTATAGTGATGTCCGTGTGTTGAAAGTGTGAGGGCACAGACTCTTTTTGGCTCTGTGAGAGTGGTTAGTGACTCTGCATCAACTAATGCCAGTCACTGCCACACACACCTGATTGCAATGAGTTGATGCAGTATCACTAACTACTCTCACGGAGCTGAAAGAATGAACGAGAGACGGCAGTATGGATCACGATGAGGTAATGTGTTTATGTTGTTGTAAATAATGACTATTTCAGATGAATAATGGTCATCTGATGATGCTGAAGCAAAGTAAAGTTGTAGTACCGCTCATTCATTCAGGAGTAAGTCTGCAGGACTTCACTCCCATGAAATTGTGTACACGTTGCTTACAAACGCCCTCCTCCCGCCCGTCTATCACTCTCCCTTTTAGCTTTTCTTCATTGCATTTTCTTTTTTTTCTTTGATGGTTGAGGCTTCCGCTCCCCTTCCCTCACCTGGAGGGATAGGCTTCTCAAATCGCGTTGCTGCGCTACACTGAAATCTGCGACCAATACGGATATGTGACCATAGAGCCTGCATGCGCAAGCCGAAAATCGGACTGGGTGTGCGACCAGACCAAATGTTAGAGGCAGAGTTTAGTGGGACTATGGTTTTAGGTTTTCCTATCAGTAAGAACCTGTGGTCATGTAATAACAGTGTGTGTTTGGGGAGAGATGGTAACCTCTGTCTCTGTTCAAAGACAATCTCATTTGATAATTCCCCTCATCTCTTTCCCAGTGGATGCTGTCAGCATTTTTGTCGCGATTCAGGTTCAGAAAGCAGATTTAGTCAGTTTCTATTTGGTGGATGCTTTACAGTTTTTTATATAAAGTATGTTCCTATATTCCTACAGTATATCTATCTATCTTTTATCTATCTATCTATCTATTCTATCTATCTATCTATCTATCTATCTATCTATCTATCTATCTATCTATCTATCTATCTATACTATCTATCTATCTATCTATCTATTACTATCTATCTATCTATCTATCTATCTATCTCAGTGATAACATTGCCAGAATGTACTATTGTTGGGAATTCATAAGGGGTAGATTTTGGGCAAAGTCATGAATATTATAATTTCCTTGAAATTATAATTTTAAGATTTTTTTTTTATTAATGATCAATTAAATTAATCAAATTACTTATCAATACCTATGGAGCACCACCCTTTGAAAAAGGGAACTCTGTACCAAATCAGAAAGGCATTCTCGATGTAAAAGGGGATTTACCTTTACAAATGTCAAAGTTGTAAAAAACTGTTTAGCAGGTCAAGCAAACACACCCATAGCCCAGTCAGAGCCCTCGAGAATATCAGATCTACCAGAAGCCCCTTGGCTTAATGTTAGTGCAGATTTCTATGGCCCCCTCCCTACAGGAGAGTATCTCTTAGTTATTATAGACGAGTACTCACGCTACCCTGTAGTTGAGATAATAAGGTCTACTTCAGCTAACGCAGTTATCCCAGTGTTTGACAAAATGTTTTCCATGTTTGGTGTAACCCGAGTGGTCAAGACAGATAATGGCCCACCATTTAACTGTGAACAGTTTTCCAAGTTTGCTGACTAACTAGATTTCCATCATCGCAAGATAACACCCCTCTGGCCTCATCCCGTGGAAGCAGACACTCAGCACATTCCTCCGTGAGTATCGCTCTACACCTCACAGCACCACTGAAGCATCACCAGCAGAACTAGTACTACTGTACAAGATGCACACACAATCCCCACACTCACCTCAACCATCGAAAAGAACATTGACCACACAATCAGAGACAGAGACAACACAGCTTAGGCCAAGATGAAGCGCAACTCAGACGCATGCCTTTACGCCAAACCACGCCCCCTCATTCCTGGCGACACAGTGCTTCACAAACAACCCAAGCACAACAAGCTTACCACACCCTATGACAGTAAGCCACATACTGTTTCAAAAGTGAAAGGCTTAATGGTCACTGCGACCAGAGATGGACATTCCATTACTCGCAATTCATCTTTCTTCAAGAGAGTGAATCCAGAGATACAGGACATTCCATCAGATCCCGACGAATAGGGATGAGCCCGAATCAGAATATGTATTCGGATAAGCACGGATAATGAGTTAGATACGGATAGGATAATTTCCGAATAGTCCCGTTATTATTCGGGGATTTTATTTTTTATATATTATGCGCTTAATTGACGCAGCGCGTTCCGCCTCAATGACCTAGAGGTAGAATGACACTAACAGCTGTTCTGCGATGGACACGAGAGGACCGGGTGCGTCCTGTGACCCGCGGTCTCTCTCTTTTTATCCACTGATAAACGCAGCGCGTTCGCCCTATCACTTGAATAGAGGGTTCTACCGGTCGCATTCGCTGCTGTTTTTATCTGTGCTTCCTCGTAACCCGGCCGCTGGAGACAAACCGATGGAATATGCTGCACCCCGATGTATTTACATTCACTAGGCCTACTGCTTAAACTCTTTTAAACATGACACCGTTTCCATCAAACTGATGCTTAGGACCTCTACTTTTTCAGCTGTCAATCAGTGCGTAGACGCCTAGGCTTACTTCAGGACCCATACAATAAAATCGGAAACTGCAAACTTGACACATTAAAATCACATAGGCTAAGATATGATTTATGGTTTATGAGATTTGCACATACGTTGATACAGATTGTTCCTACATCTTAATTTAGTAAAACAAATGTAAAAAAAGAGGGAGAGAAAGAGATAAAAAAAATCATGAAATACAGCACATGTTTTTTCCAGTTTCAGATTGTTAAATTTCCCCCAGTTAGGCCTAAAGGGGGATCTTAGTTTAGTTAAAAGTAAAACTCTGGCCCTCATTTACTAACAGTGAGTAGCCTATGCACATATTCGGGCTGTTATTTATCACTATTTTCATTCCCTGAATGTCTTCGTATTCTGAGAACAAATTTAGAACTTCCTCAGACCAAGGCTTAAAGAATATGATTGCTCCACTGTATCTTATGCGACACAACGTTTAAAGTTTACCAACTCCGCAAGTAAGAACGTTTCCACTCACTTATTAGTAAATGAGGGGCAATAAGAGAGAGAGAGAGAGAGAGAGAGAGTGAGAGACAGAGAGAGAGATGGAAAGGTAGAAATATATCTGACTTTTGACTTATACGTCAATATTAAATCAATATGATGCTTTGAAGGGACAACAATTGCATTGGCAATGAATATTGGTTTCGAAAAATCAATTTAGGTGTGACTTCCTTTAGGCTAATGTAAAAGAGACTTCCGGTATACGCCACTTCTTGTTGTGTATCCGGATACAGATACAGATAATTTTGTTGGTTGAACAGATACAGATAATGACGTCTCCGCACACCCCTACCGACGAAGATGATGACGGTGACAATGTCGCTGGTGCCTCACCAAAAGCAATATGCTAACATAGTTCATATAGCTGTCAGTGAACATGACAGCTCATTCTAATGACTATTCATACCGAGTACACTTGCACTTGTAAGGAACAGAATGTTATGCAAATTACATTGAATGTTATAGCACAGGTTTGATGCATTTATCTGATGTTTGAAACATGTTGAATACTAGATTATGTTAAGCATTTGAAACCAGAAGAATGTGTACTGTTTGGTACGGTGTGAAATGTTATTTTGTTTACTAGAAGCCACAAGTAAATGGTAGCCTCATCTGTTTACAATGCATAAGTTCATGGATAGTGTGCTTGAGTAGAAATATAGTGACGTTAGACATCTAAAAAGAAAAGGAGTGATGTAGTGTTTGTGACACTGCCGTATGTTGCATTGGTCATGACGTAGTACATGAACTAGACAGACATGCAATTCCATCCCGGAGATAAAAACCTGGGGCCGTATTCACAAAACATTTTATCTTAGCGCTAAGAGTACTCCTAAAAGTTCTTAGTAAGGAGTAATTTCTTAAAACCTATTCACAAAGCTGATAAGACCAACTTTTACTAAGGAATGGGAGGGACTCCTAAGCTAAGACTAGAGGGCGGTGTTGACCCTGTTGCTATGGATGATGTCATGTTCATACCTTCTATGCCCACAGTGATTGGCTGAGAGGGAATGAGAGCTAGGAGTGAATTTATGATAGAAACACTTGGGAGATATCCATATCGTGTCGCTGTATTAAAGTAAAGAGTTTTTATATGCAATTAATGACAAGTGACACTGATTTAACATGAAACCAAGATACTGCAGGGTTTCCCACACATTCGTTCAAAATTAACCTACAAAAGCGCCACATAGGTCTATTCATTTGAAATTTTACAATGATTTGAATCGTAAAAAATATCCTCATTGAACAGCTGCACGCCATGCACTCTCACTGTATTTCTCTCAACGGCGGACTATGCAGCAATAGTCAGACAGCGACAAACCAGGATATTCACGATTAAGAAACAACAGCCGGCGAAATCGTAAAGTGCACGCGGAAGGAATAAGGCGAGACGCGCAACTATACAGTAGCGGACCTGTGGAACGGAGGAGATGCTGCGAAGCGCCACATATAGGCCTACTGTAGTAACAAATTAAACCCAAACGTGACACCAACAGTAACTTTCAGCGCATCGTCAACCCAAAGCAACTGCAGGAAAAGGAACTTAATAAATATTTTTTTATATAAATGTAATAAATATAAATGTGTCTATCATTTCTAAATATAGCTTTACTAAAGGCCAGGACACACCAGCCCGAAAATCGCCGTCGTAGAGTCGATAGGGGGTCGGGAGACGAATCTGTTTGGTGTGTGCCGTAACGTCGGCCGACGTAGAGGTCGTCGGGCTTGTTTTGAGCCTGTCGCCGCCGATTGAACATGTTCAATCGGCGGCGACAGGCTGGCCGACCGTCTTTCATTTGGAGCAATTTGATTGGTGGAGGGCTAGCGAATCAGTGAAACCCGGAAGTGAGGCGGGTAGCACAAACAGCTAACAACAGCTAGCCATCGTTTTAATGTGTTTGTTCGTTTCGTTTTGAGAGTACTCACATGCATCAACCCTTGTTGACTGCTCGACACCATGCTCGACACTCTCTGCTAAAAATTGTGCTCTTATGGTCCATAAATATAAATACGTATTTCTATCTATGTTTATGCTCTGTCCCATCATTTCCGGCTTTCGTATTTTTTCGGGCCACAATACAGATTAGCGCCGCCTGCTGTTATGGAGACATTACGTCCCGCGCAAGCAACAGAGCGTACGGAAAGTCAGCAGTCAGTTTGGTGTGTTCTCTGGCCGCGACGGGAAGCCTGGAGCTTCCTGAAACGGCCGACCCCATTTTTTGCGTAGTCGGAACAAGTAGAAACAAGTCGGACTGGTGTGTCCTGGCCTTAAGATCATTAAACCCTTACAGCTATTAAGGTACCTTTTGTAAAGCTCACTAGCATTAAATCTCTCCAAAACACCATCAAATGGTTGTCTGTGAATTACTCTTAGTGACTTAGGAGTCCTCTCGAGGACTCCTAGCTTTTCATAGATTTAGGAGCTAGTTTTAGCGATAAAATGCTTTGTGAATTACACTTATCTTAAAAAGTTAGGAGTCTTAAAATTAGGAGTGAAACGCCCCTTATTTTTGAGAGTTACTCCTAAATCAGGACCTTAGGACCTACTCTTAGCCTTAAAATGTTTTGTGAATACGGCCCCAGAGCTCTGATAAAAAGTCGTCCGTTCGTCTTATTCATATGATCTACAAGATCACAGGTGTGTGTGTTAGGTGTGTGTGTGTGTGTGTGTGTGTGAATGAATTTGTTTTCTACTGTCAACCGTTTCGAAAAAGAGCAAATACATTTGCAGTATGTACTGAGCTATAGCCCTGAGCTGCGTCCAAATCAAAGTTCTCATACACACACACACACATAGAAGTAGACACACCATTTATGCACTTCAAATGGACCGATAGACACATTGACTAAATAGTCGCACCATTAGCTTTTTCATACCAGTGTTGTAGAAACACATGCATATCTTTAGAAATCTCAAACAAACACTCACAGTAGATACAGTGTGGCCCACTCCTGACCCCATGCTTTCACTCCCTGCTCTTGTTTCAATGTCCCTCTTCTTTTTTTTAATCACCATACAGACTTGTCAGAAGCTTTTCTCATTTCTTAAAGTAGCGTTCGCACGTGCACACAGCTTTTCAAACTGTCACATTGTGACAATACACTTTCTTCCTCATGTTTTGACAAAATTCCAGTCATTCTTTTACATTAGAATAACAGATCAGGTGGCCCCTGTTCTTCACTGGTTATTTTGTTTTGCTTTGATATCAAACCATTTCTGTTTCACCTGAGCCACGTATCTCAGACGACACAACGTTTAAATGTTTACCACCACCATTATTAAAGGTTCCGTAAGCGGAATGGTCAGTTTGGCTAACTTCCTGTCAGTGACTGCAGTTAGCAGTCCCCTCCCTCATCCCCACATTAATGCACTTCTGTCTTCAAGAAGCGAGTTATTTAGCATCATCTCAGATCCGTAAGTGTGATAAAACACGATAAAAACCATCAAAACAGACATTGGGAAGGGTTTTTACCTGCTCCGCCATTGTAGGCGCATACACATTCACCCATCCGTCGCTCTGCACATGCACCGTCAGGGAGACGGGTTCCGGTTTGTAGCATTCTCTCTTCTAATTGGTTATCAGTAGTGGGATCCCCGAAAAGTTAATTTGCCGATTACATGCATAGCGGGTGACTGAGAGATCGGCTTTATGAAATGCGCACACTATATAAGTGATCACTGTATGAATAAAGAGCGATTTAACACTTATATTAACATAAATAAATCGCTACTTCACCTTTAACCCCCCACCGTCATCCCCACTGAAATGCTTTGAAAAGTTCTGCCTTTTTCTGTCTTCCACCTCGGACACTATTTTACTTGAGGGCGCATGCGGTCCTCTCAACACCTCGGCAAAGTGATTTCTTGCAGAAAATGGGCATGTGCCCGTCAGTTTAGAATGCTTCTAATTTACGGTGGTAGGAACAAAATCGGCTGGTCGCACGTTTCATATGGCTGACTGTAATATTGCGTACTAATTTGTTTTGGCGGCAAGTAAGAATGTTTCCACGCACTTATTAGTAAATGAGGGCCATGAGGGTATAAATGCTAATCGTACAATAGCAGCACCTGTAGGCCATCCTCACCATTCCAACAATTACATTGTTCTAATAAAAGGCCACCTTTGACCACAGATATTGGTCTAAGTGTGTGAGAGAAATAGGCATACAGAAAAACAGTGTCAGTGTGTCTAATGTTGATGAATAGTGTCTGTTGATGCCTCTCCCTGGCCCAACACCTCCTCCTCTCTGGGTCTCACACACACTCAATTCATTAACAGTTATTAATGGTTTTTATCTGCAGCCAGTAAATAAAAGATTGCCAGCAATAGTGTGAAAATGTCAAAACAGCTCAAGCCAAATTAGACCGGAAGAACACATCACACTCAGTCCCTGTCAGATGTAATCTACACGCCATCAGATTAACTTACACACACACACTGCAAACACTCACGGCCTCCACACACATCCTGCGTCTACCTCTGGAGCGCGTCGCGTGCCGTTACTGCTGCCTCTCTCTGATTTTTCTCGGCCACACATGGAACGTCTCAGCAGCTGCTGCTGCTGCAGCGCTGCTTCTAAAATAAATTATTTCGTGTCATTTATGATGCATATGATTTATATTGAGTCTAATATTGAGTCTATTTTTTTTTTGCCACATTTTCGCTTGTTGGAAGTTTTATTTTGAAAGGGACACACCAGGAAATGGTGAAACTACAGCGAAAGCTGCCGGTATGAAGTCAATATAACTCTCAGCAGAGTATTTCTCTATCAGTTAAAGCAGAGAGACCCGAGAGAGAAGCGCGGAAAAAAATAGGCCTGAATAGCCTCCTGAGGTAAAGGGGAGCGTCGCTGCCTCAGACGGCCGTCTGCAGTGCGTCTGATGTTGGATGTGTGGCCGCTCTAGGTTGATTACACGGTCAGGATGTGTGTGGAGGCCGTTACACCACACACATCACGCACATGGTTGGACACACACAGCAAACACACACACACACACACACACACACACACACACACACACACACACACACACACTAAGTATACCCAAGTGAAAATAATTATCACTAAGGGTATTTATAATTCAACTACAGATGTCAAAGTATGTTTAAAATACATTTTAAGTTTTTGAAAAAGGATTGAAAGTAAATTAATTGTATAGGGGAGAACGGGTAATTTGTCACATGGGTTGGATGTCACATTCGTTATATCTCGCCACCAGAGCGCGCTAGCTCTGAAATGTTGATATAAAAAAGGTCCAGAATTGGGATCAGAGGTCACATACATAGACTTCCTTGGAGGAAGACAGCTGCATTTCAGGTGAGAGGATGTTTTGTGTTTTTCATGTCAAATTCAAAATATTTTGCTTCTCAGTATTTTTCTTCTAGGCTTTTACACAATGGGTTTATAACAAAACACTTGTTACCATCAGAAAGTGTGAAGGGTAAGCTATAGTTTAGATTGTTGTTAGCAAGCTAATTAGTTGTCGGATGGTTGTTGGCCTTGATGCTAGCAAGAAAATCAGGTTGGGGTTGGTCGTCAAATTTTTTGGGGGGTTGGTTTGTCACATGTTATCTCAAGGCTGCAGCCAGAAAAGGAACCCTATAACGAAATAAATTGTCAAGCTGTATCCTCACTGACACCCCAGAGAAGGAAAGAATAGAGCAGGAAAAGGCAGCTAGCAAGCAAAAGAAAAAAGGGCAACAAAATCAAAACAACCCAGTGCATCCCAAACTAGACCAGCTGCCAAGGCTACAGTAAGTTATGTAGGCCTATTTGTCAACTTGACAATGCAATTAAACTTTCAAATTTGGTTCTGCCTCATTGCCTTCTTTTTAAGATTTTTCCCATTAAGATAACATTGTGACAAACAACCCCATAGTGTGTGACAACCGACCCCTTGATGGGGTTGGTTGTCACAATGTGTCAGAGTGTCTTTGATGGTAAATTACTTCTTCATTACAATAAGTTGGAAAAAAAGAGAGACACACATTTCAAGCCAACACCTTAAGCTTCAATTTAATGTAGGAATGGCTATTGACAGATGTTTTGGTGATGAGCAATTCTCACTAGAGTAAAAAGTGTGCCTACTTACCCCGTTCTCCCCTACTCTCAATGGGGTATTTTTACCACACTTAATTTACAATTGAACTAAAGTTTACTTTTATTTAATACACTACTGTAAAATATAGTATTAGTCCTATTTAAGTTCAATATTTACATCACTGTTAGCATACTAGTGTATTTAAAGTACACTTAATCAGATGTATTTATGTATTTATTTATTGGTTTATTTCAGGGACATTGCACACTAATCAACAGTCAAACTGTAAGTGAGCCAGAGATAGCCTAAGAGGCTAGTTTTCATCCGTTGTCCCCTGCCAGATATTCAAAAGGCAACCTAACAGTAACCTTAACCAGTTTAACATTACAGAAATAAAATGCTAATATGTTAATATTTAGCCTCTCCGGGAACCATCACCTTACCGTGGTGGAGAGGTTTGTGTGCCCCTGTGAACCTGAGAGCTGTGTTGTCTGGAGCCTAGTGCTCCTAGGTAGGGTCTCCCAAGGCAAAGTGGTCTCAGGTGAGGTCTCCCAAGGCAAAGTGATCTCAGGTGAGGGGCCAGACTAAGAATGGTTCACAAAGACCTCATGGATAATCAAGTTAGAGGAAGAGTGACCCTGCCCGGAGGAAGCCTGGGGCTCCCGTCTGGAGCCAGGCCCAGAAAGGTGACCCGCCTGCGAGTGTCTGGTGGCCGGGTTCGCCACGGGGCCCGGCCGGGCACAGCCCGAAGAAGCTACTTGGCAACCCCCTCCACAACTGATGGGCCCACCACTCATCAGAGGAACCGTTGGGGTCGGGTGCGCTGCCTTATGGGTGGCAGTGAAGGGCGGGGACCACGACGGACCAGACCTGGGCGGCAGAGGCTGGCTTTGGAGACGTGGAACGTCACCTCGCTGTGGGGGAAGGAGCCGGAACTGGTGGGGGAGGTGGAGCGCTACGAATTAGATCAGGTGGGGCTAACCTCCATGCTCAGTGTTGGCTCTGGAACTTCTGGATAGGGGTTGGACTCTATTCTTCTCTGGAGTTGCCCAAGGTGTGAGGCGCCGGGCCGGTGTGGGGATACTCACGAGCCCCCGGCTGGGCGCTACTACGTTGGAGTTTGCCCCGGTGGACGAGAGGGTCGCCTCCCTACGCCTCCGGGTTGAGGGGGGGAAGACTCTGACTGTTGTCTGTGCATATGCACCAAACAGCAGTTCGGTGTATTCGGCCTTCTTGGAGACCCTGAAACGAGTCCTGCTTGGGGCTCCGGTAGGGGACTCCATAGTTCTGCTGGGAGACTTTAACACACATAGGCAATGATGGAGACACCTGGAGAGGCGTGATTGGGAGGAACGGCCTCCCCGATCTGAACCCGAGCGGTCGTTTGTTGTTATACTTCTGTGCTGGTCATGGTTTGTCTATAACGAACACCATGTTCGAACATAAGGATGCTCATAAGTGTACGTGGTACCAGAGCACCCTAGGCCGAAGGTCGATGATCGATTTCATGATCGTATCATCTGATCTGAGGCCGCATGTTATGGACACTCGGGTAAAGAGAGGGGCGGAGCTGTCAACTGATCACCATCTGGTTGTGAGTTGGGTCAAAGGGTGGGGGAAGACTCTGGACAGACCTGGTAAGCCCAAACGGGTAGTGCGGGTGAACTAGGAACGTCTGGCGGAGGCCCCTGTTCAAGAGATCTTCAATTCGCACCTCCGGCAGAGCTTTTCTAGCATCCCTGTGGAGGTTGGGGGCATTGAACCCAAGTGGTCGATGTTCAAAACTTCCATTGCTGAAGCCGCGACGGGCAGCTGTGGTCTCAAGGTCTTAGGTGCCTCAAGATGCGGTAACCCTTGAACGCCGTGGTGGTCAGAGAAGCCGTCCGACTGAAGAAGGAGTGCTTCCGGAATATGTTATCTCGGGGGGCTCCTGAGGCAGTTGCAAGGTACCGACAGGCCCGAAGGGCTGCAGCCTCTGCCGTGTCAGAGGCAAAGCAGCGGGTGTGGGAGAAGTTCGGAGAAACCATGGAGAAGGACTTTCGGTCGGCACCAAAGTGTTTCTGGGAGACCGTACGGCACCTCAGGAGGGGGAAGCGGGGAACCATCCAAGCTGTGTATAGTAAGGATGGGACGCTGTTGACCTCAACTGAGGAGGTAGTCGGCCGGTGGAAGGAGCACTTTGAGGAACTCCTGAATCCGACTAACACGCCCTCTATGTTGGAGGCAGAGCTGGAGGCTGATGGGGGATCATCGTCAATTTCCCTGGTGGAAGTCACTGATGTAGTCAAACAACTCCACAGTGGCAAAGCCCCGGGGGTTGATGAGATCCGTCCAGAAATGCTGAAAGCAATGGGTGTGGAGGGGCTGTCTTGGATGACACGCATCTTCAACATTGCGTGGAAGTCAGGTACTGTGCCGAAGGAGTGGCAGACCGGGGTGGTGGTTCCTATTTTCAAAAAGAGGGACCAGAGAGTGTGTGCCAACTACCGGGGTATGACACTTCTCAGCCTCCCCGGCAAAGTCTACTCCAAGGTGCTGGAAAGGAGGGTTCGGCCGATAGTCGAACCTCAGATTGAAGAGGAACAATGCGGATTCCGTCCTGGCCGCTCATCTGAGCCCCGCTGGTTACATGAACAATACTGTGTAGAGATTGGTCATAGCTTGTTGACGTGATCCAGCCATATCTGCGTGAACTCTATATTCCTACTCTCTTCCTTTTTATTACGCGCTCATGTGCTCGCTTTCTCTTTCTCTTTATCTCTCTCTCTCTCTCTCCTCTCTCTCACACACAGTGGCCCTCATTTATCAATGTTGCGTGGAAACTGGTGCAGATTCTGGCGCAAATAACTCCCTACGCCAGGTATCGCGTGGGATTTATCAAACAGGCGTATCTCGCCAATCTCAGCGTACACCAGGCCATTATTGATAAATGCGGCGGATGAAAACGAGCGTATCACGCCCCTATATTTTCTCAGTTTAGAGGCCTCGCCCAGCGGTTTTACGACATGGATATGCGCAATACGGCACTTCCCTGAAGTAGAAATTGACAGAATAACAGCGAAAGTAGAAAAAAAAGAGTTTCATTTCGGAGCATTAGCCTACAAGCAGCATCAAAGAACGACAGAAGGCAGCAGTTAGGAAGGAAATAACTGCTGCGGTCAACAGCGTTGGTGTTGACTCAAAATCGCCACTAAAAAAAGCGTGTTGCTGTTCTGAAATGCAACCAACTGGGGGGGGGGGGGGGTGCGGGGCAGCGGGCATAATATAAGTGGTGGAGGAGAAAAAGACGCCAACTGTCCGATAATGGTCCCCATAAAATAAATACACGTCTGCAGAGATTTGAATGATTAGAATGTATTGGCCCTTTTAGATAGCACTATTCAAAAGGGTTTTAAAAACTAAAAATAACACATTTAGCGTTTTACTGTATGACAGCATGCGCTTGGCACGAGTGGTCAGCCCGGCCGTCAGCTGCACAAGCCGACCAGGACGGTGGGCGCTCTCACAGCTGATCGCTGCCGATCAGCTGTGAGAGCGCCCACCGTCCTGCTCCACCAGCAGATAGGAACAACGTGCCGGTGGAAATAAATCGCTCGCTTTAGCATCAATGACACATTAAAAGAGGAACTAACATCTAGGCCTACAAAGTGCGTCAAATAAATAAAATGTTAAGCTGAATGTTGTGCCGTGTATTTTTTTGTATCTTAAAGAGCAGTGTATGTCTACTACATATAGGCTAACATTTCGAATGAATGCAGCCCCCGTGCCTCAGTGTCCCCCCAGCTGCTCCAAAACGGAGACAACTGCCCTTACGCAGTTCCATGCAGCCCTCCTAAGTGGCCGGTGTGCGCACTATTGAATCAGCTCTCCTACTCAGTTGCACACCATAAACTGCTCATTTTAAGTGATTAATACCTTTATTTCGGTCTTATTTGCACTGCATTTGTATTATCTTCTAATAATTGTCCAACAAAGTCATCGGCTACCCGGCACAGCCTGCACTGCGAGTCCAAGCTGTTTTCAAATTTGCGTACACGAGCTGAGAGCTGGCGTGGGATTTGAGCGTACCCTACGCTCACGTCCATATTGATAAATGCCGAGATTTGCGTGGAAATGTACGTACACCCATTTTTCTGGTCTACGCAAGATTGATAAATGAGGGCCAGTGTCACACACGTTACACTCCCGTAGCCTTAACGAATAGGCTACCTGAATGTTGGCTGTAATTGTAAAGTTAAATATCGCGTAAAATTCAAATCTCCCGCATTTCTGTTTATGATTTATTCCTTGCGTCTCATTTGAGACGAGGCAATAAGAGTTTTTGCACGTGACACTTCCCCACTGGTTAAGACCATCTCAAAGTCACGCGAGACTTCCAATCCCATGAGATTGTCCGCCATTTTTTGTAGTTTTCCCACACTCCTGACTTGTTTTTGTAGTCCATCATTCTGGTTCCCCTTTTGCTGGCCCACACCCACACACTTCATCTGTTGAGATAGGCAAGAATATTGCAACTTTTCATTGTACATATCTTGTTCTTAGGAGAATGTGAAATGTATATTTCTTGTTTTCGTAGGGAAAGGTATGATATTTTTAATAAGACAGGCAAGGTAACAAGTGACCTTTAATATTAAGGTAGAATCACTAAAAGTGTTGTAATCAAGTTTATATCCTGAAATATATACATAATTGTGAATTCACAAGGCCTCTCTGAAAAGGCATGTCTGGGCTTGTCCTGGGACAGGTCAGGGGTGAGAGAGACAAGGGGGGCAGTGGGTCCTTGAGCTGGACACACACACCCTCATCTTTACCCCCACCCTCTCTCCTCCTAATACACACACCCACCCTATCTGTCTTCAGACTATTTAAGGCCAGGGTTTTGAGCAAGAAGGGATCTTTTTGACTGCTGTTATTTGGGGAAGTCTTGACTGTTCCACTTTTTTGTTCTTTCAGCATGGACGAAAGACTTAGAAGAAAAACTCGAAAGAAACACTCTGAATCTTTTTGAGTGCAAAATACTTAGAAACATTTAGAGCAGTTATTTTTTCTTTTAAGAAGGGGAAGAAGCTCTGATCCAATTCTGCCTTTTCTTTTCTAAGAGGTTTGGTAAGAGAACATTTGGGTTATTGATAGGAATTAATTGATGAACCAGGTTATTAGATGGCATCGAGTTGAGGTTTTAGACTGTGAACACCAACTTTTCCTGATTGTTGTGTCGCAAAATCCACAATATCATGGCATTTGAAGATATTCAAATATACATGACATTGTGAGAAAGTTCGGCCACCACTCAGACTAAGTAGGGTGTGTAGACAGTGGAAAAACTTTTATACTTGATAGCACTCCAAAATAGGATCTCTTGTGGATCAACCAATAAGCTGTTGAAACAACTTTCCCTGACTGGTGTGTCGCAAAATCCACAATATCATGGCATTTGAAGATATTCAAATATATATGACATTGTGAGAAAGTTCGGCCACCACGCAGACTATGTTTAGTTGTGTAGACAGTGGAGCTTTGAAAAACCTGAAGATGAGAATACTCCTGATCTCTTGTGGATCAACGAAATAGACTGTGAACACCAACTTTTCCTGATTGTTGTGTCGCAAAATCCACAATATCATGGCATTTGAAGATATTCAAATATACATGACATTGTGAGAAAGTTCGGCCACCACTCAGACTAAGTAGGGTGTGTAAACAGTAGACAAGCTTTGAAAATCGGAGATCTCATGAACTAAATTCAATGTGAACAAAATACATACAACACATAAGGGAACTCATACTTCTCTACATATATTAACCACTTTAATGGGAGTGTAGGTACTTATTTTCCTTCCTTTCATTTTATTTTATCTTTTCTTTCTATATTGTGAACGTATAATCTTTTTATATTGATTGAATAAAATTTCTTAAAAACGTTATAAATCTTTGGCCTGAATTTTTAGTTTAGTGTTGGGAACAAGGACCTAAGTAGGGTTTTTTTCTTTAAGAGATCGCGGCGCTCCTGAGGTAAGCAATTCAAACCTACACTACGGCTACACTACTGATAACAAAGAATACACATCCCATAAACACACTCCTTGAATTAAGGGGGAATTGCATTTATCTATTGGCCTAGCTCATCCAGGTGTATGAACTTAGTGAGGACTTAACGGTAGTCTTTTGAAGCCAGGGGTAAGTGTGAGGTATTCATCCACCAGAATAATTAAAAACCTATTGTCTAATCTCCTCCTTTCTAAAAACTTATCTAGGATAAAGGTCTGAATGTTGGACTTAACCTAGGATAAATTAGAAGTGACAATTGTAAGGGTCATTAGGGGATCAACACAGGGGGAGATCTGGAGATAGGCCAGGGGCAAAGGGTCACATGCTTTAAAACCAGAGCCTTTAAGGTAATAAAAGGTGTGAAGGTTTTTGGTGTAAAGTAAAACCTTTTGGGAATTGTGTGAATCGGCTTTTGGTCTTTTCTTGCCATGTAAAAGTGTAAGGGTCGATGAACACATATACTTTATAGTGGAACAGGTTTATACCAGGAACAAATAGACTTGGCAGGCTATATATACATGAAAACGTCCTGATATTAATTTAGGGGTGTTTAATCTGGTGAAGGGAATACCGACATAATCTTTACATCACACATACAAACACACTCACACACACACACCCCCCTCATCGCATATACACACACCCACCTGCACAAATACACTGACCCCCACTGACATTTGTGTACAGATATTTAAAAAAATTCTAGACGTTTCTTTTCTTTTATTATTTTTTGATTGTTGTTAGGTAGAAATTATCTGTGCTTGTATATTTGGATGATGTAACCTGAAGTTCATTAGTGTTAAAATAAACTTGCCTTTATATTGTAACTAAAAGTGTCTGTAATTCATTTGTGTGAATACTTGGGCCACTGGGTGCAGACTCTTAAAGGGCCCCCCCACTCCTACCTATCCAGTCAGGTACACTGACTTTTCAGCACATATACAATTAATGGTAAAAACATATTAATGAAGTCAGTTCTTCTCACAGGATTTAGGGATACTGTGGGAGGGACCCTGGACCTTGTTGGGGGGTCCGGGGGTATCCTCCCGGAAGAAAATGTGTGCCTTTTGAATTAAAATGCATCAATCTGGTGCACTTTGAGGGGAAAATTTAGAGGCTATATCAAATCCTGAGATGCAGCAGGAAAATTATTTTTCAGATGTTTCTTAATCAGGCAGCACTCTTTACTCTGCTACTGTAAAAACAGTACAGTAGATTGGTCTGCAGACTCATGTTCTATGATGGAGAGACTCATTTCAACAGATACAGGGTGGATAGCTACTTTTTATGAACAGCATAGAATTTACACATATAAATCGTATTCCTGTATGTGTGTGGGGGCCCTAAAGGCTCATCATGAAGCCCCTTAGACAGAGCTACTAATGCTGTTTTCTTATGCTTTTGTATTTCTCCCCCTACTAGTTGAGGGGCCCATGATGATTTATTTCCTTATATTTAGGCTTATTCCTTTTTGGACCCTGTAATTGTCGATGTCCCCCCCTTACCCTAACCCTAACCACCCAGCTGTGTTGCTTGAACCTTATCGCCAATTTCAGGAACATAGGGCTGTGGGAACATAGGGATGACCCTCTTAAAGGCATGTAATCTAAGATATGTTCCAGCCTTGCATACAGAACAAGAAAACCGACTTTACACAATAAAGTGTCTTCTCTCTGTTTGACGTTCTATCTTATTATTATCAATTGAGTAATTGTGAATTTTAACTTTTCATTTATGAAAGGAAGATGTAGTCATATCGTCTTTCAAAAGTTAATAGTGTGGATTGAATATATCCCACACATCCCACTGTTGGCTGAACATCGTCTTAAGTGTGAATATTCAAAAGCCTACATTATTCCTCGCCTAACAGTTATTAGCATTAATAAAGAGTATAGAGGCGGTGGTGGATGTGTTAATCCTAGAAACTGTTTGCCAAGTCAATCCATGACTCAGCAGGGGGGCGAGTTGAAATATGCAAATGAGTGTGATGAGAAGTATAGCGCATAGGAGAGAGAGATCCCTTTGAAGTGTCAGTCTCCGGATAGGGTGTGCTGGGTAAACGGGCCCGGGCAAACAAAAAGGCCTCTGGGTAAATGACAAAAGGGGAATATCAGCAGTTGAGGGAGCCCAGCGACTCAGCGATTTACGCTTGTGTACACAGTGCACTGGCTGTGCCACAGTGTCTGTCTTACATTGAAATCTCCTTCAGCAGACAGCAGAGCTCAGCTTTTAAAACAGCCAGCGAGGGGAGGGAGCGCAGCAGGGCATCATGGGATGTCATCTGACAAAGGCTAAGACATAACAAAGGGTAGGAGAGTTGTACTGTTCTGCAGTGCATATTAAAACATTTAAGTCCCTTTACATTTGTAATCTGGTGTACAGTATTTGAGTAACGTTTGAGTAACACAGTGTGCAGAATGACCTTTTCGTCAAATTTGAAAATGTGGGACCTAGGACTATGTCTTATGAAAACAAAATAAAAGAAACTAACAGATCTACTGGAATGCACAAATGTCTAAATTCTGTTCAACGGAGTCTGAAGCTCCCACGTTACAAGTACAAGGGAACGCACCGTTGCAGTGCGGTAAGTTGGCCATAGACACTCCAATAGTATAACAGGGTAAAATAGTGAATGCAGGCGCTTTCATCAGTGGGTCATATGCTCAATCACCATTATTTTAACTCACTATATTGGAAGATAGGACCTTAACAGACAATTAAGTAGATGAAAAATCTTATAGAGTATAACTTCAACTGACTAATATATCACTAAAAATAATAAGACAATGTTGAGGTGGCATTCAGTACAAATTGACAAACTAAAGTTTTTATTCCATGTGTAGAAAAGTATCACTCAGTAAGAAATTGTGACTCCATAAACAAGAAGTTGTTGGTTCACTCAAGTCACTCAGACAGTCAGCATGTCAGCACAGTTCCTACTGTACTGTATGCACCTGACTCTGGCTGAGCAGAGAAGTGCTGATTCAAATCAGCAAAGTTTGACCAAGGACAAAACTCCACACAGGATAATTAAAAGGACACACTCCAGCTTTACCAGACACAGACAGGGAGAGAGAGCGAGAGCTCCATGGAATACACCTCTGAGTGTGTGTGTATATATCATTCTTTATTTCAGACCCAGGGGGATCCATATCAACACAAAAAACATAAACAAATAGACAAACACAAAGTAAAAAATACACATCCTTCCAGAATATTCAGTGCCAAGCATACAGACATGATCGCCAATGGTTCCACAGTCTGGAAGAAAATCTAACCGAACTGCATAGAGGGTTAGTCAAAACTGCAATTAAGTTATTTTCGGACTCAGATGCCGTACACATAAATCCATACATCAGGCCATGCAACACAGCAGAGCAGAGGGGTATACTACGAAGCAAGATTAAGGGCTGAGCGAGGTCTGTTGAGTCTAAAGCCTTAGTTTTCAGTATCACGAAAGGTGGCTCTCTTTCTACCTGGCTAGATCACCGTGGTAACAGAGGCTGCACGGCTAACCTGCCCAGACCAGTTTTTGTTCCAGAGTTTGAGCTTAAATTCGGCTCTTAGAGCGCTGCCCTTTAAAGAAACTACACATTTTGAAATCCCGCGGAGGCGCGGACCTGACTATATTGTCTGAGCGATACTTCTCACTGAGTAAATCAGTAAACTTATTGATCAGCAAGTTAATGAACGAAACGAAGCCGTGACATAAGGCATTCATATTAGAGTGAACTGTAACATCGCGCTGCAGCTTTTTGCCACATGCAGAGTTATTGATGCAGAAAATGTAAAATAGCCTAGACCTATGTATGCAGCGCCATGCTCTCACCTCAAATGATTTTACCTGGCGATCTGATCTCTGGTATTAATTTTGATGTGGCCCAAAACTAACGTGATTTTCCACATAGGCTATGCTATTCATTAGGGGACAGTGTCAGACTTAAATCAGATTCTTAAGTGTAGGATTATCAACTAGGCTAAATGGTGTACTGTTTAAATCCGAGTTCAACCTTTAATTGCTTTATAATGTCATTTAATGTCATTTATTTTACAGATCTTTCTCACTGCGAGAACGATCTGTAAATAATAATCAATTCATGCCCAATTTTCTGACAACATTCCACTCTCTCCTTATTTGCAGTATGAGTTTTTTTCGGCTCTCTGTTTTCTGCTGTTCTGTGATCATTCAGACTGACAAACTCTTGTGAAGTCAGCGAAGTCAGCTGCTCGCAATCAGTCCGTTAGTGTAAAGTTAGCGGCACAAGATCAGTCCAGTCTGTGCGGAAGCAGAGTCAAATGACGGCCTCTTATGGGGACGCGCACAGAGCCTGAAGCTGAAACTCGTTCAACATAAGAGGTTGATAACTGCCTTCGTGATACCGGTTAGCTCTGAGCGAGGGTATGTGTTATGTTGAACCAGATCAAAAAAAGAGAGCCGGGCTCTGTTGAGTTTGCTTTGTAGTATACCCCTCAGGTAGGGACCCCAACACTTACAAACATTTGGCTTGCGCTGGAGCTTCGGAGCTCTCAGCAGCAGCCTCATGCTGTCATTATAAGCCACTGTAAGCTTTCTAATGCTGCCTTGTTTATAACGACACCACAGGTGGGCAGTATACAGCGGCGTACAATACGCTCTAAAGAGTGAGATTTTGACAGGTACAGAGCACATACTAAACTTACGACACAGCATGTTCGCTCGTGCATACAGCTTCCGACGCTGCCTAAAGATATCCTTGTCATCAGACAGGTCATTTGACATAATATGGCCTAAGTATGTAATTTCACTGCACACACTGAGTGAGCATGATTCAGATATTAGCCTATTGCAGTGATCTGCTGTTAAACTTTCGTTGTAGTTAGCCTGCCAATTCTAATAACCTGATGAAATAAATACACACGGTTAATTCATTGTGAAACCATAGATTGTGTAAGGGTAGACGGAATAGACAGACTTATCTATCATGGGCCAACGAGGGAAAATTAAAGATTGATTTTGCAGGGTGCAATTCTCAATCAGGACTCAGAGGGGGGTCAGGATCTGCCTCTTGGTGTTGTGAGGAAGTGTTTAAAGATGAACTTAAATGAGAGAAAAGAGAGGGAGGGAGTTGCAGCATGCTCGACAGGATTCTACTCCATCAACCTTAGACATTGATTTCAGTAGCTTGTTGAAAATATTCAGTTGTCATAATGAAAAGCTTTGCATTTGCATTGCATCTTAACAGTACACTTTTGAAGGGTTTTATACATGACAGGGCAACTGACACCCAAACTATTCACACCACAGTAGGTTATTGTTTTAGACTTTGATACATTGAAAGCTATAATATACATTATGTTAAATGTTTTGCTGTGTCGGAATTCTCCACTACTTGTGTACAGTTATACATCGCTGTGCTACTAATATTAAAGAAAACAACTTACTTTGTGATGTATTGAAAATACATAAACAGAACTCAAACGAGAACGCTGAATGATTTTTCCAAAAACTACATTGTTGTAAATAGCTCTGAGTATGATAGGACTATAGGTTTATACTAATAGGTTTCTTGTTTACTGAATTGTAAAAAAAAACAGCTGGGAACATCAACAGCCATCAATATCTGTATTTAAAAAAATATAAAAAATAAATGTTTTAGTCTGGATACAGACTTTTTGGAGAACACTCACAGTTTGGTCGCAACAATATAGACCCAAACTTTATTCATAATTAATATATAACATAACATTGGGGCACAGCTCTAAGGAATGTCTAGTGTTACAATGTATCCTTATACAGCCATTGTACGTTGTAATACCCAAGATGTCTAACACGACCCAACATGTGGCCCAGGTGCTCTTGTGCATGTGTTTTGATGCTAGACCAAAGCTGTTTTGGCTGACTTTTCTAACAAGGTTTTAGCACCTGTGTTGATCCTGAACAGCTGCCAGTAGTGTTCGAAGCTATGCAACAGCCTCTGAACCGTGAGAGAATATTGAACCAGATTTATTTTTTATTTTTTTGCTGGTTTTGCTACACTATCAATATGGCCGTGTACAGTCTGACCTGCAATCGACAGGCTTGTTTCTGACCATCGATCCCAGCTGGCCTTACGCAAATAAAATATGTGCACCCGCTTGTTCAAAAAATAGTAACTCACGCCACACAGCAGTATACGATAGCATGACCCCCCAACCTCCCTACTTCAATGAACTAGCCACACATACACAATCTGACAAACACTCATTTGTAGAGAATTTAATTTTTATAACTTCTCAAGCCATTTCTTTACTAAGGCCTTTGGTCTCATTTGACTTTTTCCCCTTCATTTGGCGACCAGTTGTTATTTATTCGTTATTTCATTGACTTACCTTTACCTCTGTCCTTGCCTGTGTGTTTACCATCTTTTCATGCCCCTACACTTTTGTAAAGCGTCCTTGGGTTTCTTGAAAGGACGCTATATGAAACCAAGATATTTTATTATTATTATGAAACAATATGCAACTCGTTGTCTCTGGTAATGCTGTCTTCATTTAGCCTGGAATTCCAGACCCACATCTAGAACGATATAGGGTCTGGCCAAGAGCAATAGACCTTCCCAACTCAAGGGGCGGCACCCATTGCATGCATTTCAAATACCACTGCACGCAATTGAATAGCACTACGACCAATCAGAGCAATAAAAAGGTGACATATTAGCGGGGCTAACTGGTAAATTAAACGTTTGCCGTGGTCCTTGGGCAAAATAAAACAATTCATCTTTCTTGTTAATGAAATATTTGAGTGCCATATTCCAAATTGTGAAGTGTCGAGGCCAAAGCCGTTTTAAACTCAAATAACGTATCCGCAGCCATCTTTGTTGCTTACTATCACGACAGGATTGGTAGCTCAAAATGTTCTGACATAGTTAATGAGCTCCAATGGATCGTATCCAGACCAACAGGCTGAGCAAATTTAAATTTGCCAGCTGCAGGTCTGGATTTCCTGGCTAGTCTTCATTACATTTATGTCATTTCTCCCCTCCAAAATACTCTGCCTTTGCCTTTTTTCCTACTTTTTGTGTTTTTCACTGACATATACACGACACGATATGAACCCTGCCTCTTGAATTCGCAAAGGTGCATTCTTGATTGATGGCAATTAGCATGCTGTAATGGTAACAGCTGTTTGGGGTGTCAGGAGGCTGCTTCTACTGTACCTGATGCCCACCACACCATCTGCTGCCTGCCTGCGTGTGTGTGTGTGTGTGTGTGTGTGTGTGTGTGTGTGTGTGTGTGTGTGTGTGTGTGTGTGTGTGTGGTGTGTGTGTGTGTGTGGTGTGTGTGTGGTGGTGTGTGTGTGTGTGTGAGTGTGTGTGTGTGGCAGTGTATTTGTGTGTGGCAGGGTGTTTCGATGTACAATATTTCCATAAGAAAAGACAGAAAAAAAAGACATCTTAATCCCATGCGGAGTTCTGTCAGCTAAAGTGACGTTTAGAAACGTGTGGTGAGTCCGTGTGTATGTGTGTGCGTGTGCATGTGTGTGTGTGTATGCCAGACTGGCAGCTTGTTAATGTTGAACTCAGGCCCTCGGAGCAGACTGTTGGCTGTATTATTAATGATGTCATGTCCCCCTCATGTCTCCTAATGGCACTGCAAGTCCATCTGTAAAGGACTTACACACACACACACACACACACACACACACACCACCATGACCTAAACAACACACTTGGGTTGGTTGGTTTGTGTGTGTGTGTGTGTGTGTGTGTACTTGTACAACTATTTTTGTGAGAACAAATTTGAGTTTTAGACCTTAAGAGTGATGACATGTTTGAAAAGTGAGGACATTTTGTCCGGTTCTCACTTTGGGACAGGCCTTTAGAGGGCTGTTTGAGGGTTAAAACTATAGGTTTTAAAGTTCAGGTATGAATTGGTTTAGGGATAGTGTAAGGGTTGGGGTTAGAGATTTAGTTTTGATGTTTAGCGTTAGGGTAAAGAGCTAGGAAATGCATTATGTCAATGAATGTCCTCAAAAGTATAGTCGTTTAACATGTGTGTCTATGTGTCTGTGCACAAACATGGACGTGCACAGGCCATCAGTTTGTCCTTGGAGACGGTTGGTCATTTAAATGCCTGTCCATGTGTCCATCTGCACACTGCAGGTGTGTGTGTGTGTGTGTGTGTTTGTGTCCACCACATGTCTCAGTCTGCTTTAGCCAAGGCCCAGTGTGAGACACCCTGTTACCCCAGAGAGAGTGGGCTGACTAAGCTGTGTTATACTACCATCCAATGTGTGTGTGTGTGTGTGTTGTGTGTGTTGTGTGTGTGTGTGTGTTGTGTGTGTGTGTGGTGTGTGTGTGTGTGTGGGGTGTGTGTGTCTGTCTGTGCATGGGTTGTTGAGAGAGGATTAGCTGGCAGGAGAAGGACTTGTGAGTCAGACAGATAGATAAAACATGACATAGTGATACAGTGAGGTCTGACTTCAGTGTAGCCTCAAATGATACAGTAACACACACACACTGTCTTTACCCTGGACGTTTTTTTTCACCATTTAAAACTGTACTGCATGTCTCCCCAAAATGCATCAGCTGTCAATTTTAAGGCCTCACATTCAGCTGACCACAAGTAGGAGCTAACACCCCAAGGTAAGCGCAGAGAATCCCAACACACAAGATCAGAAGAAAATAAATGCAGGTTGTCATCTTGCAAAAATATAAAATAATTAACCTGGTTCAACATTTGTATTTGCACTGTTTTGGCCAATCAGATTTGTGGAACCTCACATTCCAAGGCAGGGTATCTGTTACTTATACTCCACTTAGGACTGGAATGTCTTTTGTGGGTGCTTCACTCCAAACGGTTGTACATTGTGCCTGAAGATCTTCAGCTTATTCAGTGTAATCAACTTTGTTTGTCTGTCTGTTTGTCTGTCACTGTGTGTGTGTGTGTGTGTGTGTGTGTGTGTGTGTGTGTGTGTGGTGTGTGTGTGTGTGTGTGTGTGTGTGTGTGTGTGTGTGTGTGTGTGTGTGTGTGTGTGTGTGTGTGTGTGTGTGTGTGTGTGTGTGTGTGTGTGGTGGCCAGCCAGTGGCCTCCAACTTCCCATATAACCTGCTCTCCTCCTGGCATCATGTTAATTTGTTTACCGTAATTTTCGGACTATAAGCCGCGACTTTTCCCCCATTTTTCGACCCTGTTATTACACAGCACAGTATATGTTCTGTAGCTACTAGGGATGGGCGTTAGTAATTGAGTACTCCTCGTTTCAAATGAACTCGATTGGTGGATGAGGAAAAAATTTTTTTTTAAAGTGTCTGTAGCCTTTAGGCCGGCGGGCCGCGGCCGCCCCTATTTTAAAATGTTATAGGGGAGAACGGGGGAATCTGAGGCATCAGGTAATGTGAGCCATCCCCTATATCTAGGCAACGGCAAACATTTGTGGTCATGTGAGATATATGTTTTCAAGCCCCTCTCATTTCCCCATGGCCCTGAAAGAGAGGACCTCATGGTGCTGTGGTAAGCATGTTTTTTTCACCAAAATAGGTATTGTGCATGTTATAGTAAACTTTCTTGCTGTCAACTTAATCAACTGTTGTGCCAAAGCAAATGTATTCACGTAGAAACACTTCTATCATAGGTGTTGATGAACCACCAACATTAAAAACCATGTGATGATATTAGCTAAAGATTAGCCTGAAATGCTAAGAGAGGTAGTTTTTTCTCAAATTGTGGTGGTGGGGGAAAGTGAGCCAAATGCTGTGGGGGAAAGCCACTGTCTCACTTTCCCCCACCATAAGGCACAAGTTAAGTTTAGTCTTGCACATATTTTAATGTAATATTACATGACATAATTTTTTATTTTAATGTCATACACATTGTAGAAAAGCCATCATGCCAAGGAAATACACAAGGAAGACGACCTGGGGCAACCACACGGAAAGAGCACCTTCTCATATATCCCTGTAACCTTCAGGGCTGGAATGTAGAGTATGCCTAGTTGTAGAGTATGACAGGCTGATGTTATAATCCAGTTGGGTCTTCTCCTGTGTTCTGAGTCCCAGGCTGTTCTCGCTGGTTTTGATTTTCCTATGCTTTGACCCCCAGATACAAGCTGGCTCTAAGGGTCCTGTGTTCTGACCCCCAGACTGTGTTCTAATCTAACTGGTTCTATCTTTCATTTGAATCTTATTAAAACCTTTTGAATTATAATATGTTGTATTTGATTTTGTTCAGAGTTACTTTCAAGTGTTTAGAAAATTTGCTTTGTTTTAATTGACCAAACCCCATCATTCTTTTACTAGTCCGACATTAGTTCTGGAATGTGTGGCTAGCTTTCAGGATTCTTACTGTTACAATATGTGTTGTTATGGTAGTTTCAGAGTGGAAAAAGTAAGTGGATCAGTTTACCCCACAGCTGGGGTAAAGTGAACCACATGACAACTTTTTTTAAAACAATCATATTTTCATTGCCCTTTGTCTTCAAAAAATTCTGCTAATGCCCATTTCTAGGAAACATCCTGAATTAATGGGAAATGTGTAAATTTGAGTGATGAATAATTTTAGCTCGCTTAGAGGGGAGCAAATGTAAAAAGTGGCTCAGATTACCCCGTTCTCCTAGCCTGGCTCCGCCCGCCCGCCTACTTCCGGCAAATTTCATTTTCCCTTCAGTAGTCAGTCTGGGTGTACAGCGCATTTCTCAGATTCTCCGGAGAATCTACAGCCGTCCAATCAGCGAACAGAGGGAGTGGGCAGATCCAATCATTTTAAAACTTCAACAGACACCCGCCTCCAAGTGAGTGAACGTTTGCCAATTACAGCACTTCCAGACCTTCTGTACAAATGAAATTAAGTACATGGATGGTCACAGGCTACCGTTCTCCCCTATACGTGTACATAAAACGGCACAAAACGGATGAAATAAAGTTTAACATAATTAAATATGTTGATGCAAGTGCAATAAACTGAGCGTTGTGTCAAACATCAACTGCAAATAACTGCCACCTCCGTGCCACCGCAGCGCAGCCTGTGTTCTCCACAGCACCGCGGAGTTGAACAGGTCTCTCCTTTCCTCTTCAGAACATTTTCAGGAATATAACTGTCCAATTATTTCAAAGCAGATGATAAAGTTACGTTTATAAAAAGGGGAGATGACACCTGTTACTCTCAGTTAGTAATGAGTAGACTGAGCATGCAAGGTGCTCTCCGCTTGGAAAGAAAAGTAAAGAAGAAATTAAGGCTTACTTCAGGCACATTCGCTCCGAGCCAACAACAGTTAAGAAGCCTTCAATAGGGAATATAGGGATAACGTTCCGTTAATGAGGAATTAGTCGCAGTAATTATTCACGGACACAGAGTGAGCATTACGCGGTTGGATATAGGCCTACAACTATCTGCTTTGGTGAGTTATTTATATGTATTTAAATTGTAGGACAATCATTGTATATTATCTGCTGCCCTTCTTATTTTAAATGGTGACTTAGGCTATTTTTTTTTGTTACAACTACAGACCATTCTTTTTTTCTCCACACCGCAGACCTACTCGATCGGTTTAAATTGTGGCCCTATTTAATTACTTTCAGTGAGGAAAATGTGTTTTAAACTTGTGGAAAAAAATCTTTAATATCATATGGCAACTGTGACTGTTTGACATAAGCATTGAGCGCTTTATTGCGGTCAACCGTTGTTCTGTAGACAGATGCGTTGCGTTCTAAAAATAGAAAAAAGTTTAACAAGGAATCGATTGATCCTCGAGGAATGCAAGCGATCACACGAGTAGCGAAAACACTCGTGCCCATCCCTAGTAGCTATTTGCACTAAATGGTAACACTTATACGTTATGCAAATATGCAACTTGTTTGTTGAAATGTTAATAAATGGGAGCTTCCTCAAGCAGCCATATCTTTCCTGACAATCCCCTCTGTGCACGAACTCTTACATATGGTAATTAAACATTATAACACCTGCGGCTTATAGTCCAGTGCGGTTTATAGTGCAGAAAATACAGTAGTTATTTGGTAATTGAGTTGCTTATATTTATTGGATACTAAAACAGCAATAGCATGTGTAGAGAACACCACCAAACACACACACACACACACACACACACACACACACACACACACACACACACACACACACACACACACACACAACACAACACACACACACATGTGCATGTTATTGTATCTAAGGCCTTATAGGGAGACTTCACTAAACAGCCCCAGCCCAGACCTCATTACCAGAAAACTGCATCCACAACATTTGGTGCTTGTGCAATAACATGTAAACACATTAAAAATTAAATTGCACCTTCAGGCTTTGGAGCTGCATGGGCATTTTAATTTATAGGCCTTCCAAATTCCCTGCTGTCCCCATCTATAATGGCCTTGAAAAACAATGTTTGATTATTTTCAATAAAGGCAGATAATGCCAATGTGGACAATTACAATGTTGTTGGAAATTGCTTTGATTGAAGGACCCCAGTGTCGTGTGTGTGTTTAAATCAAGAAGAGGTGAAAACGTTTTAAAGTTTTATTACAAACTTTGTGTGATTCCAAATGTTTACCCTTTTTACGGAACCGTTGTACCAGTGTATGATGTACAGTGTGTCCAATGTAGAACATACAAATGTGCACTGTTTCCTATATAAAAACAGATCCTGCTATATTGCTCTTATAAGTAAGAGAACTAGTGAGAGATGGATCCCATGTTATTAAACCATTTTATTTTTGAATATTTCCAAAAAGACAGTTGAATGCCTGGGCCTAAGACAAGTTATATCAATTGATGACACTGTTTAAGGAATGTATTCTGACATTAACTTAAAATCAAACTTTTGTTGTGTCGCGTTTGAATCAGTTTCAAGCTGAAATGATATGGTTAGTTTTTCTGTCGCAGCATTTTCATATTGTTACACCAGGTTGAGGCAGAATTGTCACCTCTATCATTTCTCCTACAGTAGAATATAAGTATGTGTGCACACACATACAAATGCATGTGCCAACACATGGGAACACATTCCCTCTATACGGGGCACATGCTCATACCTCTCTCCCATCTTCTGTCATTTAATTTCAAATAATGCCGATGCTGTTGGAGTGACAGTGTGCAGTGAATAAGTCAGGTAGACAGATAGACAGAGAGAGGCAGAGAGGCCTCTATTTCATAATTCTGCTTTTTGACTTGGAAGTGATCATAACTAGCCCAGTGATCGTCCGTCTTTAGACTGACTCCCGCTTTCGGGGCCGTTGACCAGCTGATCAGACCAGCTGTTTGAAACAGAGATGAAAAGGAAAGTGAATCTGAAGTTGGAACAGTTAAATATTTAAATGAATAAATATTGTACATCGCCCAACACTCCTGGAAATAACAATCATTTTCCAAACTTTATACAAAATTAATTAAAAAAAAGGTTTTGTTTATTGATTTTTCCTAAACAATTATGACATGGCACACCCTAATGTACGCTAAGTTAATTAGACTGCTGGAATTTGCATGTAATATTTATTTTGTTTAATTTTAATGAATACATATAATTTAGTAATGCCAAAGAGAATTTTTATGGTCAAAGTTTGTTATAGTCAGTTGGTAATTTTTTGGTTTATCTCTCCCACTGTTGTGAGTGAGACTGTGCCTTCACCAAACAAGGCTCACATGTATGGGATTAGAATCCTGTCATAATTCAAACCTGAAAAAATTAAAGTTTCAAAACACACATCCTGCGTCTACCTATGGAGCGCGTCTGCATCTGTGACTACTGACTTTTCAGAGAGTTGACCACACACACGCAAGCTTGTGAGTCACGTTATTATTGACAGTGTTCTGTCACTGATTCATTTTGAAACTCCTGACACTGTGTACTGGTCCAAAGCATAGAGAACCGCGCAAGACACCCCCAGCCCTCAGCGAAAGCTTCCTCCAATTGACAAATTCTTCAAGTTTCTATGTCAAATTGCAGCTAGTCTTCAGGAGCAAACCTTGTCATCCATATTTGAGGTCAGCTTGTCCACAGTTAGTTGCACCATCTTAACTTGGACACGCTACCTTTACCAGGTTCTTGGCTCACTACCAGTTTGAATGACAAGAGAGCAAGTCCAGGCCACAATTCCTGATAAGTTCCATCTCTGTTGCCACCATGTGAGAGTGATAGTGGACTGCACTGAGATCCGCTGTGAAAAGGCCAACTCCCTCATTTTACAATCGGAAATGTTCTCTAACTATAAAAATCATACCTATAAAGGTTTGATTGGCAATGTTCCATGTGGGGTTATCACCTTTGCTTCCAAACTGTACACAGGATCCATATCAGTTATTGAGATCACAAAAGAAGCACAGCTCTTATGGTTCCTTCAGCCCGAAGACTGAGTAATGCAGACAAGGGCTTCTAGATATAGATGATGCTGTCAGAGGTTAGGACAACACTCATCATGTCTCCTCTAAAGAGAGCTGTGCTGGAGGACACCATGGAGACACAGGCTATCGCCTGTCTGGGAGCGTGCCTATGTTCCCACAGCCCAAATTCCCACAGCTATATGTTCCCACAGCCCTATATTCCTACATGATTTACACATTTGGTGATGAAATTAGTTTAGAAATAATTTATATTCAATACATCTTTATTAACATCATTGTACATAGAAAGTTTTTACAGAAAAAAAGCTGTACATATATTTACATGTTATACAATTCTGCCATGTGTTTTACAATTTAGGATGACATTATGTAGATGTTGTGATAGAAATCATCAAGCTTTTGTCTCATTGGGTCGATAATGTCCTCATCCTTAAAGTTTCTCTCAACTGTGAAGTCAGTGTGGGCACCGATAATGAAATCACACCACTGAAGTCCACTTAAAGCTAGGGTGGGTAACTTTTTCACTGTAATATTTGGCAAAAATGTCATCTTAGCCATTCAGCTATATGTAGGTGAAGTGGTCTGAGAATATCTACTCATCACTTTGCTCTCCCCTGCCTCTGTGTGCCACCGCTCATGTACTCTTTGACCAATCACAGTGTGGCTCCAATTCTCCGTTCTTATTGGCTTATTGGGACTGTCCATTCACTTTGGCACCGACGTTGTTGGTGTAGAGCGTGTCAGGGAGGGACCAAAGAGAACACAAGTGGAGCAGTTGAGGTATTGGATTTGAATCTCTATCCCAACTGCTATTTTCTCCCAATCATATACTCCAGCTTTAATGCCAGTTGAAGGTGGTGATGCAGCCAGTCAGGATACTCTCCATGGTGCACCTGTAGAAGCTGCAGAGTATCCTGGAGTACATGTTGGAGTCCACCTGAAGCTGCTCACTCTATCCTCTTGCATACTGTTTATGGAGCAGGAAAATGACATGGACCTCAGATCAACGGGAACTTTTTTAGAATAGAGTGTAACCTGCTAAGAGAAAATAACAATGAGAGTTCTTATTGCACCAAAAAAAAATGTAATTGTATAGTCCTTTTGAACATTTTTATTTTTACTTATCACACAGAAACCTTCTCAGACGTTATAGACCAACTTCTGTTTTGAAATATAGGATATGTTTGAAATCACATACTCTCACTATCACCTGATCATCAACTGCACTCGATAATGTGCTCCGATTCAACGTTGGGTAAAGAGAGAGCAACGTTAGCCATAAAAACGTTATTGACTTTCATCTGACACTCCAACTCTGCCTCTAACAGAAATAATATGAAAAAGGTTGAAGCAGTCTCAACTACAGTAACTTAATCAAGCAAAACGTAAATACTTTTTACATCTACCTTTAGCCTACAATTATCTTAACGTATCTGCTATATTAACACCTTCGCTCACTAACGGGAGTAAGCGGTTGGAGGGGGAAAAAAAGAAACATACCTTTATAATTACAAAGGTACCGCTTAATAGAGAACTTGTATCCATTCTCAATTTTCCACCATGCTGTCAACGAGAAGTCGTGGGCAAGTATTTTAACATCGAGACGCATTTGTGGCAGATAAACAAGTGACCGGGTAAACTACATAAAGAGTTAAAACGGAAGTGAGGATACACTGCATTGATGCAGAGCAGACGTTCTCTGATGTGAAAAGGGCCTATATATGTGATTGGGCTTTACGCCAAGAGAGAGCAACCAATAGGTTTAGAGCAAAATGGTCCCGCCTCCAGGAAAGTTTTTTTAATTTATTTTTTATCGTCGTTTTCAGCACGTTTGTTTTGCAAAAGTGTTAGGAGTTTCTAACGAATCAGCGTCTGTGTGGTCAAATCTCTGAGTAGTCAGTACTGAAAACTCGGTTCTGAATAAATACATTGCAACTGTATAAATAAAATAAATAATCACCCTTTCAAAACTTTTTTCTCGATGTATCAAAACGTGTTTTTAGAACCCTATTTACAAGGTTTCAAAACCGGGAAACCAAATAACACACTGAGAGTAGTTCCAGATTTGAAACTCTGCAATTGCGCTGCCAAACAATTTCAAACTTTGATAATGTGTTGGTGAACAATTTCAAACTTTGAAAATGTGTTGGTGAAAATTATAAAGAAGGAAAAATAGAACACAAAATCATGTTTGCAGATATTAGATTGTTTTTCAAGCTATAATCTCTTTTACAAGGTGTCAAGTTTTCAAACACAGTCTAACAGGCCTTTGAAACTTTTTTTCAGGTTTGAAATATGACAGGATTCTCATCCCATACAGATTTCCAGCAAGTTTCCAGCTCCATTCTTTTTATAGGATTTTTTTGTTAATGATTCGCTAATTTTACAGCCTTTTTCTACAGTCTCCCTGTGGTACATTTCTTCTGTTTTATGAGACGTTGTATAGAGGGAACTAAAAGAAAATAACCTCAATTTTCCAAGTATTGTTGTAATTTAATAGAAGTATTTTTTATTGGGTATATTAACACACCTCACATTAGTGATAGTATTACAATATTTAGCGTTAGTGTTCAAGGGTTAAAGGAATAGTTCAACATTTTAATATTATTTTAATATTTTTTTCCCCCTCACTCTCCGGCCCAAGAAAAGGCGACATAATGCGTTCCTGTAACTATGTGCATTTTTTATATAGAAATGGGCAAAGGTCGCTCATCCAGGTTAGCTTAGCTCAAACACTTGTAGTCAAGGGGAGCAGGTCAAAAGATAAACTTTACAGCATCACTTAACTTTTTTACCACTTTTTGTTGCACTCTTTATTTTTTACACGGTATGTCATTTTAGAATTTCATACATACGTGACTGTCACAAGCACTTCCTGGTTTCCTTACTATGTATTTCGTTTCTAAATGACATAAGAGTGTAAAAATATAGTTTATCTTTTGACCTGCTCCTTTTGACTAGCAGTGTTTGAGTTAAGCTAACCTGGATGAGTGACCTTTTTTTAAATAAAAAAATGCACGCAGTTACAGGAACGGTTTATGTCACCTTTTTCTTGAATGAGGCAAAAAGCTAAAAATTCAAAAATGGTGAACTACTCCTTTAACGTTCTGAAGTAAACCTGTGTGGTTGTTTGAAGCCCCTCAGATGTAGTTTTGAATGGGGTCAAATGGAGTGTAAGCTCAACGCACTTTTTAATCAGTTAGATGGAGTGTGTGCTCAAGTCTTCACGTCTTGGAAGGAACAAGGTAAAAGCAGCAGTATGACAGCCTCCTGGATTTATTCCCACCATCTGCCTGTTCACAAATAACGGCCAGTGAGACAGAGGGAGAGAGAGAGGTACAATCTCAAAGAGTTATAGTGCCTCCTCTCCTCTTAAAAAACAAGCATCCGTTTCCTAAATAAAGGGCATCGTTGAATAAATCAGTCTTGGGTTAATAAAGGTGTCATCTGTTTTGATTTTCCCCGAAGGAAGAAGGAAGGCAGGGAAAGGAGAAAACAATGGTAGAAATACGAGCCCGTCAGCATTATCTCTTTAGTTTTATTGTTTTCCACAGAGGTCACCGTGAACACAGCTCCTTCACTCACTTTCTTACTCCAACCTTTTCTGTAGAGATTTAGTTTTTTTTAGGACTGTAAATCAAAAACCTTAACGAGTTGGCTACATGAAGAAAACTCACAACTAGATGGAATTGTCGAGATAGAGAGGTTCCACTGTGAGAGGCTGATTTTGTAGTTGCTATAGAAGCACACACACACTACCATGATGCAAATTTCAGATGGGCCTCATCAGACCCGCTCCACTGACATGCTCATGTTATATGTTCCTTACGCCAGGTCTGAGCTTGGTAAAACAGCTTTTAGCTTTAGTGCCCCTGACTCCTGGAACAATTTACAACTTAAAATTCAAATAAATACATTAATATATTTTAACAAATGAAGACATATTATTTTTAATCTGCCCCACATAAACTGTAACTGTTTTGGCTAAGCAATGTTCTTCTTCTCCATTTTCGGAACGTTTTAATTGTTTTTTCTCCTTGTAAACGGTTGTGTATTTGTATTGTATATTGTGTACTTGTAAAACTCAAAGTCATTGTAAAAGAGGGTCACCCCTCAATTGATCTTTCGAGGTTAAATAAAGGAAAATGAAATGACACACACATCCCAATCAGCACCCTACACTCAATACACATGGAAGTCAATGCCGGGAAGAGTTTTTAACAATTTTACTTTGAAATAGAATTATTAATAATTTTCTTGTTTCTTGTTTCCCTTCTTTTTTATTCAGTCTCACTCTCACCAATCAAAGTCAATCAGCTGTCCAGTTGGACCCGCGACTGTTAAAAGCAACACAGACAAAGTCATGGGTGTCGGTGATGGAACAGATGTCAGCTGTTCCTCACTACAATGAGTGTACCTGAGTGCAAACAGGAAGACTGTACCACAAACAGCATTCCCATGCAGATAAGTTCATATGGCTCTGCGCCTTATTATGCAAGCTAAATATTAGTTTTTTGTATTATGTGCTGTATTGAAAGTGCCACATATGGTAGGTAGCCTATGATGACACAGTGTTAGAGCACAGGGACACACACCTCATACTGTACATACACAGGTTTTACCCTACGGCACAGGAAAGAGAGAGTCATTTGGCCTTTACCCTGGAGTGTTGGGTGATTTGAGGTGTCCTCGTTGTGCAAGACACGTCATGCTAGGCTGCACACACACACACACACAACACACACACACACACACACACACACACACACACACACACACACACACACACACACACCCACACGAAGAAGCAGTGTGACCCTGAACATGGCCATTCCAGAGGGACTCTAAGTTATTAGTGGTCAATGCATGGCATACGGGGGCCAGCCCAGACCATGACACATTTACCCCTAAATAAACTAGTGTGCGGTATGGTTTTATGATGTTTTTTGTGAAAAAAAAATATTTAAAGAAATATTTGAAGAAATATGACAAAAGACCTAAAAAGTTAATTTTCCATTCTTTTTTTTGCAGTCTCCAGAAAATATAATCGAGTGTAATGACAGCCGTTTAAAAAGTAACAGGAGAAAAAAATAACAGTCATGTAATCAATATAACAATATGCTACTTGGGGAGAGACAATAAGAATTGTTGCACATTTTTTGCAGCCCTCAAGTGACTGGTCTTTTGATCCGTACAGCTCACAAGATGGTTTATCCTCAGCAATGAAAAGGAAGCAAGGTAAATATCAGTTTTTGTGTATCAACTGCTCAATGTTAAAATACAAAGCAAGATCCATGCTGTTAGACACTTGCAACACACTCCCTGCGTTCCAAACTGCATACTCTTTCTTTTTTATATTCTACATACTACAGCTGACCATACAAATAATCAAGTTAGCAAGCAGTGGCATACAATTGGGACATACTTTTACTTTTTATTTGATCATAACATTGCGCCTTGATCTTGCCTCTTGCTAATATATCCGTCTCATCCCTGGTTGTTTTCATACGGAGGCTTCGTCGATGTGACGTCACTTACGGTGCGCACTGGATTGTGGGTAAGAAACGCCCAAATAGCATGCTGATTTCAACACTAAAAATCTACACCAGTTGTAGTAGGCATCTGGGTATTTCTAAGCATGCTAAATCTGACGACAAGAATTGGGACATCCTAAATATTTTTCTACCATATCAAATAGCAGAAAGCATAGGGATTGGAACGCAGGGACTGTCTCTCCCTTCACCCGTATCCTTGACTATTCTTTGCTTTACTAGTTTCCCCCAGCCCCTCTGTCTTGCACGCTGCCCTTGGTAGATTTTGCTTGTCCAGAAAGAAGTGGGAGCAAAAAATACAGAATGTCTTTGTTTCTCCAGTGGAGGGGAAGCATACTGTGGATCTATTTACATTGCATTCCATCGCATTTTTCTTTTTGGTGATTCACTAACCATTCAACTCCCCCACGAGTACACAAACGTTGCAATATTTAGACTTAACATTTTTATTTGCACGCTTTAGTTTCTACTCACGTTTTCTACGCCAATAATGTAAAATGTGCATAAAAGAAATGGATGGAAATTCACCTAATATTGACCTATAGTAGTCAGTCTAGTCTAGTCTAGTGAGGTTTGGCTTTTGGCTGTTAACTTTCAGTGACTTGCCTAAGAGCACTGCTGAGGCTGGTTAATAAAGCCCAGGGCAATACCTATACTCCACTTCACAACATGGAGACTTTCTAGCACAAAATGTACTTAGGGAGACTGTCTGTCTTCCTCACATTAAACTGTTTTCCCTCTGGGATTCAGGAGCAGGAACAGTTCCTTCCCTCACCCGTCAAACTTGCTGGCATCTTTCCTGTAGTGATACTACTAATAGTGGTATAATTGTTCATATTAGTCAGAAAATGCATCTTAGTTGATATCAACTGAAGGTGGAAAGAAGTAAAAGTACAATAACTTCATACTGGAGGTCATTTGCAGTAAAAGGTCAAATGTTGGCAGATATTGCCATTCAACCCATAATGCAGTAGATAAACTGCTTCAATTATCCTTTGAGCTGCTCTCTGTACCTGTGCCCTGGATCTGAGGGCTCTGCTACCTCATCTCCCCACACAAAAGAGCACCTTGCCAGGCATGTAATCCTCTAAGACCCCCTATGGAGCCTGGGGCGCTGTATATCCCCCTCATGGCCACAGCTACCTAACTAGCATTTGGACACGGAATGCTAATGACAAATACAGTGAATGGAGAGATTTTCAATTGTACGTTTGTCCGTGGGTCTAGAGAATGGGCTTACCTTTGAATGGCACATTAATATATTCTGCACACATTTTACAGGGATTTTCCCTGGAAACGAATGAAGAGGCAAAGAAGAAAAGGTTACCAAGGGAATAAGAGGTGGGGGTGTAAAATATCCTTCCAAGAATCTCCCCCAAAGCGACAGAATCTACAGTAGCTCGAAAAATCCATTATACTGTGAAAGCACACACACACTCACAAAAAAAGTACACTACAATCTAGAAAGCCTCCCAGATTCTTGTGACATTTTTCTGGTTTTCCGTCTTCATGTGCTCCAACATTAAGCATCCAGATAACAACTAAGGTACTGGACTTCAATTTTTTTAACAACTCTCACACACACACACACACACACACACACACACACACACACACACACACACACACACACACACACACACACACACACACACAACACAACACAACCATTATTATTACCCAACTTGAAGTTCCATTATGGTTTCCAATTTCCATTGTCTGATAACAGCGATGTGCTACTCAACAAATCTCAACACGAAATCCCCGATCGAATGAAATTATTCCAGTTCCTAGTAATAAGATAATAAATAAGAAACATTTATTTGAGGATATTATCGGTTGTGGCTTTTCTTTAGTGTTTGCAGCCAAAATAAAAGAAAAAGGATTTTCCATTGCATATTATACAATGCACTTGGTTAATATGTCGTTGTGCTTGATAAGCTAAGCTAGGAGAAAAGACTGTTGTGTTAGGGATAGACTTGGAGGTGAAACAGCTGTTCTCATGACAGCACAAGAGGAAATTCTTGTTAGGTTTCGGGTTAATTGGTCTTCATATGCATGAATACACCCAAATGCAAGGCAAAACAGTACAACACAAAATGTATCTAACTATATAGATCTAACTACAGTATATAAATCAAGGAAAGTCTGTGGCTGTGTTCGGAAAGTCATATTAACGTCCTACTCATACTCATTTTGACTTCAATTTGAGTATGTGACCGTTAGGTATGCGAGTTTGGGTATGCGAGAAATTCCCGGATGAGTACTAACTTCCGGGAAGATTTTGGGTATGGATCGACAGGTTACTTTTCCTACTCAACCGCCCCACAATGACATTGTTTGGGGTCCGCGATCTGACAACTGTACTTGCAGAGATGAAGATAAATACTAACAACATTAGAGTTACTAAGTGAAATGAATGATGCCAGTCTGATAGTGGAGAGAGATGAGAACTGAGCGCTGTGTTCCACACACCGCGGCTCGTCCAGCTCATCTGACAGCTGAGTGCTGTCAGATGAGCTGGACAGAGAGCGTTGGAGGAATCCACCACCTCAAAACATGTAGGGGAGTACGGGGTAATTTGTCCACACGGGTTGGTTGTCACAATCGTTATATCTCGGAACCAGAAGGCGCTGTCTATGAAATTTTGGTATGTAAATATCCAGAATTGGGATCAGAGAGTCACCTACATAGTCTTCCATTGGAGTTAGACTGCTGAATTTGAGGTGAGACAACTGTTTGTGTTTTTCATGTCAAATTGAAAATATTTAGCTCCTCAGTATTTTTCGTTCTAGGCTTTTACACAATGGGTTTATAACAAACACTTGTTACCCATACAAAGTGTGAAGGGTAAACTATATTTTAGATTGTGGTTAGCAAGCTAATTAGTTGTCAAATGGTTGTTGGCCTTGATGCTAGCAAGAAATTCAAGTTGGGGTTGGTCGTCACATTTTTTTGGGGGTTGGTTGTCACATGTTATCTCAAGGCTGCAGCCAGAAAAGGAGCCCAATAACGAAAGAAATTGTCAAGCTGTATCCTCACTGACACCCCAGAGAAGGAAAGAATAGAGCAGAAAAAGGCAGCTAGCATGCAAAATAAAAAAGGACAACAAAATCAAAATAACCCAGTGCATCCCAAACTAGACCAACTGCCAAGGCTACAGTAAGTTATGTAGGCCTATTTGTCAACTTGACAATGCAATTAAACTTTCAAATTTAGTTCTACCTTCTTGCCTTCTTTTTAAGATTATTCCCATTAAGATAACATTGTGACAAACAACCCCATAGTGTTTGACAACCGACCCCTTGATGGGGTTGGTTGTCACAATGTGTAAGGGTGTCTTTGATGATTAATTTCTTCTTTATTACAATAAGATAGAAAAAGTGAGGGGTACATATTTCAAGCCAACACCTTAAGCTTCAATTGAATGTAGGAATGACTATTGAAAGATGTTTAGGTGATAAGCAATTCTCACTAGAGTAAAAAGTGTGCCTACTTACCCCGTTCTCCCCTAAACGTGTGAAAAAATTAATGAATAATCAATTAGAGCTTACCTTAAAATAAGTGTGCCATGTGTTACTGTTTATTGTATTTAGGATTTTAGTTAATTTGGACGCAGTTTTGACCATTTGTTTTCATTTATTAGCGATATTATATCTACTTACCCACTACTATACCCACAGAACTACTGTAAGGAACATCACATCATTCAAATCCTTCTCTAAATCTATAAAACACTGGTTATTTACCAATTAAATATGCTACCATAACCTGGGATAGTGTGTTTGTCTTTGTGTTTACTAGTTTTTGTCTGCGTTTATGCTCCTTGTGTGTGCTTACGTGCTTTTGTCTGTGTTTAAATGCTTATGTGGTTTAATGTGCTATATGTTCAGGCACTTTTATCTGTGTCTGTATGCTTAAGCAATAGCTCACGACAGGCTGTGGAATGCGCTCATTATACCATAGTAAAGGGGCGTTGTTCGGCCCAACACATTTTTATTTTGAAATTAAAAAATATACACTGTATGTATAGATTCATGCTGAAATCACATCACTGGATCTTCAATTACATAATCCTTTGGTCTATGTTTAACTGAAAGCTTTCACACCATGTCTAATCAAACTGAACAAAACTAGCCCCAGTGTTCAAACCAAACAGCCAGGTGTGTAAGCACCCTATAAATCATACATCCGGGGTCCAGTTAGGATGAGGAGGGAATGTACAGGAGATCCATGAATTTCTCGCAAATATTTCAATACAATAAAATAGATCCTTATTCAATTGAATTAGTCACATTGATCAGCTGATTGCTGCTTGGCACGTTTAATAAATGACCCCTACTATAAGATGCTGTTGGCCATACTTTGTGTTTTCATCCAACTATAAAACAATCTCTATTCTCTAGGCAATAATTCAGGAGCTCAACTTCATATCTGTAAGGGTGTTTGCGGTTTGTATGTGTGTGTGTGTTGTGTGGTGGGGGGGGGGGGGGGGGGGGCACGAAGCAAGGACAGCTAGGGTTAAAGTAGAAGGACATGCAACATACTTGATACAACATCCAAAGCAAATGTTGAGCTGCCGTGCTGTGTATGTGATCCTATTATTGGCCTGATAAAGTCAACTGTGTGTTTTCATCATTTTCTGTAGATTCATGTTTGTCGCCAACATGAGAAATGATGAACAAACTAAAACCAAAAATTCAGGTGTAAAACAGTGTTGATGAGACCTACCTGTCAACAGCTGGTCTTCTGTTGCCAGGGGCTGAAGATAAAATGTTGAGGAGCTTCTGTTAGCCTGTTAGCATCCCTGGGTCTATCCCACTGTCTGATTGAGAAAGGCACACAAACACAAAGACACATTCTTCAGTCTGATTTTCTTCAACATTTCCCTTCTCTCAAACCACTGTAGTCATTATTCAAAAATGATTGCCTTACATCAACATACAATTAGGATTTAAGGAAACATGGCAGGAAGCTATAGAGGACACACACACACACAATAGAGACAGTAAAAATTCTACTTTTTTTGTTAAAAACCTTACAAGATTTTGCCTTATATCATTTTGCATAAAAAATCTATTTAACATGAAATGATACTATTATGATTTAAATGCAGAAACCCCTATTCATGTTTTCTTACACTATTCTAAACGGTGATACTTACCATATAATAATCATGTACATTTTCAAAACATTTCAATCTACTCTTATTTTTATGTTGTATTGGGAGTGAGTTAGTGGGGTAGCTATCATGGAGAAGTTGGCAGAGTGCTGGAGATCCTTTATGACTGAAGCCTCCAGGCAGCAGAACTGCAGACACATGTATAATTAAACAGCAGCCATCATGAAAGGTATTTCTTGTTACCCTTAAGGGGATCTGGTCTTTGTGTTCTCTCCCTTCCTCTATTATGTCCCACTATGTCCTCAGCTCCCTCAAAACTCACACAATCTCTTCAATTATCTGAATGTTAAAAAACCAGAAAGAAACATGTTCTGAATTTCAATGTTATAACACATCTGTGCTTTGCTAGACTCAACAGATGTATATTCAGTGAACACTATATTGGTCTAGTTTTGGCTGAAGTGCAGCAAAGCTGGGCCAGCTCTATAAATGCGGAAGTCTGTCACTGACTGATGAAGCCCCTTTCTGACAAACTATTTGTGAACACAAATGTCAGGGTTGTTCGAACTTGACTTTAACCAGGTGGCCCCCTAGTATAAGTCAGGGTCATAATCCGGGCAATTTCCGAATTGCATGTCCGAAAGGGGCTTGATGAGTGAGTGTTGAAGTTGCAGTAGGCTAATGGTCAGTCGAGTGTTGGAGTTTGCCCATTGTCAGCACTGATGTCCACATCAATATTACAGTACATGGCCCAATTTCTTAAGATATGATCATTGGTAAAATTGAATGTTATTTAAGCCTATATGGTTTTAAACTTTATCTTAATGAAAGATGAATTAACTGCACTCGTGGTAATACAAAGCATTAGTTGTTCTCTAAATGCATAAAGCAAGAGTTAAAGAGGAGACAGTTCTCCATGCAATGAGAGGTATGAGTCAGACACAGAGTGAGACATAGAGAAACTAAGAGAGAAATGAATGAAAGAGCAGGGCACAAGTTCCCGTAATAGATCATTAATATAGTTAAAATGAGAATAGAATAAGTTATCTTTTGTCCTCCAACATCTACAGATAGCAGTTGAAAGTGTTATTCTCACAACTGCATTCATAAAGATGTTTGACTCTGACGTAGCTTAACCAAGTCATGTGATCTGCTACTTCAGAACACTATGACAACAAATATTCCACGTTGAAACATTGCAGATGAAAATGTTATTTCCAGGTTCGATTTCATACACAACCACTAACTGTGGTCCGTCTAACAATTTGGCCATTCAAATTCAGTATTGAACCGAAATATATTTCTTGAGTAATTCCATGTGCTTATACTTAAGCCTTGTTTCCACCAAAACTACCAGGAACTTTGAGTTCCAGGAACTCCTCGACCATGAACCTTTAGTTCCTGGGCCGCAGTGGCTGTGTGTGTTTCCACCGGGGTCTGAAGTCCCGGGGAGGTTATGCATATCAGGCAGATTACGTATGGAGAAGCAGTAACAGTATCTGCACTGCACGTCATTTTATAACAGGCCACATTTAATAAATGTTGAGTTTCGACAAAATCAGTTAATCAGAATCAACAGATTATTAATCGATCGTCTGGTGAAAAATAGAAAAGGGGGGACGAATGGTGAGATTAATAGTAGCGCTTGCGAGGTGCGCTGTGTGACTGCTCTGGTCTGTTAACACGGGCAGCGGACAGACTGGGCCCATTTGTGCCCAGTTGCGTCTCGTCTAGAAAGTAGACGTGAGAAGCCGAGACGGGGCAGTGAGCAAAAAGACCGACTGAAGCCCGACAGCTCCGGGTTGGCTCTATACTTGCATGTGCCGACCATGGACGTCGATTTGGCTAAACAAGTGGGGGGACAAACAGGCATTCTGGAGTGCATTTTCAAAAGTGGGGGGACAATGAGGAAACATCTTTTTTTTCTCTTTAGTGCAGGTAATGAACGGTTCTGAAAGACGGCATACCCGCTCACTAATGAATAAAATGTATACAAAAAAATGATGTCTGACACATTTGATGAAAAAAGCATTTTCAAAAAGCAGCGGACATATGAGCCACTAGCTGCTCCCCGTAGCCCAACCAAACATGACGTAAACAAAAGGAGCTTGGGAAGGTAGTTCCGACTGAGCAATCTGATTGGTCGAAGGCATTTTGACCGTGCTCAAATCGAGCCGAAGCACGGCTGGACTGTCGCACAACAATATTACTCCGCCTCGGTCTCCATGGCAACCTAGCTAGTAGCATAGCCATGATCAGCTTCAATTACTTCTTGATAAACAACATCGTCAGTATCCATGTGCCGCGACACAAGCTGCTGTTAGTGTCCGCTACATTTACAGTCATTAGTGGGCATAGAGGATGGTAATCCCTACAGTTTACACTTCACAACAGGACACTTAAAGCCACTCGCCGTTGTCTCCAGTGACGTGCGGTGAGGTCAGTGAGTGGGTAGGCACTGAGTTCTGAAAGCCAGATTTCTCTAAACCTATATATTGTTAAATCAAAAACAATAAACAACAAACAGGCACGCACGGCCGATTTCAAATAAGTTCCTCCCTTTCTTTCTTTCTCTCTCTCTCACTCACACACACACACACGGGACGTATATGAAATGTCACGACGGTGACTTCAGGTTTGCCCGTAGCCTACTGTAGTTTGGTCTAAATGAACATCGCATCCATCGACTTAACGGACCCGTCCCTCACACCGAGGGCCGAAAAAACGTAAGGCAACAAGTCAAACCTTCGCCGATTCAAACTACCGGTACTACTTCTATTCAACTTAAAAATAAAAGACAGCATTCATCATTATGTAGGACTACAGCATAACTGATGGCAACTCCACTCCATAAACTTTATCTTAATAGATAAAGTACCAGTAGTGTATGCCCCATGGACCTGTCCAGCATCAGAATGTAACCATTTATCCACATTGCAGAGCTTAGGTTTGTCCGTCAGTAACAATGAAAACACAACTGCTCAATTGAATATAAAATGCAGAATGGATTGCACTCGGTATCAATTCATCCAACTTTATTATTAAATAAACCCCAAAAAAGTTTCTGACTCACCAATCTGTCTCCCTGGCTGTAGAAATAAGCAAGACGACAGTAATCCAGTGGCAGTCTGACTGACAGCACAGCTAGCTAGCATCCTTCAGTTCATGTAGGCTACCTGTCCGTTTGAAATGCTCGAACATTGTTTGTCCCTGTTGCTGCTGTACACCGTCCAAGGCTGGCGCAGGGCTTTCTCTTGCTATTCATTCTGTTCCCTTTAAAATTATAATCCAATTTGTTAAAATTCCTCCAGTCTGAAATATCTGCGGGCACGGACAGGGCAGCTGCAATGTTGACTTAAAAATCCGCGGGGGTAACGCGACGTGAATGAGCATTGCCAACGTAATGACGTTGGCCTAAGCTGCGTAAATGTCTAGTAATATCTCGATTTTAATTGGTCCATGAATGATATGTAACGTAAAGGCTTATGTGGCATACCATTTACGTAAAAAAGGCACAAAGAATTATGCTTATTTGCGTACATGTTAAATAATACAGAATCAAGTGCGCATGTGCGAAAACTTTTTTTTTCTTGCCGTCCACAATGAATAGGCGCAAAGGCACTGATTCTTTGCCATACACAATGAATGGGAAACAGCAAAGGCACAATATTTTTTTGGCGTAACTTACAAACTGCCACGTTTCTAATCAAAACGTCTACACTTTTTTAAAGTAATCGCGGAGAGAGAGAGAGAGAGAGAGAGAGAGAGAGAGAGAGAGAGAGAGAGAGACCTTGACGCTGTGTTTTAATACGGCTGGACGCACTCCATGTCCGGCTTAAAAAGTGGGGGGGACAAAATGAGTCTTGACGAAAAGTGGGGGGTACATGTACCCCCCATACCCCCCGTAATCGACGTCTATGGTGCCGACGGAGGTAGCGTCTTTGCTGCGGATACAGTTCGTTTTCTAGTATTATTTTGAAGGCCTATTCGAAATATATTCGTAGAGGGGTTACAAATAGCCTACTACAGCCGATTAGAAGCAGAACACAAAACAAAGAGGAGTAGGCTAAACATTTCAAAAACGAGGGGTATTTTCAAAACAACAGGAAACGAGGTATATCCCCATTCCCCACAAATCTTTATCTTTCTTGTTATTTTACTAGTTAAGTCTGCTTTTAAGTGATAAAACAATAATTTACAATCCAAATAAAGGAGGTTTAGTATTTCTCCCTTCGCATAACGAATAAGATAGGCCTAAAGAAAGTTAAAGTAGGTTAAATATCAAAACAGTAATAAGGATGTAACGTTTATGAAGTGGATGTGGCCTAATGATTAAACATAAAATAAAATAATCAACCCTTCAAACATTTCGCTCCCTCAGCCTGTGGAGAGCAACTGCTGCGTCTTGCTCCTAGCTTTGTGTCCGTCTTGATCCCGCGGGACTTCAAAGTCTCATGCAGCCGAGTCGCAGCCAGCCGCAGGTGCAAGTCAGACAAAAAGTCTAACCATAATGCTGTGCGCTCAGCAAGACGTGCGTCATAATTGCGCAGGTCTGAGCAAGACTTCTCCTCACCATACGAGCCTATTATTTCTCTGTATATTTCAGCGGAGAACACCAGCCATCTGGCGGTAAAAAAGGAAGAAAGATTAAAGACGAGACTACTGAGCTGAAGTTTTGCTATAATTTAAACACCTTCACAGAGAAGAAAAAAAAGAGGCAAACTCAAGCACAGCAGATCCATGATGTGTGGCCCGGGTGATAGTACAGAGGACGCTCATGTTGTGCTGTTGCTGTTCGCTTTTATTACATCGCAAACGATCGCAAATGGATTAAATACAAACCAAGAAATGAGACTAAGAGCTCGCTAAGCGGAGATTTATACATCACAGGTGAAAAGCTGCGAGCAGACAACCCGACTAATCAGAGGTCTTCAGCATTGCAACCCTGCCTCAAGGGTTCCTGAACCTTTGTAAAGTCCTAACCCCCCCCAAACAAAAAGCATATATGCATAATGGGTCAGAGAAATTACATGAACCAACCTAAGACAAAGGAACAGACGAAGTGTGGGTGCAAAACTTGACGAAGACGAATTAATGCCCAAAAAGAATAATACAATACAAAATCAAGTAGATAAGATGAAAAAATAGAAATTATGTTAACAAGCTCCTTATTTGACATAGTATGCTTATTTTCAGGTAAAATGTTTGTTTTTGGGTGCCTACTAGAAATTGTTGCCTATTATTTTCCTCACATTGCTCATTTCTTCATCACCTTTTTTGCAGCCTTTTCCCCCTCCGTCTGAAACACTCTGTTTTAGCTCCTGTATCTATAAGACCCCTTTCCAAAAAAAACCCCAGTCTGCTCTGATTGGTCAGCTCCAAAAACATCAGGTCTGCTGGGGTCTCCGCAACCAGGGAACCAATATAGCTAGGTTTAACTTCACTTCTACTGTGACAATAAGTACAAACCATGTTAAAGTAAACCACTCCTCTGGTGATGCTACACGTTCTTTACACATTCTGACTTTCCTCTCCTCTCTCTTTCGTGGAATGTGCCCATGCTGGTATGGCTTTGCTCTACCATGGCAACCTTTGAGCCTGGTTACAATAGAATAGAATATAATAGAATATAATTAAATGGAAAAGTGCCATTAGAAAAAAACATGTTTCTTTGAATAAAAATTCCATTTATTTGTACAGGACTCTGAGGACAGAGGGTTGTGAATACATCAATGTTCATTAACCCAGATCCACCCAACAAGTTTACTCCCTCCTTGAATTAGAGTAAATATATGTAGTACTTTGGTTACTCAAATGGCTTGCATTGCTGTCCCTTCACAGGAACAATAATGTGTATCAGTAACAAGTATAAGAGGAAATTCTTACTCCTGCTTAAAGTAAGAATTTCTACTGCTTAGAAAGGCATGACAAATGTTTAAAAACAACAGTATGTAGAGTTTGTAAGAAAATACAGAAGCAGCGCACTATCTCCTCCATGTTCCACACCCCTCCCTCCATGACACCATGGTCAAAGAACCACAGCCACTCTGGGCTACGGAGAAGAAAAAAATTGAAGCATGGGATTGAAAAGTGTGTGTGTGTGTGTGTGTGTGTGTGTGTGTGTGTGTGTGTGTGTGTGTGTGTGTGTGTGTGTGTGTGTGTGTGTGTGTGTGTGTGTGTGTGTGTGTGTGTGTGTGTTGATGTCTCCAAGCCCGGATGGTAATTGTCAGGGTTTGGCAGTGCAATCGGTTCCATGCCACTGAACGCCACATCTCGACATGTTCTATAGCAACTCTTAGTACACACACACACACACACACACCAGACGCCTGACCTCCACACTTGTTCACTGGTGTGAGACAGACGTAAGAATACTGTTCCTCACTGCCTTGGCTCAGAGGCACAAAGGAACACACACACACACACACACACACACCGCATGTCAAAGTTATTTAAATGAAAAATGTGTGCATTCAATGTCAATCTCAACACACATTCCAGTTTAACACACAAGGTAGAATCCCAGCCAGCTGCAGACAGCTGTTACTTACTATGAGCATATAGAATGTATCTCTGTGATCGTGTTGGCTCTGTGTCATTCCCCTGCTAAGAGTCAATACAGAAACAGTCTAACATTGTCCCCCTCTCCTCATGTCACCTTAATTTTAGGAAAGTTTAATATTTAAACATGAATAATCCACATTTGTGCCATTGAACTGTAGAACAGCATCATCAGTAGGGCTGGGCGATATGACGATATCATATCGTGGACGATATGAAAGTGTCTACCGGGAGAGATTTGGCCATACCGTTTATATTGCGGAGAAAAAAAGTTCATGTGGCGGGAGCATATATGGAACGGGAGGCAGCTGTCCCTCCGAGTCCCTATAGTTACACTGCAGTTACACCGCCGCGCCACACGGGGGCTCTGCAGTTCTGGGCTGCATTACAGCTTCTCTACCCGCAACAGAAGAAGCCTCATCTGTTGCTCTAGCTGTCTAGCTCATGGTCTAGCTTCGGTGCGCTGTCACTAAAGTTAACAAACCAACTCCGTGTCACGGTGGCAGAGCAGCTGGTTTTAACGGTCAAAAATGTCATCGGGCAAAGGAAACTTGCTTGCTGCTTCAGCGTGCTGTTGCCGTGACGCAGAGTTGGCTTGTTTTAAGCAGCAAACTACATGGGTTAGCTCTCGTGAGCTAGCTGGCTAATAATGACATCTTTAGCCTACTCGGGGCTTCACCCCCGTGCTGTTATTGTTGGAGACAGCCAGCAAGGCTGGTTTTATGTAACTTTAAAACATGTCAAACTTGAAAATATTATTTGTGTTGAAGCTGGAGTTAAAGTAGCCTATTACCAGACATTTGCTCATTAGTTAATTTTGACAGCTTTTTTAAATGAAGATGAGCAAATACTGCAGGAAAATTCAAATCTTTCATTATTTTGATATAGGCTACTATCAATTGGAAAATGTAGGCTCTTTGGTTGATGCTGTCATTTTTATTTTGCACTGACTGGTGTGGTATTTTGCACCAGTTTTTCTTTTGTATGGAAATTTAAGTTCCAAGCAACAATTAAAATAATCTAATGTGATTAAAGTTCAGTACGGTTATTGTAATCCATTGAATTTTAAGGAAAAATGCTATATCGTGATATATATCCATATCGTGATATAAAATTACCTATATCGTGATATAAGATTTGGTCCATATCGCCCAGCCCTAATCATCAGTATATCATAGGTCCACCATCATGGCGGTCTTTAGAGTTTGTTTATGATATGTATATCTGCTCTATACTAATCTGTGCTGAAAGACCAAGGTCCAGTAACAAGAATGACACCAAACACTATTCTAATACCTTGCATTCACCTACAACCCCAATTCCCAAAAAGTTGAAATGCTATTTAAAATGTTAATAAAACATGATGTGATAATTTGCTAATCCTTTTCGACATTTATTAAACATAAAACACTAGAAATACATCATAGTTGTTTAAACTGTTAACTTAATGTTTTTTTTGTACACAAATGTTAAATATTGTAACAGAAACACATTTAAAAAAAGTTGGACAGGGGCATACCACTGTGTTATCACCCTGTCTTTGAACAACTCTGAGTAAGCGTTTGGGAACTGAGGGCATGAGTTGACATTTTGAAAGCAAAATTATTTCCCATCCTTGAAATACAACTTCAGCTGCTCAACATTCCGGGGTCTCCATTGTGATATTTTGTGCTTCATAATGCACCATACATGTGCAATGAGAGACAGGTAGGCCCCTGTGCAATTTTTTGTGTGCCCCTGCCCTAAACACAAGCACACACACACGCGCGCGCTTGGACACACACACGCACAGCCACTAGAGAGAACTGCTATTGTCACCATGTAGGCTAACGTTACAGGTGACTGGTCACACACTCATCCTGCAAGCCATCCTTTCAGCACCACGGACAGCAGCCAACGCTCCATATGAAAACACTTATCTAACAGCCTGCCCTGACCTGGGATCAAACTACCACAGCCTGATGATGTCTCCACACTATCAAACATTCAAATATAGCCGACACTAACAAAGCTACACAAATCCCACTTGGCACAGACAAGCACCGCACAATATAGACTAATAGGCTATAACATATTATTTAACTCACCAAAGCTGAGGACTCAAAACTGTTCAATAACTTTGCTAAATCCTTACCGCTCAGACAACAAATAGTCCAAGTGACTCATTATAGTAGGCTAGGCTTAAGCTTCACAACTGAAATAAAAGTTGAGCTAGCTAGCCAGCCGGCGCAGCATCGTAGATCAACTGCAGCTCGGATAGTTTTTTTTTTTCTCCCGGTCACGCCACTAACGTTTGTGCGGCAACTTGTTACTTGGCAGAATTCGTCCCTACCTTACCGACCCGCCCGAGCTATTTAATTCACAAAATCAATACAGCTGCTGGACAGCTCCTTTTTTTTCTCCCTCCATGGGCCCCTGACGGCGTCTGGGCCCTGGTAAGCTGCACCGGTTGCACCGTTGATATTTACGCCACTGTATGAAATGCAGACAGGCCTGTAGTACCCACACACTGTTCCTGCCAAGCTGTATTAAGTTGTGCAGAATGTGGCTCGGTATTGTCTTGCTTAAATAAGAAGGGACGTTTCTGAAATAGACATCTGGATGGCTCCAAAACCTATATGTACTTTTCAGCATGAATGGTGCCCTCACATACGCTGGCTTTTCAACTTTGCGCTTATAGCACTCGTTCTTGTTGTCTGATTTATAAAGCTGCTTGTACCCCTGGACTTCTTTATACTCCCACAGTTTGCCAGAAATGGATGCAAAAACACCTTTGTGCATATGCTTGTGCCTGCTTTACCAAAAGAGACCTTACACAAACCAAATTAACACTGCTGTGACTATGTACTGTGCCTGTAACACTAGTTAATCGTCATGTACCATTGTGGAGGTAATATCTCAATAATCATTAATAAACATCGGACGGATGATCAATTTAATGTATACATTTGGCCCCTGGTCTCTATAAATTAAACTCAAATCATATCAGTTTTATTTATATAGCCCAATATCACAAACTAAATATGTTTGAATGGGACTGGTGTATTATACTGAGATACGTTTAATATACAAGTTGCATTTGTTTTACAGTAAAGATCATTTGCAATCACATTGAGTCAAACAAAACTCACACAATGTACAATGCAAATACATCAAATACACAACAAGCTGATACAATGAGCCAAAACCATTGAAACATTTAGACAGTAATTAAGAATGGCTGCAATGAACATTACGTGGCTGACAGTACAACATAGATATATTCGATATAGCATTCAATATAGCCTATTTAAAACAGTTGCAGGTATAGTTGGCAGATGTGTTACATTATATAAATGTATTTATTTCAGTCGTACGCCATAGTTATTCCCAGAACACACACACACACACACAGAGACTGGGCTAGACTTGAAACCCATGTGTTGTTGACAGCCTATCAGCTGCTGTTAGCTGAATGGGGGCTGACCTTTTGTGAGAGAGGCGGCCAGCGTGTAACTAATGACTCTAAACACAAGAGTGTTGGCCGCTTTGACAGCACAACATGGTCGCTACAGTCTACAGCATCAAAATATGTCACCAACTTGTCTGACTACAAGACGTGTGGAGGGAGTGCTTGTATGCACGCACACATACACACACACACACACACATACACACACAATTCTTGCGCGCACACACACACACACACACACACACACACACACACACACACACACAATTCTCAAACATACACACACACACAATCCTCCCCCCACAAAACACACACACACACACACACACGCAACACAATGTGACAGCAGAGATATCTTCCACCTTCTCAGAGGGAGACATAATGGCCTACGCGTGGCCAGCATCCTGTGGAGGGACACATAAAGTTGTTTGTGTGTGGATGTTTATTGTGTTATAGCCCAGGGAAATACAGATACTAGTGACATCATCTGAGCGGTCCCAACAGTAAGCTGCCTGCAACGAAAGCGCATAGAAAGTACAGTGCACACCCAGCCTGTCATAAACAAGACACATTTGGTCGCTCTTTGGCAGAAACCGTGTTTGTCAAAAACTAAACTTTTTCAGGAAACAAAAAAAACATTGATGAAGGAGTAGCCTATAAAGTACATGTTATCTTTTTACTCCATTGGTTATTGTCATGACCCTAAAAAAAGGAAAGCGGGCTTAACCCCATATAGCTGACTAAGATAACTTTTACTCTTGGTTATGAACAGTTCTGTGTGACCTTAATGAACTCTACTGATTCATATGAACAGTTGTATGCTTAATTATTATTATTATTTATTATTATTTTTACCGGTAACGTGTGTTGTGTGTATGTAAGAATACTGTGAAATATATTAGCAACGCGGGCCGGCCTCCCGCTAGCATAACAAGGTTAGCATTAGCGTCGCAGCTAGCACACTACTATAGCAGCGTTAGCATGCACTGGTTAGCTTCAAAGGTAACTTTTAGCAGTAAATGTAGCGGTGGCTAAATAAAGTGTATAAAGTGTGTTCATCAGGAGGTTCATCAGGGGCAAGAAGTGGAAGGTTTTAGACTGGCCAAGTCAATCTCCACTTAAACCCTATACTCAAAAAAATAAGTTGTTGAATTTACTTAATACAGTTATGTCAACGTTTTCCACACAACTGAGTTAAGTTAGATATAATTGAAAATTATGATTAAAATGGAATCAACTCACTTGTGTGCAACCAACTTACCTAGGTTAAGTACATTCAACATAACATGGCTACATTTGCCTTAATTAACTGTGTTGAGTAATACCAACAAAGATAGTCATTATACTGACTTAACCCACTTACGTTAATATGACTCAACTTTATTAAGCAAGACTAACTTAACCTCACATTGTAGTTCCAACTTAACTTTCATACACTGTAAGAAATTTCCCTGGAAAAAACATTAATCAACTGGCAGCACGGTTGCCATTTTCTTACTGTTAAATTAACATTATTTGACTGTCACTAAAATTGACAGGATTATACTGTTAATGAAAAAAAGGGATGAACCTGGACTAAATGTTTGTTATGTTGCTGTTTGCACCGTGAGTGAAGGGGATGTTATATTTCATTGGGCAGATGTGTTTCATTCCATATGTAAGTTTACTATGTCCCCTATTTGTTCAAATGCTAAACACAGAGAGCAGCTTCTGTTTGTTACTTCAAGACACTTGTCACAATATATCAAGTTCAATGGAATGATTAATTTATATTGCAAATTGTCTCCTGAGTTGAACTAGGGATCTTGCTTAAGATTTCCACAAACCGTTTGTTATAACCAAAAATACCGGTTAGTTCACACAGAAATGTTTTATTTAAACAAAATGCATAGTGAGGTAATGGAGTGAAACATCCCCTTTACTGAGGGTGCAAATAGCAACATACCAAACGTTTAGTCCAGTGCAAGTCATTGTGGGAAAGGGGGCGTCTCTACAATACACTTTGTTGTGCTTACTTGATTTATCGAAGGCAATCCGTTTCCTTCATTCTACTGAGTAAACATAACTTCAGACTAACTTGGTTTAATTATGCAGGGCTCAACGCTAAGGTTTTTTTTCACTTGCCCGTTCGGGCAAGTGGGTCTGAATTCTACTTGCCCGAAGTCAATTTTTACTGGCCCCTATACAATTTTTTTTCTATTAGGTGTGTTCAAATAATTGCTATATTTGCTCTTTCTTGACAATGTATAAACAAATCATGGACAGTATTATAGATGAGTTAAGGGTCATACTGAAAGTGGAGGCTATTATTCAAATATTATTTGAGTTGGAACATTTGTAATTTTTTTGTTTCTAAACCTACAATAACTGCAAACGAGACATGTTTCATGCAAACAAAAATCATGTAAAGAACTTTAACAGCACTTATTTTTATTTGTTTTACCTTATTCCTTTTACAACAGCAATTCTTTAAAACTTCTTTATGCAAACATTTTTTTAGGCCTACAACAATCTGTTTTAATATGTACTATAGGCTATTATTTTAATGTGTGTATGAGTGATTTTGATTTGATTCAAAATCTCAAAATTTGGCTCAGGACAGGCTGTTTTGAACACTTTTCCAGTAGCTTACTTTTAAGCTTCCACTGCCTCATGATATATGAAGTCAGACACCTCTGGGCCATTTATTGAGATCTATGCAGGCTGTAAAGATGTTCCTCTGATAACTGTTGATGATGTTTGTGTTGAACTGCTCATTAACTGCTAGGCTACTAGCAGCAGAGCTAACGTTAGCATCCTCGCTACTACTAGATTCACGTTGGGTGCATAAAGCATTTAAAAAACGCGGATATTTTCGCTGCTTTTCAGACGGTCGGGGTCGACTTCACTCCATTTATAATGTACTCCTTGGCTTTTGGACTTTCTGTCACACCAACCTACTGCGTGTAGTTCTCTTCTGGGTGTGTGTGCTCACAGGTGTTGTGCCGAGTCTGCGTGTGTATCGGCAGTGGAGCCCCGCCCCCCCTTCACAAAACGAAGCAGAGAGGAGAGGAGAGATGCAACGTAGCAGACACTACGCGCACAAAAATTAGCTTAATGTAATAATTAGCACCAGTTAAATATGAAAATAGACCATAGATAGATTACTTGTATTTGGCGATTCAAAAAAATTAAATAAGACATGTGATTTTTTTTTTTATTATTCATGAATTTCAGCGGAACCTCCCAGTTGCCCGGTCGGGCATGCCAGTTGTCATAGTTACTGGCCCGACATGGCATTTTACTTGCCCGGGACGTCAGGCAATCCTTATTGTCGAGCCCTGTTATGTTAACTGCACTTTCCATTTCCAAGTAAATATAACTCAACTTTAAGTAAACTTAACCAGAGGATATAAAGTAAACAACACTTATTAGTTAAGATGTGGATGGATGAGGATTAATGAAGAAAATTGTATAAGCTTCACATGTACAGGCAGCTCATGTCAAGTTGTCCCTTCTAAGTTTGATGGTAAATTAACAGCAAAGTTCAGTATTTTTGAAAAACATTACCATTCCGTAACATAACAGCAAATGTCATTTAACAGACTGCCTTTATATTAACAGTTATGGCGACGTTTGAATTTCTTGCTCCCGATGTCCACGTTCACGAGCATGCGCAATGCTGGCCTACGGCAACACATCTAGGACAATCGTTGTGTGTTCAGTCTTGATTGTGCGATTCACTCAAAACTGTTACTTTGTATTTACTCAACTGGCGTTCTTTGGTTTTAAGAAGTCTTACATTTAAGTAAAACCAACTGAAGTGGGCTACGTTTTAAAAGCCAACACAGACATGTTAATTAAATTTGACATAAAAACATTAATTAAATTCAACAGCTCACTGAGTTCACTTTTTTGAGTGTGCATGTTACCTGCTAAAAAGGAGACCGAAGGGAGTAACCCCCCAAAACAAACAGCAACTGAATGAGGCTGCGGTGAAAGCCTGGAAAAGCATCACAAAAGAAGAATGCAAAAGTTTGGTGATGTCAATGGGTCACAGGCTTGATGCGGTTATTGCAAGCAAAGTATTTGCGACAAAATATTGCGGTTTATTCACTTTAATTTATTTAAAGTCTATCTGTTCCAATACTTTTGCTTGCCTAAAAATGTGCCGTTCCTTTTCAAAAAATGCTATCTTCTAAGTTGTGTATCGGATCCAGATATTAATACCTGGAAATGAAAGCTGAAATGTTGAGCGATTGTCTCATATTCATCGTTTGGTGTCAAACCCAAATGTTTCCAGTCTACAGCAAAAATAAAGGAATTGGCCTCACCGTTCCAATACTATTGGAGGGGACTGTATGCTCATTCAAATAACAGTGATAGGGCCAGGTTAAACAAGTGTTTAGTCACAATGGAGTGATCATTATTTTGTTTTATCTTCAGTCCATAATTAAAATGGAACTATTATGTTCTTTGTGTATTTCATTTTTGTTTATGTTGCAACAATGATATACACTTCAAGGAAGAGAGTAGAAAATACATATATTTTACATTTACCTGTTAAACCTAACTGCCGAGTCAGTGTGTCTTGTTTCACCATTGATGTTAGTAATCCATTTCCTCCTGTTTGTTCCTTTCAGAGAAAATCATTTAACTGGATATAATTTGTTGAAGAAACTATTTTGGAGTTCTTTGACTGTATTCATATCAAATGTGAGAGCCGTGTTTCCAAATAAAACTAAATATTCTAAATAAAATAGCATTTTATTTATTTTTTAAATTGTGACTGAATTGTGTTGACAACAGATTGTTGTCTTGAATTGATTTCCTGTTTGAAATATTTTAGTATTTTCAGTATGTTTAATATTGTTATTATAGAGAATGTACACGGGTCACAAAGAGCATTGTTGATTGATGGATTGTACTTAGGTAATCCTTATTCAGCACTATTTTGCATTTATTAAGTGTAACAAGTGATAAATGGTTCCCACTTTACAATAAGGGTCACAAGTAAGGGATAATGTAGCTGCGCGTCGGGCTCCTGCTTCAGCTTGTCGGTCTTTATTTCTAGCAAGTGACCCGTTCGCTCTACATTATCCCGCTTATTACATGGCTACTACAAAAAATAAAGCAATTAATTGAAGCAACATGTTGTTTTTATGGTTTTAACCACCAAAAACAGTCCGCTACACGGTCGGAACTTACTTCATAGCAACGGTTACTATGTCAAGCTGCGGCCAAGCTAGAAGAGTTTAACAAAAAACAACTTGTTTCTCTAGCAACCCTGAGACCTTGTCTAATAACTGGAATAGACATTGCAAACCCACTAGGTTCTTATGTAATGAAAACGTAGTTTAATACACCAGTAAATAGGAACGACCAAGGATACGACCTAGTAACGGGGGAATAGTCTGCTCGCCCCAGCCGCTAGACTGTCTGCTTCAGCTGACTGAAGGCTCCGGCTCAGCTGTTAGCCACAGAGCTACTGTTTAGCTAACACAACTCAAGACTCGCACACTGTACAAATAATAATTGTAATCGGCCAATATGTTTAACAAGAGCTCCATCTAGCTAACAAAGCATTATCCCCCAACATAAATAAAACAATTCACGGAGAAAATGACTGCGGAACATTTACATTGCGGGCTGCATCCTGAAGTTACTGTATAGGCTAACTGTCAATATGCGGCCAAACGTACTCACGTCGTCTTGACTCCTGTGTTCCCTGCTCTCCTGATACATGCAAAGTCATGTTGAAAAAGTATTCCATTGTTTTCTGAACGAGTAGCAGCCCTGTTTGTGGACGTCCATCCATCAAAACTATGACGTAGGTCCTTAGCAACGGTCATTATACCCTTGACAGCGGTCTGTCTTGCTGGAAATAACAGACCTGTAGAATGCCGTGATTTACATAGGATTTTCAAAGTGCCATGTAATAAATAACATTACTAAATGGTTAATTATGCTTAAGTGATGCTTAATCAGCACTAGTATGTCTTTATAAAGTGTTAATTCACGAGAAATGGTTCCCACTTCTATAAGGGCCACAAAGTCCATTAATGAATGGTTAATTACACATAAGTAATGCCTAGTATGGTTAATTATACTTCAGTAATGTCTATTCAGCACTGGTATGCATTTATTAAGTGTCACTTAATGGAAAAAATGTTCCCACTTTACAATAAGGGTCACAAAGAGCATTAATAAATGGTTAATTATGCTTAAGTAATGTTACAGTTAATTAATGCTTATTATTATATTAATCAACTTTTGGTTCATGCTTAATTAATGCATTAACTTTAAGGTTAATAAAGGATATTTATAAACATTAAATAATGTAGTAATTAATACCTTAGTTAACATGAACACCATTAGTAAATGCTTACTATACACATTAGTTAACAGTCAACTAATGGTTAGTTCACCCTTATTAAGCATTAACTGGCAAAATGGCTAAACGTCCAGTCAATTCTGACTTTTATTTTGAAGCAGAAACCGGAACCTATCACTTCCTAGCTCAGCTGCGCAACCTTTACTAGTCTTCCGTGTGTGACTCAGGGACTATGCGGAAAAAGAACAGAAAAGAAAAGAAAGCCTGTCATTTGCAGAAGTCCTACTTATAACCCTGCGCGGACACCAAAACCTCCATGAATGTTAGTGGCAGCCGGCAGTCATTCATTTTCACTTTAATTTTCGCTACAAAGGGCGACTCGAGCCCAGCCTCGGCTGCAGCAGCGCCATCGCAACCACCCCACATACACAAGCGTATAGTGTGTCCACTCCACACAGTCTGAAATAAGCCGTGGATGAAAGACTCCCAAAACATTAGGTAACAACCAGTTTAATTTAGCCTGAATACTAATTTGTTTTATATAGCCTATGTTATTTTATGGTTTGATTTTTAAATAAAAAAAGAAGTTCCAATTATGTTTGTCTATGCTGTTTTTTGTTTGTTTTTTTTTGGGGGGGGGGGGGATCTACATTGTGGGCTATTTGCACTGAATTGCAAATTATGGTATTTTAGAAGAAATAGGCCTACACTGAATTACAAGGGTGTAGAGAATGGGTGTGATGAGAGCATTAAAATTATAAAAAATAATGGGACAAAAAGAAATCAAGGGACATTTAGGCTAGAATAGATAAAAAATGCGATTAATTGCGATTAATCGCGAGTTAACTATGACATTAATGCGATTAATCGCGATTCAATATTTTAATCGTTTGACAGCACTAATAAAAACCATGTGATGATATTAGCTAAAGATTAGCCTAAAATGCTAAGAGACGTAGTTTTTTCTCAAATTGTGGTGGTGGGGGAAAGTGAGCCAAATGCTGTGGGGGAAAGTGAGGCACTGTCTCACTTTCCCCCACCACGAGGCACAAGTTAAGTTTAGTCTTAAACATATTTTAATGTAATATTACATAACGTGTTTTATTTTAATGTCATACACATTGTAGAAAAGCCATCATGCCAAGGAAATACACCAGAAAGACGACCTGGGGCAACCACACGGAAAGAGCACCTTCTCATCTTTCGCTGTAACCTTCAGGGGTGGAATGTAGAGTAGGCCTAGTTGTAGGGTATGACAGGCTGATGTTATAATCCAGTTGGGTCTTCTCCTGTGTTCTGAGTCCCAGGCTGTTCTTGCTGGTTCTGATTTTCCTATGCTTTGACCCCCAGACACAAGCTGGCTCTAAGGGTCCTGTGTTCTGACCCCCAGACTGTGTTCTAATCTAACTGGTTCTATCTTTCATTTGAATCTTATTAAAACCTTTTGAATTATAATATGTTGTATTTGATTTTGTTCAGAGTTACTTTCAAGTGTTTAGAAAATTTGCTTTGCTTAATTGACCAAACCCCATCATTCTTTTACTAGTCTGACATTAGTTCTGGAATGTGTGGCTAGCTTTCAGGATTCCAACTGTTACAATATGTGTTGTTATGGTAGTTTCAGAGTGGAAAAAGTAAGTGGATCAGTTTACCCCCAGCTGGTTCACTTTACCCCATTGATTTTTCTGGTCCGTCTCAATTTACCCCACAGCTGGGGTAAAGTGAGCCACATGACAACTTTTTTAAAACAATCATATTTTCACTACCCTTTGTCTTGAAAAAATTCTGCTAATGCCCATTTCTAGGAAACATCCTGAATTAATGGGAAATGTGTAAATTTGAGTGATAAATCATTTTAGCTCGCTTAGAGGGGAGCAAGTGTAAAAAGTGGCTCAGATTACCCCGTTCTCCCCTACTGTACTGCATCGATATTGAGAAAAAAAAGGAAATCAGATGTCTGATTAAAATGCAAAAGTAACTTGAATGAGGAACATGGAGGTTGGAGTTAGGCTTTCTTTCTTATATTTTCTTTAAAACCGATGTGTAGATGAGTATGAGAAATAACTTATTAGGTTGACAAAGAACAGGTATTACACTAGCTTCTAAGCACTGGATGTGCCAGTACTGAATAACTCTTTGACTTGGATGTAACACTACCACTGTTCGTCATCACTGCTCTTGTATATATTTACTTCTAATCGAGACGTTGAAAATAGACATTACTATTATAACTCTTCATGTAACTAGTATCTTTCTTATAGAGCCCCATGTAGCCGTGTACACAATCATCTTGCATTACAAAACAGGCCATGTATCTATTTATCAATTATTAGAAAGAGAGAGTTACAGACTGCTACCAAGCACAGATTATCTGCATGTGAATACACAATGTATTCATGTATTTCAATTAACGTTGCTGAGTGTAGTTAGGCATCATGCTCAGTCCCACACTCTTCATATAGTACAGGTTTTCAAGCATATGGCTATCATAATTAGCACATTCATTAATCAATTAATTTCAAAGGCTGGCAAACACACAGCTATGCATGCCGCACTGGTGGTTGACACATTATTTACTCTCTCTCACCAACACCGGCCCCTCCCTCAAGCATATGTCTGTAACAGACACACGCACGCACACACACGCGCACACACAACACACACACACACACACACACACACACACACACACACACACACACACACACACACACACACACACCACACACACACACACACACACACACACACACACACACACACACACACACACACACACACACACACACACACACACACACACACACACACACACTTAACATGTTGTTCCTCTCCACTGTGTTTTGTTAAACCTCTTTCGTTTGAAAGAGTACAGCCAACCATAAAGGAACTGTAATTAGGGAATAGGAACTGGAAAATGCCTGCTAAAAGAAAAGACACAAAGGGAAATGGGAGGGGAAGAGAGCGAAAGGAAAGATACTTAAATAATAAAACATAATCCCATGTGTTTTTGAAAAAAAAAAAAAATCTATCCCCCATTTTATCTCATCTTTCTATAAATACTTCACTCTATTATTTGCTTGGGCTGGACACATTCAGACAGTAAGAGGCAGGCGAGGGAAAAGAGAGAAGAAAAAGAGAGGGAGGGAGGAGAAAGGAGTGTAGAGAGAGAGAGAGAGAGAGAGAGAGAGAGAGAGAGAGATTGTTCCAAGTGAAGGGATACCAGCATGTGTGTGCATGTCAGCATTTCCCAGGCTGACAAGAGAGCAGTGCCCAGCCCAGCCCTCCTCCCCCTTCCTCTGGGTGAGCTGATGAGGCAGGCAGACAGAGGGTGGTGGTGGGAGTGGGGTGATGGAGTGGAGTGGCAGGATCGAGGGGGGATAAGAACAACAGAGGTTTAGTTACAGAGTCTGCCTGGGCTCCAGCATCTCCCAGGCCCATTCAGAAAGCTTGCCCTGGCCACCACGGAGAAAAACCAGGGGTTGACACACACACACACACACACACACACACACACACACACACACACACACACACACACACACACACACACACACACACACACACACCAAAACACACAAGCCTGTCCATCCCAATTCATGGCTTGGTGGACCCGCGCCTGTCAAGTACGGCGTGGCGGAATATTTATCAGCAGGAAAAACAGCTTGTCCTCATTGCTGCTGTCATGTATGCCAGAGAGAGAGGGGGGTCGGGAGACAACAGAGAGAGAGAGAGACAAGACAGACAGACAAACTCTGCAACTGTGTGTCAGATACATGTTCACAGATTGTTGTTATAAAAGGCTAATTGTTGCGAATTGACTATTTTTCTGTAAAAAATGTATATGGTTCACTCCATCCTGTAATGAAACAGGCCTATTACATGATCAGTGGAGGACTGATTGAAGTCTGTCTGACCTTAAAGGTGAAGTAAGCAATTTATTTACGTTAATATTTGTGTTAAATTGCTTTATTCATATAGTGATCACTTATATAGTATGCACGTTTCATAAAGCCGATCTCTCAGTCACATGCATGTAATCGGCAAATAAACTTTTCGGAGATCCCACTACTGATAACCAATCAGAAGAGAGAACACTACACACCGGCACCCGTCTCACTGCCGGTAAACATGCAGAGGACAGATGGGTGAATGTGTATGCGCCCACAATGGCGAAGCAGGTAAAAATCGTTCCCAATGTGTTGATGGTTTTTATCATGTTTTATCACACTTATGGATCTGAGATGATGCTAGATAACTCGCAGCTTAAAGACCGCAGTGCATTAATGTGGTGACGTGGGGACGAGGTAGGGGACTGCTAACTGCAGTCACTGACAGGAAGTTAGCTAAACTGACTATTCTGCTTACTGAACCTTTAACTTGAAGTCACCTCAGTTACAATGGTTTCAAAACAACAAAGGATGCACACCTTTGTGCCGTGCGCAAGCAGTATCCGGAAACTCAGGCCGATCTGACTAACAGTGAGAGAGATATGCGAGTCACAGACAGACACACAGACAGATTGACAGACATTTCTTGCTTTATAGATGGATAAACAAATGACTGGCTCATTATAGGCCCCTAACCTTCGTAGGGGGGGCATACAGAGATCAGGGGCCTATCATGCGCCAGTACATTTTTGTTATTTTTTAAATTATATTGATCGTAGCTACAAAGATCAGGGGCCTTTATTGAGCTATACTGTACTTTTAAAAAAAATACTTCGTAGAGAGATTTTTTTAAACCTGTACATTTTTTATTTCTGCTTTTTGGTAATTCCGTGTCTTCAAATTATTCCAGAAAATAGTACTAAATAGCTCACATAGGATGCAGCTGATATAGCCTTAGTTTTCTTCTCAAAATGAACCAGATTGATACATTTTAGTTTAAAAGGTTAAAAAAAAAATCCTGGGAGGCGTGCCCCCGGTCCCCCCTAGAAGGTCCTGAGTCCCCGCCACAGTCTCCCAAATTCCGGTGAAAAATACTTTATTACCTTAAAACGATTTGTTTATTAGTCAAAAAATATTTTACACATTTTTTTGTTGTAATACGGCCACTCAGGGGGCCTATGAAACCTCTCAGCCCCAGGGCCTAATGGCAGATATAGGCGGGCCTGGCAATATGGGTTCATGCAGTTATGCAAGGTACACCAACTTATATTGTACATATAAAGAATGATCAATATATGTTTAAATATATATATAGCTATATGTTTTTATATTTGCATTTCATTTCATTGTAGGTAGATCATCTTGATCATCATACTATCACCACTCTGCCACCTGTGTCATGGTTGTTGTGTCCCTGGGCAAGACACTTCACCCACCTTGCCTTGTGTGAATGTGTATGACTGCTGTATGTTTGAGGTGGTGGTCGGAGGGGCCGTAGGCGCTGAATGGCAGCCACGCTTCCATCAGTCTGCCCCAGGGCAGCTGTGGCTACTATGGTAGTTTACCACCACCAGTATGACTGTGTGTGAATGAATGGAACATGGAACCCTGTAAAGCGTCTTTTAGTGCCTTGAAAAGCGCTATATAAATCCAATCCAATCATTATTATCTTGGTCATTTTAAAAGTAGCTCAGAAGCTGAAAAAGTGTGGTCACCCCTGATGTATATTATGTCTGAGGTTTCCCTTTGTAAACGCAAACTGAACCATCTGAAAACTAAGCAATGGATCCAATGTAAATCTGGTGCACCAAGATAGCGGACTATTAGGTGTGTACATGACATAAGAGAAAATGAATGATTCACATTTGATGACTGAGACTGGTGTTATCTCCCCCCAAATACAACCACCTGTTATATAAGTGAGGTTCCACACCTTGACTGTCCACACTATGACATCTGAGCAAAGATGCAGTACTTACAAAAGCTGTTGTCTGTTAGAAAAACCTTAATGATGCGTAAAAGAGAGATGCAATGTTTTTGTTTTGTTCTTTTTTGTGAATATTGTTTTTCTGTTTCCCTTTTTGCTTATGCATAATTCACCATCTGCCTCGTCAGAAGCTAAGTTTGCATATATGAGGTATATTAGATTATGTTTTTCCTCCTTTGTTATTGTAGAAAGAGACAAGAAAAACCAAAGAAGAAGCCGCCACCTGAGAATGATGCACAGCACGCTCTGTACACTTTAAGACAGCACATTGTGTATTAAAATCACACTCGACACTTGGTTACATCAATCGGAGTCGGGGACAAAGTGACTCATTCTAGTTTTGAATTTTCTCAGCCCCCAGACTGAGCAACAACGCACACGTCTACAGTCGTAACAATATTTGGCTATTTTGGTTGATTGCCTTTCATGTGAGCTTCCCGTCCCCGGCATGGTGCCTTGTTTGCCTGCAGCCTGCCAGCTTCAAAAAGCTGAGCTGACCTCATTTCCCCGTCCTCCTGCTGAGCCTGGGCTGCTGCAGATGGTCAGGCACAGGGAGCTGATCGTCACACTCGCAACACCACATCTTGTACCATTCACCTACCCCTCTTTGACGCCAGTTAGGCAACCTGAGTAAGTTGTGTGTGTGTGTGTGTGTGTGTGTGTGTGTGTGTGTGTGTGTGTGTGTGTGTGTGTGTGTGTGTGTGTGTGTGTGTGTGTGTGTGTGTGTGTGTGTGTGTGGTTGGGCAGGTAAACGCAACTGCAACATGCACAGATACACAGGTTCTGGCATTTGCTTAAAATGTTGATTTGCTGCCCCTATCAAACAATGCTACTGTAAAAGGGAGGAGAGAGTAAAGTGAAGTGTTGTTGCAATTGTGTCAGGCGGATAAACACAATGCGACTCTTTAGTAAAGGGCTGGAAGAAAGGTAAAACATGAAGAAATAAAAATAGGAGTGTTAAGAAAAAAAGAGAATAAATGTAATCTGGATTTGTGTTTGAGACGACGCCATGACATCCTGATCAGCATTTCTGGTCTGTGTTCCTCAGAGACTTACTGGTTAATTAGACACACATGCATACACACACACCACACACACACCACACCCCACACACCCACACACACACAGAAGGGAGAGTCGATCATGTCATGGGGCTTGATTGACGTTTTTCATTAAAGTGAGAGATCATTGGGTACACACGTATACTTGGCAAAAAAAATAAAAAATCTCACGTAAATAACACCTGAAACAACACTGGTACTTCCCACTCAGGTTGCAGAGAATACACAGATGGTGTCTGATGGTTGATTGTGATTGGCAGAGGGCTTTTCTGGACCAATGAGAGGGGAGGGTTGACCTAGAACAAAGTTCCAGTGAGGTGTTGGCCCGGGCAGCCAGTGACAGAGGGTAAACTGCCTTCTGTTACTGAGCCAACATCCCTCATCTGGGGCTGCTTGAGAGGGCACATGCACCATCATCTTTGCAGAAGCTATATGGTAATACTTAACCACAATGAAAAAAACATACAGTACATATACACAGACAGCAGGAGCTGTGCAAACACATATATTAAAAAGGGTTTGGTTTAAAACCCATAACTTAAAGCTGGGGTATATGATTTGGGAGAAAATAGCAGTTGGGCTAGAGATTTGAATCCAAATACCTCAACCGCTCCACTTGTGTTCTCCCTGGTCCCTCCCTGACACGCTCTAGACCAACAACGTCGGTCCCAAAGTGAATGGACAGTCCCAACAGCCAATAAGAAAAGAGAATCGGAGCCTCGCTCTGATTGGTCAAAGTGTACATGAGCAGTGGCAATTTTCGGTGGCGGCACACAGAGGCAGGGGAGAGCAAAGTGAGTAGATATTCTCAGACCACTTCACCTACATATAGCTGAATGGCAAATATGGAATTTTTGCAAAATAGTACAGTGAAAAAGTTACCCACCCCAGCTTTAATGTCATCATTATGTATTAACATACGCACATTAGTGAAGCGATTTGGATGATCAGTTAGAGATTGTGACAGGTAGAATACAATTCAGCAGCGCATGCATTTTTTTTTACTCTACAGTCAGTGATGAGCTAACAAAAGCAGGCAAACAGCGCCTAGATGGACTGTGTGGAGGAGCAGAGGAGGGAATGGGCCAAGGTCTAAAGGGGGACTTTATGGACAAGGTCAGTTGCTGTACACAGTCCAATCTGAACACTCTCCATAGCACACACACACACACACACACACACACACACACAACAGCCCAATGTCTCTGACCGCACTGCTACTTTAACAGCTCGTCCTGCCAGCTGGTAAGCACCAATGAGTGTGTACATACAATGAATAATCCCCAGCATGCATTTCAACCCAGAGGCCCCACCGCACCCGTTCTCTCTCAGGATCCTCGTCGTAATGTTCATTCAACGACTCTATAAAAAAATTGCTTGGAAGAAAAGTCATCACTCTTTGGTTGTGGTGCTTTTAAACTGCAGGGATCATTTGACTGTGTGGTGGAGGAGGATATAGGAGCCGTGGATGGCCTATTTATATGTAAAAATGAGCTGCATTGTCTATGTTTTGTCTGTAAAGCCGATTGTCTCTCTACGTGCTAAGTAATGTGGATAATGAATTGTCCTTTTAGGCTGTTTAAGACCATTTAGACATACTTAAAGCTATGTTGCGTAACTTCTGTTGCCCCCATGACAAATTCTGAGTAATGACAACAACACTGTCGAATCATGATGTAAGCCTTCGGTGGACGTGCATTGGATTTTATACCTTCTGCTTGTACATCCAGGTTTTTTCTTAGCAGAAGAATCAGGGCTCACATGCGCCTACAAATCAGTGGAGTGCACCTAGATATTTTCATTGGTCGCACAAGCACAGAGAAAAGTCCGATGAATGCATGAGAGTGATGGCCCACGCAAGTTTCAGTAAGTTTACAGACACTGCTACTGTCTTTACACTGTGAGGAGAAAAATTAGACTTGTATAGTGTAATAAAGCAAAGAGTATTTAGTCAAACAATAGCCACTCCTTGGAGATCTATCCCTGACTCTAGAAACAAGTATGCTTCCAAGGTCAAGAATGGCAAAGAACAGTACAGAAGTCAGGTCTCTTATACTGATACAACATAGCATTTAGTTCAACATAAACACAACGAAGTAGTGTGTTTGGATTGGCCGGTCATGTGAGGAGGGGAAGCTCTGAGACAGTCTGAAGACACTAGACTGGGTGTAACCTGTCTAATCATGATAACTGTAATTTTTATTATTTTGAAAACAGTATAGGCTACTAGCCTAGTACAAGCTTTATTTTGTATATGTTCAATGATTCTTAATGTGTTTGTTTTAAGATATACAGATATTGAGATATACAGGTTTCAAAACTATCAATAATCTCTATTTTTTCTTGAAAACCAAGCAAGTAGAATCACAATACCATTTATTTATTGTATAGAATCGCAAATTGCAATATAAGGCCAATCACAATCGCACAATTCCTCCAGATCGTGCAGCACTAATTGGGTGCAACCAAAATATATGCAGGTGCACCTAGATGAAAAGGTTCGGCGCACCGGTGCAACCAATAAAATGGTTAGTCTGGAGCCCTGAGTAGAATCGAAAACTGAAACATTTCTTGGGCGCTTCTTGGGATTTTTCCCGGAGCTCCAGCACCAGTGTCAGGGGGGCGACACCAGTTTGTAAATGCTGCCATACTGAGAAATACAGAGAGAGATTTGTGGATCTGATAAGGCTTAATCAACTTTGTGTCAACTCGTTTGGCATCAATGATCAATCAATAACATCAGTTGGCAGAGGCTGTGTGTCACCTGATCTGACTGCGTACTTGAGAAATAATTTTTTTTCTCTGTTTCTGTCAATAAATAAAATTGATGACCTTGGATCTAGAGTGCTAGCAAAAACAAAGGTGAGATTATTTTCTTTGTGTGTGTGTGACCCCTTCACTGTCTCAGCACAGGTATTCACTTGCTGAAGCTAAACCCGCCCTGTGTTCTAAATCGCATACTCTTTATTTTTTCTATTCTACATACTACATCCGAAGATAAAAATAATCTAGTTAGGATGCAGTAGGCATACTATTGGGACATACTTTTACTTATTTACGGATAATGTGTTAGATACGGATAATTTCCGAATAGTCCCGTTATTATTCGGGGATTTTTTTTTTATAAAATCAATTTAGTTGTGACTTCCTTTAATGTAGTCTAATGTAAAAGAAACTTCCGGTATACGCCACGCCCACTTCTTCTTGTGTATCCGGATACAGTTACAGATAATTTTGTTGGTTGAACAGATACAGATAATTACGTCTCCGCACACCCCTAGTAGAAAGTATGTGATTCGGAACGCTGGGCTACTTTTACTTAGCTCACTGGATTGTTGGTCAAAATCACCCATGCATGCTGATTTCAACACTAAAAATCCTGACCAGGTATTTTAAAGCATACCAAGGGGGCTTTTACACCTAAAAGTCCACACCAAAGTATGTGCTAAAGAACATTTTATAAATCCCATGTATAGATTTCATCCGCTTAGGTTTGGTTTCACATTGCAGTTTTGCCAGCGCACTAAAGAACTTTCCATGACATACCTACGTCTGTGTTTGTTGGTTGGTTGATGGGCGTGCGTCTGACGTCAGCGTTTCTATCCAGTGGTTTAGTCTTCACCAGTGTAAATGAATTAATGAAGAAAAATGTAAACAGATTAATTTCCTGCAGCGCTGAATAGTTCAGGCAGCCGCCCAGACAACGCACACCTCCCGCTTTGACTACAGTTGTATAATAAAATAAGTGTCCCCCGTCAGCGGCTCATTTCTCCTCTCTGTGACTGGAGATAGCCGGTCAGGACTTCCTGCAAATGGTCCTAAAGTCTGAACCATCCAAAACCTGCCCTCACACTGGACACTGACCCAACCATGGTTCAGTATCAAATCAAATCAAATCAGTTTTATTTGTATAGCCCAAAATCACAAATACATTTGTCTCAGTGGGCTTTACATTTCATACAATATGATACAATATGACACCCTGCCCTTACACCCTTAGCTCGGCTGAGAAGAAACTCCCTGTAAAAACCCTTTACCGGGATTTTTAAAAAAAAATTAAGAAATCTCAGGGAGAGTCGACAAAGTAAGGGATCCCTCTCCCAGGTCGGACATACTGCAATAGATGTCATAAGCAGAGAAAATCACGAAATAATTTGATCATTGACCAGGTGATTACATGGTAATACTAAAGTAAAGTGCGAATAGTATGGATGCAGGAAGACTTCAGATGCTGCCAGATGGAGACAACCAGATGGAGACAACCTCTTTAGGTCAGACCAAGGTCCGCCTGTTTAGTCCCAACGTGGTCCACGGGAGGATTCACACCTGTATTTTAAGTTCAGATCAAACGGAAAAGTCCGAAAGTCCGGACCAAACTAGGTAGGTGTGAAGGCCCCTTAAATCTGACCACATGAATTGGGACATCGTTAATCATTTTTCTACCATACTAAATAGCAGAAAGTATGGGGATTGGAACGCAGGGTAAGTCTCCAATGGCTTCTTTTCTCGGTGCTGTAGTAGTCATCTGGGCTCGATACCACAGTTTCAGTAGATTATTTCTATATTTGACAGCTCCTCCAGCTTCCCTGTACATCCTGTTTACTCAGAGGACTTTTCTGACCACAAGGAAACAATAAGCCAAGCAATTGTGTGTAACCTAGTCTTAGCATTATGGGGAGCAGATACATTTTCCCAGGGCTCAATGTTCTTAGAATCAATGGGGTAATATGTCAGGATAGTATGTCTGTATGTGTGTGTGTCTCACTCCTATTCTAACCTCTTCCTGTCCCCTTTCCCCTAACCCTAACCACCCTGCTGTGATGCCTGAACCTAATCGGCAATTTCAGGAACATCCTATTTGGTGCAATATATACCTTGTGAACATTGAGCCCTGGGAACATTGGGAGGACCCCGTCTTGTGTTACAGTTTAGCCTCAGGGATTGTAAGTGGTACCTACCCACAGCACTTCACTGACCTGGGACTGAGAGAGTATTACTTGTCAGTGTGCGTGTCTCTCTCTCTCTGCAAATGTTTTTTAATAGCGACCATTTGTGTGGGTTGCCGTGTGTAGCATTAAACAGTAACATGCTGACCATATCAACATAGTTTAGTCTATACGATATTATTTGCCTCCATATTCAACAGGCAGAGCAGCAACCCTCAATGCACACAGAAATACAGCATGATGGAAACAAGATAAAGAGTGGGAAAGCAGTGTACACTGACAGCAAGCACATCATTATTCCTCACCCCCATTTTAGAATGAATACAAGCAAAACCAATTCATCATTTTGCATTTTGAGGTAAACGAAAAAGAACTCTATGCAACAAAATGAAAATTTGGAATCCAAACAAGGAGAGTAGAAAAGATGAGAGGACGTGTAAGTAGAGGTCTGCCAAAGCTGCAGAAACAATTAATGTTGTCGGCAGGGCCCGGGGTTCATTAACCCCCAGGCAAGGCCCTGTCTCCTGGGCTGGAGCTGGCTCCAAAGACCCTTGAATGCCAAGTAGCTCCATCCAGCACAGTGCTAATGGAGCCCACGCCCTCGGACACACACACACACACACACACACACACACACACACACACACACACACACACACACACACACACACACACACACACACACACACACACACACACACACACACACACACACACACACACACACACACACACACACACACACACACACACACACACACACAGGTAGAGACTCCTTTTAATGTCTAAACATTAAATAAATGATAAATGTGTATTATTACATTGAATGTAATGTCTGGCTTAAACACTGATACCTAACCTAATATAGAAAATATGAATGTTGGCAGCTTCAATCACAAAATCTCGGAAGCCGAGAGTGGCCAAGCTCTCAAACTGACTGGAGATAGCCGGTCAGGACTTCCTGCAATTGGTCCTAAAGTCTGAACCATCCAAAACCTGCCCTCACACTGGACACTGACCCAACAGTATCAAATCAAATCAAATCAGTTTTATTTGTATAGCCCAAAATCACAAATACATTTGTCTCAGTGGGCTTTACATTTCATACAATATGACACCCTGCCCTTACACCCTTAGCTCGGCTGAGAAAAAACTCCCAGTAAAAACCCTTTACCGGGATTTTTAAAAAAAATTGAAGAAATCTCAGGGAGAGTCGACAAAGTAAGGGATCCCTCTCCCAGGTCGGACATACTGCAATAGATGTCATAAGCAGAGAAAATCACGAAAGAATTTGATCATTGACCAGGTGATTACATGGTAATACTAAAGTAAAGTGCGAATAGTATGGATGCAGGAAGACTTCAGATGCTGCCAGATGGAGACAACCAGATGGAGACAACCTCTTTAGGTCAGACCAAGGTCCGCCTGTTTAGTCCCCACCATGGTCCACGGGAGGATTCACACCTGTATTTTAAGTTCAGATCAAACGGAAAAGTCCGAAAGTCCGGACCAAACTAGGTAGGTGTGAAGGCCCCCTAAATCTGAACACATGAATTGGGACATCGTTAATAATTTTTCTACCATACTAAATAGCAGAAAGTATGGGGATTGGAACGCAGGGTAAGTCTCCAATGGCTTCTTTTCTCGGTGCTGTAGTAGTCATCTGGGCTTGATACCACAGTTTCAGTAGATTATTTCTATATTTGACAGCTCCTCCAGCTTCCCTGTACTTCCTGTTTACTCAGAGGACTTTTCTGACCACAAGGAAACAATAAGCCAAGCAATTGTGTTTAACCTAGTCTTAGCATTATGGGGAGCGGATACATTTTCCCAGGGCTCAATGTTCTTAGAATCAATGGGGTAATATGTCAGGATAGTATGTCTGTATGTGTGTGTGTCTCACTCCTATTCTAACCTCTTCCTGTCCCCTTTCCCCTAACCATTACATTACATTGACATTACATTGAATGTAATGTCTGGCTTAAAAACTGATACCTAACCTAATATAGAAAATATGAATGTTGGCAGCTTCAATCACAAAATCTCGGAAGCCGAGAGTGGCCAAGCTCTCAAATAGTTTTGATGTTTATCACAAGAAGATAATGAACATAAGAGGAAAGGACCTTTTCTGTTAACAGGGTGATTATGGGGTTCTCGAGTTAACAGGTTTCTGGTGATAATAGTGTATTGGATTTATATAGCGCTTTTCTAAGCACTCAAAGCGATTAATAATGACTTCATTAACTTGTGATCTGGAGATACTGGCTGCTCATATTCAGTACTGAGTGGAAACAAGCTTTGTTATCCCAGCATCACAAGATATCCAGCTTTGCCCGTGATCAAGGGGATACATATCTTGATCTATCGCAGGATAACAGAATCAAATAAAGTTATGAACCGGGCCATACACATTATTATTATATTATACTTTGTTATTCCCAAAAGCATCCAGGAGTTGCTCTGAAAGAAAGCCTACGTTATTTTGGTTAGAGGAATGCAAAAGGGTGACAACCAAAACAATGGTACTTCAGTCAACCATTAAACGCACACTGTACCTCTGGTATACCTGACCACAGACCCCCAGTGATTTTTTTTTAAAATTTAAATTAAAAACTCCCAGGGATTCCTCAAACTGATTATCTTTATCAGTATTTTGGTAATGTCAAAAAAATGTCATAGAATATTTTAAAGGACACCTGTTATGCTTGTTTGTCCTTTCTGACCTATACATGTTTTTATAATGTGTTATAGTCATGTTAAACGATACGTAGCGATACGATAAGTGTCAAATAATGATGTGCATGCATTTAGACGTATTCCCTGCGTACTGTCTGGGGTGGCTGTGCACAGCGGATAATATTGATAGTGGTATCAATAAAGACGGTTGACCATGCAACATTTTCATTAAAAAACAAAGTCTAGAGTCACACAAAAGTAATCCCTCTCAATGATCACTTCTGCCTCACTAGAATGTGTGGTGGTGTGTTTACCTGCACATTGAAATGTTGCATAGTGTGCCTTTAAGGATTCTCTGTAATGGTATCAATATCACTGAAAATGAGCAGTCCCCATCCCTAGCCATGAATGAACTGGTGAGCAACCGAGAAATGCTTGAGTCCCTGAGTGATTGTTGATACTTGATTGTTAATGGAGACTGAGTAGCGATGGAATAATCCATGAAAAAAAAAGTATTGATTTATTTCAATTGGGATGAAAGGGAATACTTTTCTCTGATGTTCAAGCTCCAATTTTAGAAGCTGAGACGGCAGCCCACCATGGTGGATAACCGGAGACTGTACTTGGACGAGGTTTGGCCGACATCACTGACAGGGAAAAAGGAAGCCTAATATCTACCAGGAGTTGGAAAAATCTCATAACGGGAACTTGACTGATGATTACCTGTCAGTGTCATGTTTAAAACTGAAAACAAGCTGCTGGGTCATGGCAGGAGGGAAGCCGGTTACATCTGAATCATTGAAGTTGGTGTGTGGTTCGGATTCAATGTTAAGTTGACTTGTTCCATTATGTTAGATGGGTTGATTAAGCCTTAAGCATGGTCTATCTGTCCTTGAAAAATCTGACTCAGGCTGCATTAAGTGGCTTGACATGAAATAAATAGGCTTGACAGGTGATTAGAGGTATGGTTGAGCTGTGACCCTTCTTCTGAACCTGAGTTATATCATTTACCTCATTTATCATTTGCATGCTACACGACAGATGCAACCACAACCAAAAAGCCTACGGGTGTGTCAACCTTCATGTGAACCACTGCCCTTCTATCCACCTATCCATCACACTATCCAGTCGCGATGGAGTGTGTTAGGAGGTGATGTATTTAAAAAATGACTACAGACAGTATCAATCATGGTTCAAAGTGAGAGTAACTTAATGCTGGTGATCCTTCTGTCAAGAAATTGGTTCCAAAGAAGTCAAAAATATAAAGGGTGGTTTGGTTAAAAAGGGCAGACATTCAACAGACCATGATAATATGTCAGCAGAATAAAATTAGTTAATAAAAACCCTATGCACCTTGTTTAGTACAAAAATAAAATGAGGAGAGTCCAATATTTAGGACTTCAAAAGTAAGCACACTGTAGTGCAGTTAATAATAAAGTATATTAATATGCCCTCATGTATTTATAGACATAGTTATCACACAAATATTATGCAACATTGTATTTTCTGTATGCAATTATACCTGCCCAGTTTTCAGATCTCAGCAATTAACTTGGGTGGGTGCAGCGGTATTATCACTTATAAATGATGAAAAACTAAATAAATAAGAAGACATGCAATACTCAGGCTGTGTGAAACAAGAAATTACCTTAAAACATACCATCATTTTCAAGAGAAAGTAATTGTATAAATAAAAGCCCTCTATTACCTGCATCCATGTCTGGTCCGTCTGGATATATTATCTAATAAACCTTGTAAAACATCTGACCTGTGATGCACAATCAAGCTATGGACATCTTGTTCTTCAGGACAACCTGGGCTATACGGACAGACATGCTGCAGTGATGTCAGTTGAATGTTAATATTAGGGCTGTCAAGCGATTAAAAAAAATTATCTAATTAATTACAGGCTCTGTGATTAATTAATCTAAATTAATCGCATACTTATATGACACTTGTATGCCTGTTTATAAACAACTGTATAGGCTACTCTCTCTCTCTCTCTCTCTCCCCCCGTCTCTCGTAACTTCTGCTTCTTGCTAAATGACGACTGTCTATCTTCCACACAACAGACTGCCCACAGGTGCGGTGCGCATAGCCTATGCCGACTCATTCACCGTCCTACTCATAGCCAAAAATATTGAGACACACACACACACACACACACACACACACACACAAAGGAGGAAAAAAGACAGGCATACAGGTGAAACTCGAAAAATTAGAATATCGTGCAAAAGTTCATTTATTTCAGTAATTCAACCTAAATGGTGAAACTAATATATTATATAGACTCATTACATTCAAAGTGAGATATTTCAAGCCTTTATTTGTTATAATTGTGATTATTATGGCTTTCTCTTTTGTACCACAAGCCATAAAAGCCTTAAATCAGTCAAAATAAGCTAGATGTCCAGCTGGCCTGGTCATGTCCAAAGGTGTATAGTGCATTGTAGTGTGTAATGTATGTTCTTCATGTTATGTCTGTCAGTGTCTGATGTATGGACTATCTGTTTGTGTCATTTGTCTGATGTCATGAAGTGAAGTGCGACTGTGCCGCAAACCCAACTGCCCCACGGGGACAATAACGTTTTTTTCTACTTCTACTACTACAGCTTATGAAAACCCCAAATTCAAAATCTCAGAAAATTAGAATATTACATCAAATCAATAAGAAAATTATTTTAAATACAGAAATGTCGGCCCTCTAGAAAGTATAATCATGCATATGTACTAAGTACTTGGTTTGGGCCCCTTTTGCACAAATTATTGCCTAAATGCGGGGTGGCATGGATGCTATCAGTCTGTGGCACTGCTGAGGTGTTATGGAAGCCCAGGTTGCTTTGATAGTGGCCTTCAGCTCCTCTGTATTGTTGGGTCTGGTGTGTATCATCTTCCTCTTGACAATAGTCCATAGTTTCTCTATTGGGTTCAGGTCAGGAGAGTTGTCTGGCCAATCAACACAGTAATACCATGGTCAGTCAACCAGTTACTTGTGGTTTTGGCACTGTGGACAGGTGTCAAGTCTTGCTGGAAAAAGTAATTCAGCATCTCCATAAAGCTTGTCAACAGACAGGAGCATGAAGTGCTCTAAATTCTCCTGGTAGACAGCTGTGGTGACTTTGGACTTGATAACACAGTGGACCAACACCATCAGATGACGTGGTGCCTCAAATCATCACGGACTGTTGAAACTTGACAGTGGTCTTCAAGCCCCTTGGATTTTGTGCCCCTCCACTCTTCCTCTAGACTGTGGAACCTTGATTTCCAAATGAAACGCAACATTTAATTTGGATCAGTGATGATTTGAGGCACCATGTCATCTGATGGTGTTGGTCCACTGTGTTATCAAGTCCAAAGTCACCACAGCCATCAACCAGAAGATTTTAGAGCACTTCATGCTTCTGTCTGTTGACAAGCTTTATGGTGACGACAATTTCCATTTCCAGCTAGACTTGGCACCTGCCCATGGTACCATAAACCACTGGTAACTGGTTGACTGACAATGGTATTACTGTGCATGAATGGCCAGACAACTCTCCTGACCTGAACTCCATAGAGAAACTATGGACTATTGTCAAGAGGAAGATGATACACACCAGACCCAACAATACAGACGAGCTGAAGGCCACTATGAAAGAAACATGGGCTTCCATAACACCTCAGCAGTGCCACAGACTGATAGCATCCATGCCATGCCGCATTGAGGCAAGAATTCGTGCAAAAGGGGCCCAAACAAAGTACTTAGTAAGTATGCATGATTATACTTTCTAGAGGGCCGACATTTCTGTATTTAAAATTTTTTTTTTATTGATTTTATGTAATATTCTAATTTTCTGAGATTTTGAATTTGGGGTTTTTATAAACTGTAAGCCATAATAATCACAATTATAACAAATAAAAGCTTCACATATCTCACTTTGCATGTAATGAGTCTGTATAAGATATTATTTTCACCTTTAAAGTTGAATTACTGAAATAAATGAACTTTTGCACGATATTCTAATTTTTCGAGTTTCACCTGTATGCCAGCTAGGAAGAGTGAGAGGGGGCGGGTGTCCGTTTGTGGGAGACGATCGCAGCTAGCAAACAGAGACATGGAGGAATATTGAGAGATACTGTTTTGAACCTACATTGTTAATTAGGCACCCACTAAATCAATAATGCACAGACACTGCGGAGAATAACAAAAGACGTATTCCTACCTTCATGCTTATTTGCCCGGAGCAGCCCATAACACATCCATAAAGCCCTCGGCCTCTTTCCCCTGCTTCTTTCTTTACTCTTTAATCCCGTGCGGGCCGTGTCAGCAAGCTACAGGTGCAGCTCCACTATCGCCTCACCTCTTTTGCACCGGGTCAAAGGGCAATATAGAAGTGCAATTAATCTGCGTTAATTTTTTTAATCGCGTTAATTTTTCTGTGATTAATTAATTGAAATTAACGCGTTAATTTGACAGCCCTAGTTAATATAGTTATGGGACCATGAAGACCAAAAAGAAAGTAAAGCAAAAATTTAATTTTACAGATATCTGTTGATATGACACCCAAATCAATAATAAACATGCATTTGTAAGGCCAAGAACAGGCCAAGTGTGTTTGAAGTTAGAAAATGAAAAAATAAACATTATAACTTATATAGAATACAAATACAATTTATTTTAACCAGTCCATAAGCCCTTCCCTTATACATAGATAGAGGCCTTTTACAAGCTCCAAACACAGCAGAGGGGACTGCAATCGTCTATATTTTCTGACTTTATTCCAGGTCCCTGAAACGACTCGACAGATGAAATGAGGAATTCAATTGGGTATGTCTCCTCAATAATGTCATGACGTTGGGGGGGAAGACAACTAAACACACTCTGATTGGTCAAGAAAACGTAGTAAGTACTTTTCGGATTGGCTGATAATCTACAGCATCTGACGTGAACAGGAAGTAGACTAGAAGCACTATACGGCTGCGAAAAATCATGATTTTCAGATAACATTTTGGATCCGAGAGTGTTTTTGCTATAGACTCCAAAAAGAGGCACAAGTTCATGGATGGATTTAAAAAAACCCTATACGGACTAGAAAGGAGCCGAGAGTAGCAATAGAAAGGCACAATGGTGAACTTTAAGCAGAAAAAAGGTACGTTGATCGTCTTCTCCTGTCAAAAGATATTCATAATCAAATCCAACTGCGAACGAAGGACTGTCCACGATCCCTCGAACTGAGGGGGTTAAACAAGTTTGAATTGGTCATTCAAATATTGACAATGAAAGTAAACTAAGGCAGAATTGTTCAAAATGAATGTCTCGCAACAGAAACGTCATAGAAAGTAAGTTAAGTCAGCACAACAGCTAAATGCTCCGAAAAATACTTTAATTGTGCAAAGGCCTTGTGTTTATATTTTTCTGAGGAGTTAGAACTTGTGTGGACTAAACTTACTGAATACTTATTTTTGTTCAGCAACACCATGGATGTGCACAACATTGTCTTATTTTCAGTAGAGATTTCACATTTATTGCAGATGTACACTAGCCTGGCATTTCCAGACCTGCCACTAGGCGCTGGCAAATTAAATTTGCTATGCCTGTTGGTCTGGGCACTCTCCATTGAAGCTCATCAAATGTCATGAAATCCTGAGCTACCAATCAAATCGTTCTATCTGATATGGGCGGGCCAGAGCCCTATGTATGGTGCTCTGGGGCGACGGTAACACCGAGATTGACTGATCAGTGTACGAGTGCAATGCTGCGCCGTCGAAGCCGTGATAGTAAACATCAAAGATGGCTGCGGATAAGTTCATGGTATCTGCACATTTTTAAAGTTCAAATTTAAAGACATTTAAGACCTTTTTAAGACCTCTAAAATTAAAAAATAATACCAATACCGCGGTAACAGAAATCGACAAACTACACTACAGTATACTCCGTAAAGGGTTGCATTAAATCTGACTAACAAATATTCAATGCACTTTAGCTAACAACTGCTAATTACAGAAAATAAAAAATGTTCAGCAGTCTGAATGAAGACAATGTCCCCCTGCATTGACCACCAAATAAATATAAGAGATCACTGTAAAGGCAACCTGAAAACCCATCATTGCCACCTTTTCAACCAATTATAGAACTGTATCAATTGGTTTACATTTTCTGATTAATTGAGTAACAAAAACAGTTTAATCAATTAAGAAAATATGTGTTAGGTGCAGCATTGGCTACAATATTTTAATTAGGCTAAATTAAAAATGGGATATTTTTTGGGTAAGAATAATCCGAATGTTCTTCATATTTTAATTCCTTATTCAATAAATAACAAACTTAGTCCATTAACTTTCTTTTTACGAACTTATGGCAGAAACTATTTAAAAATTGGTTCCACAGGTCAAGGGAGGTTTTTGCAATTTCAAAATCGTATGTGTATGTTGGCCTAGCCAACTGTAGATTTACATCCATGCTCACGGGACCTGTGGTAATTTGCGCAAAGTAAATTTCTTATACATTCAGGGTTATAATAAACCGCGGGTATTAGGGTTGTACCGATTGGCGAAGGAAACATATGCTACTATCTTCGATTGATGGGAGGATCGGCAATTGTTTTTATCTAGCTGTCAGAAAGGAGTGCAGAGTGGAGAGAAAGAAAGCGACGGAAAAGAGACAAGCAGTGAGATAGAGACCCACGTCTCACTCCATGAGCTCACGGCAACGCGACCTGAATGAGCTGAATGAACGTCTGATGAGCAGCTTAATATAAGATAAATAAACATGTTTACTAAACACAATCAACTGTTGTGTGATTTGTGTCAGTAGCCAACGTATATCATCAGTGGACGGGTGGTTGCGCACCTACAAGCAGCGGAAGTGTGTGGTCTGGTCGCGGGGTGGAAAAAGCCAGCCACGGTATTTGTCGTCCTCCCTCCACCTCTCACTGAATTTATAAAACTGGGCATGCATTATGGCGCGTCGTTCTCTCCTTTTTTGCTTTACCGCGGCCGACTACAAATTTGGAAGCAGGGAAACACATTCTTCTTCTACGTTTTAAATGCGGTACCCAGCCTCACACGGCCGTACTGCCTCTGGCTAGGTGTCGGACTTGCCGGATATCTTTGAAGTATAGGCCTATAAAACACAGATACAATAAAACATAGACATCTAACAATTAAACTAGAAAACTAGAAAGAAACAAATAAATCAAGCTCATTAATGCCGCCCACCCAATCATTCCAGACTTTTTAAGACATTTAAGGCCTTGAATATTGAAACTTAAATTTAATGACTTTTAATACTTTTCAAGATCCGCGGCAGCCCTGATGTTGTTTGAGTTTGAGACGGCTTTGGCCTCGACGTTTTACGATTTGGAAGACGGCACTCAAATATTTCATGAGCAAGTAAGTGGAATGTTCTGTTTTGCCGACCGACCACGGCAAAAGTTTAATTTAACAGTTAAACCGCTGTTTGTTAAACGAACAGGGCTTAATACGTCACCTTGTGCATCGCTCTGATTGGTTGTAGTGCTATCCAATTGCGTGCAGTGGCATTTGAAATGCACGAGTAGGAGCCGCCCCTTGAGTTGGAAATTACTATTGATCGTGGCCAGACCCTCTAGTCTGGCCACCCTCTCGTTCAAGTTATCAGGATCTGGATTTCCAGGCTAGTGTACACATGCTTTTCGGTTACATTTTCTGAGATGACAAGATTCAAGGATATGAATTCAGTGCTGAGCATACACATTTTCTTTTTTTTTCTCTTTAAAACAAATACACACATCCTCCACTATCCATTCCATTGCCGACCATGCCATCTAGTCCCATCTTCTCTCTCTATGACCTCAGCATGGGTTCTCCATAGCTCTCTTGATTGCTCTAGTCCGTCTGCTCCTCTCTCTCTCTCTCTCTCTCTCTCTCTCTGTGTCTTCATACCCTCTGTGTCACCTCAGACAGAGAGAATGTGCTTCGGAAAAATGACTGTCTACTGGAATGCATCACTGACAACTGCCAAGTCCCTGTACCTTCCTCTGGAGCAAAGGCAGCCTCTCCACTCACAATTACATGCTCTGTGACACTTCAAGCTCTTCTCCTTTTTTTCCTCCCACCACCCTCTCATTATCACAAAACCCCTATCTGCTCCTTTGAAGGAAGCCTGGTGATAAAGGCAAGCAGCAGAAGCAGCTCCCCAATGTAACCTCCCACTCCGACTCTAGACACAAGCTGACTCTCAATCAGCCGTGGAAGGGCAAGGGGCTTTTAAAAAACCCCAATCTGCAGCCACTTCAACAGTCCCCCCTCCCCTCCTCCTCCTCTTTCCTTTCTTTTCTTTAGAAACCAGCTAAAGTAGCGTTAACACTGAAGCAAATGTGAGTAGAAGTCAATTAACTGCTGCTGGAGTGGTAATAGAGATGATTGTGGAAATTGTAGGTTACAACATTCTAAAACCTGGGACCCCTTTGTCCTTGTCTGTTCAGACTTTGGACCTTAATAAGGACGTGTGGGAAAGAGTTGTTGGAGAAACAGAGTTTATTAGGGAATTAGCTTGAATGAAACTGCAAAAAATAAGCAGCGATAATGCACAATAGGGGAGAACGGGGTAATCTGAGCCACTTTTTACATTTGCTCCCCTCTAAGCGAGCTGAAATGATTTATCACTCAAATTTACACATTTCCCATTAATTCAGGATGTTTCCTAGAAATGGGCATTAGCAAGGGCAGTGAAAATATGATTGTTTTAAAAAATGTTGTCATGTGGCTCACTTTACCCCAGCTGTGGGGTAAACTGATCCACTTATTTTTTCCACTCTGAAACTACCATAACAACACATATTGTAACAGTAAGAATCCTGAAAGCTAGCCACACATTCCAGAACTAATGTCGGACTAGTAAAATAATGATGGGGTTTGGTCAATTAAGCAAGCAAATTTTCTAAACACTAGGACCCTTAGAGCCAGCTAGTGTCTGGGGCCAAAGCATAGGAAAATCAGAACCAGCAAGAACAGCCTGGAACACAGGAGAAGACCCAACTGGATTATAACATCAGCCTGTCATACTCTACAACTAGGCCTACTCTACATTCCAGCCCTGAAGGTTACAGGGACAGATGAGAAGGTGCTCTTTCCGTGTGGTTGCCCCAGGTCATCTTCCTGGTGTATTTCCTTGGCATGATGGCTTTTCTACAATGTGTATGACATTAAAATAAAGGATATGTCATGTAATATTACATTAAAATATGTTTAAAGACTAAACTTAACTTGTGCCTCATTGGTGGCTTCACTTTCCCCCACAGCGTTTGGCTCACTTTCCCCCACCACCACAATTTGAGAAAAACCTACCTCTCTTAGCATTTCAGGCTAATCTTCAGTTATCAGCATCACATGGTTTCATTTGTTGGTAGTTCATCAACACGTATGATAAAAGTTTTTCTACGTGAACACATTTGCTTTGGCACAACAGTTGATTAAGTTGACAGCAAGAAAGTTTACTTTTACATGCAAAATACCTATTTTGGTGAAAAAAACATGCTTACCACAGCACCATGAGGTCCTCTTTTTCAGGGCCATGGGGAAATGAGAGGGGCTTGAAAACATATATCTCACATGACCACAAATGTTTTCCGTTGCCTAGATACAGGGGGTGGCTCACATTACCCGATGCCTCAGATTCCCCCGTTCTCCCCTACGTTGTTTTCTTTTTTTTACCCCATTTTTTTGTTGTTACCATCAGTCAAAACAGATGAGTCAAGTTTCAAAACCTTCTTGCGTTTGCGAATACATGTGTGCCCACTAGCAGTCTGATGGCACAGCGCCACAGCACTTTCATCTTCCTTTCAGAAGGTCTGTGCATTTCATTACAGGAAGCTCATCAGGAATCATCACTAATAATAACCCCAACAGGCTGCCAAATCTATTTACAGACACCAAGTTGCAATCACAGCCACAGAAGTATACAGCCTATATCAGCAAGGCCATATCAAAAAACAGATCTGAAATATGTGAGCTTTAACCATCTAGAACAAAATGATAGAAAAAAAAATGTTTTAAGAAAATCAAAGGCAAGAGAGGAAAGAGGGGAATAGGAAAAGTGAGACAAAGGGAGCAACCCAGAGGCCCAGTTGGCCTTTCAAATATATTTCTGATCTCAATTTGCCTCCAAAAAGATTATATGCAAATCGGAAGTTCACTCAAATGACAAAGACAAACTTTTTGGGGCGCAGTCATTAGAACCAGTTGCTTAGGAAACAGATTTGTGTGAGTGAATTAGTGTTTGTGTGCAAAAGGTGTAGACTGCGAGTGATAGCTCTGACCACTCCATACCCACACAGTCAATAGGATGCCTCGGTACCATTGATCTCTCTTTCTCTTCCCCCTGTGTGGGCTCTCTCTGTCTCCAGGTGATCCCCCCACCTACACACACACACACAATGCACACCTCACTATCTTTTGTCATTGACCACCCAGGCCCAGCCAGATTGATGGCAGAACATTAGGGTGTGACCAACTCAATGCTCTTGACTATGTGTCTCCCACAGAGTTGTTGTTGACCTCCACACTGCGATCATTTCCCCCTGACCCTGTGGGGTTGACATGAAGCCTGATGAGTGTGACGCGGGCAGTCAGACCCACTGGCCCCTCATACAGCGTGTATATACCATAGCATAGTGAGATTGAAGGAAATGTTGTCAGGGGTAAACTCTTTTCCCAGTGACTAAAAAGACAAGAAAGACTAGCTAACCGCTAATCCTAACCAACTCTGAGTGTTCATCACCTCATTTTGGTTCCAGTCTACTTGCAGGTATGTCTTTATTTTTTGAGAGATTATTTTGGCATTTTCCATGCTTTATTGACAGTGCAGAGAGACAGAGATGAAAAAGAGTAGAGAGGGGAATGACTTACAGAGCTTGCTGCAACTGAGGACTGGGCCTCTATCGGCCCTGGCCCAGTGCGCTATTCCACATGCTATTGAAGCAAAATAGGCAAAAATCTCCAAATTGACATGTGCTTAAAAAAGATATGTTTTTGAATACATGTCTCACCTTAAAAGTATAGTCAGCGATTCTGAACACGTGTTGTCAAAATCAGTGAATATCTCCCTACTATCCGCTACTTGTCCATACTGTGTGCGCTGAAAAATACACAACCTAGGCTGCGTAAACTGGTATGTTGCTAAATACTGTGGACCCCCTTTGTTTACATACCCTTTGACTCCACTTGGAGTGATGCTGGGTTTAAGGGTATCACATCAGGTCCAAAATGTAAAACCACGAGGCCTCCCATCTTTAGCAAAACATTATAAAAAGGGACTTTTATTTTTTTAAGGAAGCCATGTGACATGTTTTAAGTCACCTAAAGCTTTCAGTCAGGATGTTCCATGGGGCCTGAAGCCTCATACACACTCATACATCTTAACAAAAGTAAGCCACTTTTAAAGTCGCTATAGTGTTTGACATCATAGCAGCAGTTGCTTTCTGCTGGGTGTTGTGTGGGTGTGGTGTGCAAAGTTAATCAAAATGAAAGATTTCAAATCTCTTCCTCTTAAAAAACTATCCCCAACCAAAGCATATATTTTACTCAGTGCCTTTGATATCATTTAGTCCATAATCCCTTTTGCTATCTCTGGTCTTGAGCCGCTGCCACCTTCTATAAACCCAAAGTCCGGTCTGGGACCCACATCTCTGCCTCCCCCCTTCTCTTCCTTATCTGTGGTCTAATAGTATCGATTGGCTATTTGGAGCCAGGGAACTCCGAAGAGACAGGCATAATTACAAGGGGATAAGGCAATCTACTGCAATTAACAACTCCTCCCCTGGCAGCCGCGGACCATCTCTCATCCTATGCAAGGAAATAAATTACCTCCAACCAGGCCGTCGCCATCACAGCCACTGAAATATAGGAACAATTAAACAGGAGTTCATTCTAATTCATGCAACCCCCTATCACTAAAGGGACATATTTCAACCGCGGTATTAAAAAACTATTACACAAAATTAATTGTAAACCACGGTTTCTTTGATCCGCGAAATAAATCACTGGCTCTTTCATAAAGAGCTCGGGAAGAGATAAGTTGAACGCTGCTGTCAGACATTTTGTAAGGTTGAGGAGGGGTCGTTCTGAAAAGGCGCTTTTGTGGAGAAGGGTTTTTCATTAGGATAAATAAATCTTGTCATGGAGTTTAGTGTGTGGCCTAACACAGAGAAGGACAGGAATTTTTTTCGACAAATGTCATTTGTAATTGTTATGCTGCAGGGAACCATGTTAGCCACCATAGAGCGTAACTATCTTGCAGATAAAAGAGAGAGAGAGATAGAGGAGGAGGAGAGAGAGAGAGAGAGGAGAGAGAGAGAGGAGAGAGAGAGAGAGGAGAGAGAGAGAGTCTGAAAGAGTGTCTCTATGGGTATTTGAATGGCAGAAATGCTACTTGCCATAAAGTCTGGAGACTAGGTCAGAATTGCAATTGTCAGAAATTGAGGACGGCGAGTGTCTCCTGCTGATCCATTGAAAATTATTAGAAACAGACTGCGGAATTATTCATTACAGCCTACTGCAGCATCATCACTTCTCACTCTTGCCTTGTTTATTCTCTGATTCTCTGAATTTACAATTTTAGCTCATTTTTACACCAGATTACCACAATGTCAGGCCTTCACTTTTCTCTGCCCCGTGGACCCTTTTCATCTTCTCCCCGTCTCTCAAATGTTCAGAAAAGGGAACTTTTAAGGCAGTTTTGTTTGTCTCGCTTTGAGCTTCCCCTCGCTTCCCTGTTGCCTTGTGAGGGGGTTGAAATAACTCACAGGGATTTTTTTTTTTCTAGGGGAATTTTAATAAGCATATGGTCACCCTGCAGGTAATTAGCTGGAAGGATGAAGAGGAGCTGCCGGTGTTGGATTCGGCTCACATTTGAACTGCTGTTGTGTTGTACAGCTTGAGAGGGCTGTGTGTTGAAAGCGAGAGCCCCTAGTCAGCCTTTTGGGAGAGAAGCACATTGAAAAGCTCCATGTTTTCAGTCTATGAAAAAAAAAATTGCATTTCAAATCCATTTGTTTCATTGCTCTTCTGTGGGGACTGCATGCCTTTTTTCTCAGCGCACAGTTCCCCCACGCTGTCCCCTCACTCTCACTTTCTTTTCTGGTTCCACCCAAAAATAAGGGCTATTCCCAATTCGCCCCACTCATATTTTTCTCTCTTGATACAGTATGTTTGTGAAATTGTGAATGGGAAATGTACTCTAACAACAAAACATGCAAATTATTCTCAAAGCTAGCACTGACATTTCGCCAGCATCACAAGTGGATTGGACAATAAATGTCAATTTATTTTCTACTCCCATCACTGTCTTCTCAATTGAGGACACACTATGTTTCTGAATAGCAGTACACCATCCTAATGCTGTCCTAACCAGTATTGCATTTTCAACTCAATATGTTTTGTTTGTCGGAATGGAGAATAAGCAATAATCACACCAGAGGTCTCATTTATTGCAGAACTATATTAACACACCAGAACAGCCTCAAAGATAATGAGATATAAGCATGATCCATACTCAACCTCATTGAACTCGTAGGGCTGCATATATCATCTGACAATGCACATCCATCTCACTGTATTCCACTAAAACTGTAGGGCCCAGTAATTTGATGTCAGTTTTTTCAAATGTAGTTGACTTTTACACTAACGGTAACTAACCGTTAAAAAGTGTTTGATTCAAATGACTTGTCTGCCTGTATGTTAACCAGCTATATACAATGCATAACTATATGGTAGGGTTTCAAAATTAATTTGACATTGTATTTCTAATTTGAATTTTTCAACCTTCAACTTTTTAAACAATACATCATCATTAAGTGAAATTTTTGGATACATGTCATCTGTGTCAAAAAAAATGACAGATCACTGTTTTTTTTAGGAATCATTTAATTTGCATATTGTATTTGATTTGTTTTCCAGTACAAAAGTAGGGAAGGACCTTGGACTTAGTATGGCTGTACATTATTTTTATATTTTTAATTTGTACATAATCCATAATGAATGGTGTTTGCAAAGAACTAGTTCCCCTACCCATGGCAAGAATTAAATGTACTTTAAATAGTTCCATTTATTAAACCTGCAAAGGCGGAATTGGGTGCTTTTGACTCGGGTCAAAAATGACCCTAATGCATTTGTGTTTCTAAAAGTCACTCATTTAAAAGCAAACAGAAAGTAATGATATTAAGTCATGTTGAACAAATCGATTGACAAAGTTGAACAAATTGATTGACAAAGTCGTGAAAATGTTGAATAGTGCAACCTGTGAGATATGACAAAAGGTTTACCTCGACTGAGCCACCACAACAGTGTACATTATTGGTATGAGCCCACCATGACAGGTGTCCTAGTGTCTGAATCATTTGCCAGCCCACTGGGATCCTCGGATCATTTAACTGCTGACTGGGCCAACATGACACCCTGCGTCTGGGCCTGGGAGCATCTCCGGCGCCCGACCACCTTCAATACCTGCCCCACCGGCAGGGAGGGAGTCTGGAAGGGGGGCTTTTCACACTGGCTGTCCATAATACATTACTTCTGATGTGCCACAAGTAGTTTGATTGAGAAAAACATTACAGGACTCCAGACTGCTATACTGTTGATCAGGTATGGGCTATCAAGTTGACAAATTGATTCTCAAAAAGGATGATTTTATTGTTCCCTTGAAACTCTCCTTTATATTGATTTCAGACTTTACTTTGACTATATAATTCAGAGATTGTGAAAGCAATGACAACATTTCTGTAGAGGTAAATTCGGGATTCGTACAACCTTCCATAATCTTTTAATGCAGCAGTGCAGGTTCTAGCCGGGTGTTAGGCCTGGGACACACATCCTGCGTCTACCTCTGGAGCGCGTCAGCGTCTGTCACTGCTGCGGCTCTATCGCAGTCTTCGGCCACACATGGAATGTCTCAGCTGCCGCTGCTGCAGCGCAGCTTCTTAACCAGCCGGCATCAATGGGTTTCGTTTTCATCTCCGTGGTATACAGTTGTTTGGACCAGCTGATCGGCTCCCGACGGACAGCGGGGGTCAGTCTGCGTTCCAGTTGTACTGGGAAATCGAATTTATGGTGCCAGTGATAACTAAATTATAAAATAAAGCTATCTCTTCCTCCCTCTACCTGTCTATCTTTATCTCTCCACTGCACACTCAGTCACTACTATCCATGCATAAAGGAAGCAGGATTAAAACCTCATTTAGCTCATTATTTTTAAATATTTTATGTAATTTATTATTTATTTTTTCTACCCCATTTTTAGAAACATTTGTTTGTTTGTACGCACTAAGGGAGCATGTTTAAATGACACCTGTGAACCTTACCTTTTAAATGTATTTTTCTTCATGTTTCTATGTGCAACACAGGCTTAGATATTAAGGTTTTGGTAGACGTTGACAATTCGTAGTATTTTTTCAGAAAACCCTCAGGCATTAAGGACATGCATCGTAGATTGCCATAGTCATCAATGGGTTAAAGCCCTGTCTTTCTATATATAGTTGTTATAATTCACTTTTATATGAAGTTGTTCCATGTCATTTTATGATGCATATGATTAATATTGAGTTTCGACAAAAATTCGTGTGCCTCATTGCCTTTTTTTTCTTCACATTTTTGCTTGTGGGAAGTTTTACTTTAAAAGGGACACACCTCTAGCGGGCATCTGCAGGGCGTCAGAGGTTGGATGTGTGGAGCTGTAGTGTGTTAACACGGTCGCCGGAAAAAAAGTCTGACACGCAGTAGACGCAGGATGTGTGTCCAGGGCCCTAGAAACTGATATATAGGAGAGAACGGGGGAATGTGAGCCATCGGGTAATGTGAGACACCCCTGTCTCTAGGCAATGGAACACATTTTTGGTCATGTGAGATATATGTTTTCAAGCCCCTCTCATTTCCCCTGGCCATGAAAGAGAGGACCTCATGGTGATGTTGTAAGCATGTTTTTTTCACAAAAATGTATTTTTTGCATGTAAAAGTAAATGTTCTTGCTGTCAACTTAATCGATTGTTGTGCCAAAGCTGGGGTAAAGTGAGACACAAGACAACTTTTTTTAAAACAATCATATTTTCACTGCCCTTTGTCATGAATAAATTCTGCTAATGCCCTTTTCTAGGAAACACCCGGAATTAATGGGAAATGTGTACATTTGACTGATAAATCATTTTAGCTACCCTTAGAGGGTAGCAAATCTAAAAAGTGTCTCACATTACCCCGTTGTCCCCTATATATTTTTTTTTCTTCTTCATCTCTACCACTGTTGTCAGTGATGCAGGGAGACTGTCCCTTTACCAGACAAGGCTCACATGTCCCAGGAATGGGTGGACCGAAGAACAAGTTCCCAGCTAATTTTCTTTATTTTTGAATTTCTTGCTAACGAACAGCTAATTTTTCACAAATTTTACAGACTTTTATAGGGTCCACTCTGATACAATTATTTAATTTCATGAGACGGTGTTTAGGGGGAAATACAAGAAAAGTTACAATTATTGTTACAATATGTAACATTAGTGTTCTAGGGTTAAGCTCTTAGTGCTGACTTAATGCCACTACTGTTCCTGCTAAAATTTAAAAAAGTGTTAGACAGTGATGCTGCACACAGTGGATTTGCCTATGGCTGCACAAAGGATATTAGGGGGACATAATAAAGAAACTTAGCTTTTTTTACTAATTAAAACATAAGGTTCAGCCTCCCCAACCCATCCGATAATTCTCTATAGTCCCTAATGTTTGCCAAAAATAACTATATGTTTGTGACTAATTAAAAAGATGTGCATTTCTTTTGTAGCGACACACTGGTGGTTTTTAGTCTACAGAAACAGAATAACACCAGGCATACGTTAAAACCCCTGAAAACTCTGATTCAAATCTAATGTGTAATAAGGTTACTGTAAAGTTATATTTATAGCCACAATGGGATGTCCCTTCAGTCTCTCGTAGGAACATCTTCATGTGGTTTGAACAGAACTGACTGATAATGCTGTTATTTTTTTTTTGTAATTTAAAAATATAAAACATTTTTTAATAAAAATGTATAAGATTCATCTGTAAAGAAAAAAATAATTTGTTTCAGTCCCATACAAAATCCATTTTACCCAGCTACAAATTCTGAGTAATAATAATGTAATAATATGACATAATTTTTCTCTTTTCTAAGCACAGGGCGCGTAGTTTTCTATTGTTTTTAAAAAGTGAACACAACAAAGATTGAAAAGTATAAGGATGGAAATTGAAAGGTACGTGTAAAAATGCCTATTTATGAAGGAAAAAATACCATGGAGAAATGTGTAAAAATCCGGGATCTAAGCCTCAGTATTTATTTGAGTAAATTGACAAGGCATGTTGGCAGGACAGGAAAGCAGGAAGAAGAAACGTCCTTCCCTAAAACACAGGTTGCGTTCCGAATCGCATACTCTTTCTTTTTTCTATTCTACATACTACATCCGACGATAAAAAGAATCTAGTTAGGATGCAGTAGACATACTATTGGGACATACTTTTCTCTCTTATTTCATCATAACATTGCGCCTTGATCTTGCCTCTTGCTTTTATATCCGTCGCATCCCCGTTTGTTTTCATAACATGGACCTATAGGCTTCGTCGATGTTACGTCACTTCACGTGCGCACTGGATTGTGGGTCAGAATCGCCCAAATAGGATGCACTTTTCAACACTAACAATCTTGGCCGCATGAAGTAGACCATTCGGGTATTCTAACCATCCTAAATCTGGCCACAAGAATCGGGACATCCTAAATCTTTTTTCTACATACTATATAGTAGAAAGTATGCGATTCGGAACGCAACCATAGTATTATATTGTCTAACATGTCTACTGATTGGTTGAATCTTGTTGTCAGGCAGATTTCAGGGTCCTCCTCTGCTTTCTCCTTCTTGACTGAAACCAGATATCATGAAGTTTAGCTCCCCAGCCTTGAGAAGTTACCAAGACTTTGTTCTAACAGTTCCTCTGCCTTAGGAATGTTGCTATCTCATGGGACATCAGCTTCAGTTTTATGGCTAGTGTCTGACTATTGGTGTCCAAGCACCAAGGGAAAAGTGAGAACATTTATTCAAGTCAAATGTGAAGAATATATCAATTGTTTAAATGATTATATATTGGTAAATGCCAATTAATAAGGGGGGGGCATAATATCATACAAATTAGAGTTATTTTTCCTAACAAAATAAGAGAATGCAATAAGACATAGGAGGATGAGATTAAACTAATTAATGTGGGTTATGAAAAAAATGATAGGCTGTTGTTTTTTCACTTCAAAATAAATATTTGCTCAATGGACATGGCACACACAAACACACACACACACACACACACACACACACACACACCACACACACCACACACACACACACACACACACACACACACACACACACACACACCACACAACACACAGTGCAGCCTTGGTACCATAAACGGGGATCTGGTGTAGCTGCCCAAATGTTAGGGCTGGCCGGGGGAAGAGGCAAGAAAGAGAAGAGAGGAGCTGAGGATAGGAGGAGAGGGAGCTGTCAGCCTGTTCTGCATGGATGCACTTGTGTCCCATTGAGGCAAGGCCAGGCAGTGCAGTACCATGGCACACACACACACACACCACACACACACACACACACACACACACACACACACACACACACACACACACACACACACACACACACACACAACACACACACACACAGTATATACATAAGTGACTCAGACAGGAATAGTTCCAGCCACGGTAGGCATGTCATTTATTAATCTCTAGTGGTGAGGTTTTGAGTGACAGGAGCAGTGGCCACATGCAGCATGTGAAAGGACGCAAACTGACCCCCTGGCTTGGGCCAATAGCCTCTTTCTGCCAGGACACACACACACACACACACACACACACACACACACACACACACACACACACACACACACACACACACACAACACACACCACGTAAATACTGTACTGAGATTTGTTACTAATTTTAAAACCCTCACGCACCACTTCTCTTTGTATGCTCAAGTTGGATGGTTTGCCCTGTCCACCATCATTGGCATATCCTTATTTATAAAACCATCCTCAGTGTTCTTCCTACATACCTGCAGAAGTATGTCATTCAGAAAAGCACAGGAAAGTATCAGCTCCGCTCTGAGGACTTGTTTTTACTGACTGTGCCTAGAGTCCGTACTGAACTGGGGAAAAGGGCATTTAGTCATGCTGCTCCATTTTCATGGAAACAGCTGCAAAATGCGCTAAAACTTAAAGCGGCTACGAGTAACATTTAAATATCTTTTAAACAGCCTCATGTTTCCTCTGATAATCATAAATTACCTTTAACAGCAAACGAGACCATCAGTGCAAAGAAAGACGTTTTTATATAGTTTTTATTACTGCTTTTGGTCTGGTCGCACACCCAGTCCGATTTTCGGTTCGCTCGTGCAGGCTCTATGGTCACTTATCCGTATTGGTTGCAGATTTCAGTGTGGCGCAGCGACGCGATTTGAGAAGCCTATCCCTCCAGGTGAGGGAAGGGGAGCGGGAGCCTTGTTTGAGACAGTTATTTGTCGTCATAATGACTAATAACGGGGCTGAACCATCAAAGAAAAAAAAGAGAAGAAAAGCGAAAAGGGAGTGATAGGTGGGCGGGAGGGCGTTGCCAAGCAACGTGTATACAATTTCACGAGAGCGAAACTAGACTGCAGTGAATGAGCGGTTGGTACTAACACAAAGTTTGCTTTGCTTCACCATCATCAGATCATTATTTACATCAACAACACAAACACATTACCTCATCGTGATCCATACTAACTGCCGTCTCTCGTTCATTCGCTTTCTGTGAGGACACAGCTCCGTGAGAGAGAGTAGTTAGGTGACGCTGCTACATCAACTCATTGCAATCAGGTGTGTGTACTGACTGGCATTAGTTGATGCAGTGTCAAAACCTCTCACGGAGCCGAAAAGAGTCCTCACACTTTCAACACACAGACATGCACTATATTGCGCCCTTCTCAATCCACACTCACACGCCTGGCACGAGCATTTGCGACAGCGGGTGTCGTAAAAATACTACCGCTTTTGTCCAAAGGGGACGCCAACGTGCCATCTTACTCGTAGTGGCTTTAAGGAGCTGGTTCCTCTAAAAATGTTTACTTAATGATGTTGAAGCTGGCTCTTCTGTCTGTACATGCTTTGTTTGATGATGTTCTGACTGTGACTCTATTTTTATGTTCTCTGTTGTTTTTAAATGATTGTCTGTAACTAACTGTGCTGCTGCCTGTCTTGGCCAGGACTCTCTTGTAAAAGAGATGTTTAATGACTCTCCTGGTTAAATAAAGGTTAAATAAAATAAAATTGAAAAATAAAATAAAAACACCCACCTCTGGCCCACTTGACATGCTCAGCTGAGAGTTGAGTGTTAACTGTGTCACTGTGTACAACTCCAGATCCATTCTCACTGTGTGGAGTCCCCTCTAGTCTCGCCTAAGGATTCTTGGCAACGTTTTTTATTTGTATTAAAAAGTTCTGAGTTAGACGAATGCTCTAGAGCAATCGACTATATATAAAAACTACAGTCAGGACAACTTTCTTTATAAAGTCCATGGGACAACTTTGCCGACAGTGTCTGTCGTAAGTACTGACTTGGAACTCTATGCCAGTCTTTGTTTCATGCAAATAGACCCAGTATAACCGGAGATACAATGACACATAGTTGATACAAAACTATTTTCTTTTTGCGGGCTCAAAAGTATGAGGAATCGATTGTGGCGGCCATTATTTTGTAATTTTACCACCTGAAAATAATGCTGGAAACTGAATACTGCTCAACATGCTGCATTAACCAGGGAGGGGAGGAGGAGGAGAAGGGGTTATCGGAGTGATACGAGGCTAGACAAAAAGAGACGAAGAAGAAGAGTGACAGGGGCGGGAGTCTCTCTATGCGAGAGAGACAAGGCTGCTTGCAAACAAAAGTGACACACGGAGGAAGATTGAGAGGTACTGAGAGTTTTAAAGATAGGCTACTGAGAATACTTTAGTAATATTGAAGAGAAGTTTGAACGTGAGTCAAGCTGTTAGCTCGTTCTTTGACATGGAGGAGGAAGACAGTTCATCCTTAGTCAAAGAGTGATTATAAGCTACATTATGTGGAGCCACTGTTGTCTTACTGAAGCACTGTCTACACTACACACCTACATAACGTGTAGCCTTCAGACACAGTAATAATCTTTACTTTATAAAATAAATGTCATATACACTCACCAGCCACTTAATTAGGTATACCTGTTCAATTGCTTGTTAAAACAAAAAGCTAATCAGCCAATCACATAGCAGCGTCTCAACGCATTTAGGCATGTAGGCGTGGTCAAGACAACGTACTGAAGTTCAAACTGAGCATCAGAATGGGGAAGAAAGGAGGTTCATGTGACTTTTAACATGGCATGGTTGATGGTGCATGGCTGGATGGATTCATGCTTTCATGTTGTGTACGGCAAATTCTGACCCTACCATTTGAACTTCGCAACTGAAATCGAGACAAGATTTTTTCAAATCTTATATTGTCCAATTTTGGTGAGCCTGTGCGAAATTGTAGCCTCAGTTTCCTGTTCTTAGCTGACAGGAGTGGCAGCTGTAGCCCATCTGCTTCAAGGTTGGATGGGTTTTGTGTTCAAATGTGTTTTGTGTTCAAAGGCTGCACACCTTGGTTGTAACGAGTGGTTATTAAGTACACTTATTGTTATCCACCATACTTTGTCTTCTACTTACTTCTTCCACTCCCACACTGTTTCACTTAGACAGGTAAAAATCTCACAACATCCCCACTCCATGGGGTGTGCTGTTATCATTATTTTTTATTTTCCACAAGGTTGCGCTGTTATTAAACCCTGACTGAAAAAAGTTTGAGTGGCCACCCCCTCACACTATAAGTCCGATTGACTTGAAATGTCTCACACAGGTACAGTTGAGGGTGTACTACAAAAAAGTTTGCCTGGAAATAGTTTTCGCTAATTAGCATAAACTGAAAAACAGGTTTACCAAAACTTTCTCAAATTTTACTGTATCGACACCAAATGACGAAGCCTCGGGGGACTAAGATACACATGTCAGTAAAATATTAGTAGGATAGCTTGAAAAACATGGCCGCCATTGACCAAAACGTTTACCCAAGGGCCGAGCTAAGCAGAAGATTGGCCATCACGATGCGGGGCTGGCGGTCGGTGCCGGGGGGGCCTGTACTTTTAAAATCTCCGCTGGATTTTCTAGTTTGAGTTACTGTTGCCTTTCTATCACCTTGAACCAGTCTTCTCATCGTCGTCCACTGGATATTTTTCCTTTCTCTATCTGTAAACCCTAGAGATGGTTGTGCGTGAAAGTCCCGGTAAATCAGCAGTTTCTGAAATACTCAGACCAGCCCTTCTGGCACCATCAACCATGCTGTGTTCAAAGTCACTTAAACCCCATTTTTTCCACATTCTGTTGCTTGGTTTGATTTTTGATTTGAAAGTATGCAAAAGCAGCCAAAATATAGCCCCGGACATCAGAGGGTTAAAAGTAACATTATGCCAAAACTTGACATTAAAATTTGTATTGTGTTTTGTATTTTTCAAATGACCAGAAATAGAGGTACACAATTGGTTAATATATACCTATAGTCCACTGTTGGTAATGTAGGAATGTATGTGTGCGTGTGTGCTTGTGTGTGTGTGAATGAGAGGATTAATATGATTAAAGAGGGTGTTGAGAGAGAGAAACTGGGGAAAGTTGGGAAGAAGAAATAAGGAAAGGACTGCAGCGTTTTCAAGAGGAGTGCAAAGTGGAGACTGGAGTAGGGGATTGGGGAATGGATGGAGATAACAGAGGCCCTGCTGGGTGTCATCCCTCCATTTTACAGCATGGTACAGTAAAGAAGGAGGGAGGGAGAGATGTAGTTTGGAGGAGAAAACAAGTGATGAATGACCCCAGAGGTCAGAGCAGATGTGGACTCATTTTCCTGAGCCAGTGTGAGGCTCACACAGGGGGGGCTGACCAATCCCTGTACCAGCTGAGAGGCAGCACAGAGAGAGAGAGAGAGAGAGAGAGAGAGAGAGAGAGAGAGAGAGAGGGGGGGGGGATTAGAAATGAAGTGTTTGGCTGTACAACAAACAAAAATACCTGCTTGGAGGCAGGCTCTGAAATAGTAGCATTGCACAGTGCAAAGAAAAAGTCCTATTTACTGATAAATCCAGGTTAGAGATTTATGGCAGCAAAATAGGGATGTGTGTAAGGGAATTTTATTTAATTATGTCTCTTGTTTGGCATCTTGGGATTATTTTCAATATGACATTTGTACAGTTATTTTATTGTTTCCCCTATGTTTTTCTCATGCTTTTCAATATTTTGTTTTATTTCGATTGTTAAGCGTTATACACTCACAGGCCACTTTATTAGGTACACCTGGCTAGTATCAGATTGGACCTCCTTTGGCCTTCAGAACTGCCTATATGGGTGATTCTCACGAAGTGTGTCAAAGTGACATCAAAATAAAATCACTCTTTTGAAGGATTTTTTAGCTCTAGTGACTGAAATAGAATGTAGACTTTTAGTTTTTGATAAAAGTTACTAAAGGGAAGAAATAATTTAAATTTTATTCCAATTTCATAACCGCATGATCCAGATTAACTCTCATTACCGATACAGTGAATGAAGATAGCAGACCATTTAAAAAAAATCCATTTTGCTTAATTTTTCACATTTACACAAATGAGCACATGTAATGAACAGCAGAGTTCATCAAAAGCAGTGTTTTATATATATTTTTATCATATTTAAATTGAAAAAAGTCTCATTACCGTTACACAGAAGTAATTTTAGATCCCAATTTTTCAAATAATCTCTTTGTAAACAAGAAATTGTTTACGGAAAACACATGTGGGGCATACTTCAGGAACATAAAATCATAAATTAACACGTTCATTTATCTGGAACATAATAATATTAAAATATCTGTTTCATTTCATGCATAACGGTAATGAGAAGTCCATTACGGAGGATGAGATTTTATGTTGCGGTAATGAGAATGATTTTATTTCACCTAATTGAAAAGGTCCTTAGGACATGACATAACTGATGGACATTTGAAAGTTACAAGATTTTAATTACAAGCAATTGATTGAAGTTCCATTGAATCTAATTCAGTCTTTTGTTTAGTACTTTGCCAAAATTTTAGGCAAGACTAAAACATGTCGACCAGAAGAAGTTGCCGGGATTGGCTCTGGGATGACTTCCTTATCGTCTTGGAAGTACTACACTTTATCCCCCATGTTAGTTACAGTGGCGGAATATGTCTTCATACGGATTCTATTTCCACTCCTGCATCTACACGGATCTCTAATGGAGCCGGGAGCGTTGTCAAACTCCTCCCCTTCCTCTTTCCCGCTGTAGTCTACCGTTTATGCTTTGCTCAGAACGGTAGACAACAGAGACTGCGAAGTGTGTTTGATACGGCTTGAAAGTATCCAGCTCATATTGTTGCTGCACACACGGCACGCGTGTTGTGTGATTAACTGTTTTGGGTCGTCACCTTTTACAATAGGTCCATGGTCGGCATCAATTTGCACACGCTTTACGGCTTCCTGGGTTAGCGTCACCAAAGACGATTGTGATTGGTTTAAAGAAATAAAAACAGGCCAGCCCAGTTTTACCCCGTATACTAGAAACTAAATAGCTTCAATCCAGACCATACTACTAGTATGTAATAAATATAGTATTGCTGATTATGTTCGGGCAGTATAACGGTAGAGATTTGTCCATGGTATTTAGCAGGAAACCGATAGACTGCCTCCTCCGGATAGGGAATGAGTCCTTACCCCAAGTAAAGGAGTTCAGTTTGTCAGGGTATTGTTTGCGATTGAGGGAAAAATGGAGTGTGAGATTGGACAGAGAATCGGATCAGCAAGGGCCTTATTGCACTTGCTTTACCGAACCGTTAAAGAGATCCTATTATACTACTTTTCTGGTCTTAATATCTTGTTAAAAACTGCTATAGAGCAACATGACACGAATCACATCACAAAAAACTATGTAGATTTTCGGGACACTCTTCCTCTTACCCTAGCGAGCACAGCAGTCTCTCTCTCTACACACTGCTTTGAGCTTCTCCGCCCTTCCCCCCCCCCTGCTGCAAACCCCACTCCGTTGTGATTGGTTACCTTCCTTCCAGCAGCGGGAGATTTTCAGAAAGGTGGGGGCATGCAGCCGGAGCTTGCCTGAGCAGCATTACCATACATGGAAACATGACAGAAACTACACGAGCGTGACAGAAACTATCCGGAAATTTCAACAAGTGAACTCTCGACCGGCTGCCATAGTGTTTAGTGCTCTGCATAGCCACCCCAGACGGTCAGCAGGGAATACGTCGAAATGCATGTACGTAATTATTTGATACTCTAGTATGGTTAAACATGACTATAAATCATTATAACAACGTTTATAGGTCATAAAAGTCGAAAAGTATCATAGGTCCTCTTTAAAGAGAGCTGAGTCGGAAGGCCTAGATCTCCATCTACTGGTCGATCTGTGTCCCTACTCTCACCTATGGTCATGAAGGCTGGCTAATGACCGAATGAACTAGATCAGTCATCCTGAGAGACTTGGAGCAGAGCCGCTCGCGTAGAAAGGAGCCAGTTGAGGTGGTTCGGGCATCTGGTGAGGATGCCTCCTGGGCGCCTTCCTAGGGAGGTGTTCCAGGCACTACCAAGACCCAAGGCTAAGTGGAGATATTATCCGTACTATACTGTGAACGCCTCGAGATCTCCCAGTCAGAGCTGGTTAATGGTAGCCTGGTCCAACCAGACCATCGTACTTCATTTCATTTGTACAGAAGGTCTGGCAGTGCTGTAATTGGCAAACGTTCACTCACTTAGAGGCGGGTGTCTGTCGAAGTTTAAAACTATTGGATCTGCCCAGTGCCACTCTGGATTAGCCAACCAATCGCATCACGTTTGGTCGTCACGTGTGTCATGAGCCGGCTTTTGACGGTGCGTTCCAGTTGGACAGGAAACTCCGAAATTTCCGACTTCACTACATATTGTAGTCTATGAATCTAGCAACAGTAACTTGTTAGAGCCTAACGTTTAGTTATTTGGACGAGAAAGGTTTTAGGCGTCCATACTTTCGCGAGCAGATGCACTGGAACACAGACAGGTCGGAACTCGGAACTACCAAGTCGGAAATCTCCTTCTTCCGAGTATAAAGGAACGCAGCATTCAACTGAGCCACTCGCTTTGTTCGCTGATTGGACGCTCAGAAATCTGAGTCGAGCAGGATCCCACTGATACACCCCATCACCAGACTGACTACTGAAGGGAAAATGAAATTTGGGCGGAAGTAGGTAGGCGGGCGGAGCCAGGCTAGGTTAATGGTGCCTAGGAAAGGGAAATTTGTGGTCCATGAGGGATCCGTTGCACCCGCGACTAGAGCCTGCATAAGCGGATGAAGATAAGTGAGCCAGTGATTCATTAATGAAATGCAAATGTGGGAATACCACTAGGGTGGAATTAGAATCATATTCACCTAGTGTTATTAAGATTGGCGCCGGCAGTTCCTTTGTGGATACTGTGCTATAACAGAGCTGATTGTGGGCGCTATTCGCAGCAAATCCTGGAGCTAATAGTGCACACAATCCATTCTAAGTGGATCCGACCCATAGTTTCTCCCGCAGTTTTTGCTTTAGCTGCCGCCTTCTTGCGCTGATTGTCTGTTAGTCTTTGCAGCAGTCACAAAAACATTCAAAATTATCATTTAAATATGGCCTCATACCTTTGTTCTCAGATTAAATGTGTCAGATATAATTCTCCCTTATTGTTAACTACCGAAGTAGTTAACATAGTTAATATTGAGTAATTATATTTTTAATAACTGTTCAAAGTAAATTAAATATATAATAATTGATAGAAATTAATAAGATGTTATAAACAACGGTTTATTTTTGATTTGAAGGATGTTATATTAAGATCTCATTACCGTACTACAGCTTCTCATTACCGATATGAGCCTTTAAAGTACGCGGTAATGAGAAAAATGAGTAACGGTAATGAGAAGTAAATAGCTAAATTATCAAATAACTTGAAATTCGAGCATGCTACACACCTTCCACCTTTGCTACATGTTGAAGTCTTATATTGTCTTAACCATCACAGAAAATTATGTAATATAAGTTTTAGAAGTATAGATTATCACCTCATATCGGTAATGATAATCGATAGTGAACCAGCAGGAAGATTGAGTGACATTTACAAACATTTCATAATGTGAGTAAAGAGAGTGCAAATGACCTTGTGTCCATTTTGAATCTTCTGCTTCAAGTAATGCATCATGGGAGTGCTTGTATATTTAAAGTGACAGGGTAGTTTTTATAGGCAGGTGAAGTTGCGTTGCGGTGATGAGAAAAATTTTGTGCGGACACAGTCATTTTCCATTAAATAAATATTTTTTGGGGTTAAATATCATAAATATCCCTATTCACCATTAATATTGAAATGTTTTACATAATACTGCATACTTTTGTTTTATTTATATGAAGAGGAATTTTTAGGGAATTGAAAAGAACAATAGAATAATGTATCCGGACGCATTTCGGTAATGAGAATTCACCAGGATATTTTGCTAAAAATTATGAAAATAATGGTAAAATTATTTAAAAAAACATTTCACCCTATAGTGCCATTCAATATCTTTATAGGAAATATCTTAAGTATTAATAATAAAAAGCTGCTTTTGTGAAATAAGACTTGGACATGTTCATTTAGGCTTCATGAGAATCACCCATATTCTTTGTGGAATACTTTCAACAAGGTGTTGGAAACATCTGAGACAGAGTTTTTTTTTTCTATATTGACATGATAGAATCATGCAGTGGCTGCACATCCATGTTGTGAATCTATCGTTCCACCACATCCCTAAGGGGCTTTATTGGGTTGAGAGCTGGTGACTGTGCAGGCCATTGGAGTACAGTGAACTCACTGTCATGTTCAAGAAAGCAGTTGATTTGAGCTTTGTGACAGAGTGCATTATCCTGCTGGAAGTAGCCATAAGAAGATGGGTACACTGTGGTCATAAAGGGATTGACATGGTCAGCAACCATACTCAGGTAGGTTGTGGCGTTTCAACAATGCTCAATTGGTACTAAGGGGCACAAAGTGTGCCAAGAAAATATCCCCCACACCATTACACCACCACCAGCCTGAAAAGTTTAAACAAGGCAGGATGGATCCATGCTTTCATGTTCCATGTCTCTTTAGTGATAGCTAGTGTATGTGTGAGTGTGTGAGTTTGTTTGTGTGTCTGTGTGTGTATGTGTGAGTGTGTATGTATTTGTGTATGTCTCTGTGCATGTCCATGGGGTGGGAGGGTTGGGTTCTTTTCATTTTCTTCTATTGATTTTATTAGCTGTTTTTATCTGTATTTTTCTGTTGTTGTTTTTATTCGTTGTAAGGGACTTTGAGCTACTCTTGAGTATGAAAAGCGCAATATAAATAAAAATTGATTGATTGATTGATTGATTGATTGATGTTGTTTACGCTAAATTCTGACCCTACCATCTGAATGTCGCAACTGAAATTGAGACTCATCAAACCAGGCAAGAGGTCTGTTAGGTATGTGGGTGCAAGGTTATGGATGGTTTTGAAGGTGTAAAGGAGGATTTTAAATTGAATACGGAAATTAACCGGGAGCCAATTAAGCTGGTGAAGGACAGGGGTGATGTGGTGAGAGGAGGGTGTTCTGGAGATAATCCTTGCTGCTGAGTGTTGAAGAAGTTGGAGTTTATGGAGGGTTTTTTGTGGCAGACCGAAGAGGAGGGAGTTGCAGTAGTCGAGCCTTGATTTGACCAGACTGTGGACAAGGATGGTGGCAGTGTGGGGGGTAAGGGAGGGGCGAAGGTGGTTGATGTTTCGAAGGTGGAAGTTGGCAGTCCAGGTAATGTTATTGATCTGGGGTTGAAATGATAGTGTGGTGTCGAGGATGACACCCAGACTCTTAACCTGGGGGGAAGGGTGAAACAGTGGAGTTATCAATGGTGAGAGAAAAGCTGTCGGTTTTGAATAACGATTTGGTGCCAATGAGGAGAACCTCGATTTCAGGAAGTTTTGAGTGAACCAGGTTTTAATTTCTGAGATGCAATCAGTAAGGGAAGTGGGTGGGAGAGTGGACGAGGGCTTTGTAGAGCGGTAGAGCTGGGTGTCATCAGCATAACAGTGGAAATGAATGTCAAATTTGCGGAAGATATTGCAGAGGGGAAGGAGGTAAATGATGAAGAGTAGGGGACAGAGCCCTGGGGAACACCAGAAGGGGAGGGGATGGATTTAAAAGACTTGAGTTGAACAAATTGAGTACGGTCAGAAAGATAAGATGTGAACTAACTAAATAGTCAGACCAGCCCGTCTGGCACCATCAACCATGCCACGTTCAAAGTCACTTAAAGAGGACCTATGATACTTTTCGACTTTTATGACCTATAAACGTTGTTATAATAATTTATAGTCATGTTTAACCATACTAGAGTATCAAATAATTACGTACATGCATCTCTGTCACGCTCGGGTCGTTTCTGTCATGTTTCCATGTATGGTAATGCTGCCGCTCAGGCAAGCTCCGGCTGCATGCCCCCACCTTCCTGGAAATTTCTTGAAATTTCCCGCTACTGGAAGGAAGGTAACCAATCACAACGGAGTGGGGTTTGCAGCAGGGGGGGAGGGGCAGAGAAGCTCAAAGCAGTGTGTAGAGAGAGACTGCTGTGCTTGCTAGGGTAAGAGGAAGAGTGTCCCGAAAATCTACATATTTTTTTGTGATGTGATTCATGTCAGGTTGCTCTATAGAAGTTTTTAACAAGAAATTAAGACCAGAAAAGTAGTATAATAGGATCTCTTTAAACCCCCTTTCTTTCCCATTATGTTGTTCTGTTTGAACTTCAATAAGTTGTCCTGTTCAGAGGGTATACTATGAAGCAAACTCAACAGAGCCTCACTCTCTTTTCTTGATCTGGTTCAACATAACCCAAACCCTCGCTCAGAGCTAACTGGTATCATGAAGGCGGTTATCAACTTCCCATGTTGAATAAGGGTTTCAGCTTCAGGCTCTGTGCCCCCATGAAAGGGGGCATTGGACGCATCATTTGACTCTGCTTCTGCACAAAATGGACTGATCTTGTGCTAGCAGCTGAGTAGCACTCAAGAAGAAGAGTTTGTCAGACTTAAATGATCACAGAATAGCCAGAAAACGGAGCTGAAAGAAAAGGTGTTGCTGCAAATAAGAAGAGTGAAATGCTGTCAGACAATTACTGAATTCATTCATTTATTTTACTTATTTTATTATGTTATGTGGCAGCTGACGTCCCAAACAGTTATTCATAATTTCGGCTTTAGGCTTTTTTTTACATGTTCTGCATCAATAACTGAACGCATGTGGCAAAAAGCTGCAGCACAATGTTACAGTTCACTCTGCTGTAAGCCTAATGTCAAGGCTTTGTTCCGTTCATTAACTTACTGATAAATAAGTTTACTGATTTAACGAGTTCCCTCAATGAGAATGTATCACTCAGATAATATCGTCAGGTCTGTTACCACAGTGATCTAGCCAGGTAAAAAGAGAGCCACCTTTCATGAGACTGAAAACTCTGGCTTTAGACTCAACAGACCTCGCTCAGCCGTTAATCTCGCTCCGTAGTACACCCCTCTGGTCTACATGCCTAAATGCATTGAGTAGCTTCAATGTGATCGGCTGATTAGTTGTATGTGTTAACAAGAAATTTAAGGCGAGACAAGGCAGGCAAAAACATCGTTTTTTTAAGCACTGGTCAATTTTGAGATTTGTGTCTATTTAGCTTCCATAACATGTCTTCTTTCATACTAGTATGGATAAAAGGTCCAAAATATACGTTTTACGCAGAGCCGGCCCAAGCCTTCAGGGGGCCCTAAGCGAAATATGATTAGGGGGCCCTCTCCAATGTTAGCGCTGCTGAAACTATAGATCTTTGTTAAATGTCATTCACACACTCAGTGTTTTCCGCTAGTGCCTCCACTGTGCGGCTGTGCGAAAATATTATACAGCCGAGATTCAGACCCTCCTAGGGGGGTCCGGGGGTATGCCCCCCCCCGGGAGATTTTTTGAACCTTTTTAAAGTGAAATGCATGAATCTGGTGCACTTTGAGAGGAAAATTAAGAGGCTAAATCTGAGGAATTTTGTGTGAACAAATTATTTGGAGACACTGGGTCAGATGAATTAGAAGCTATTGAAGAAGGACACATGGATTTTCCATAAACATATTAATATAAAATAAAATATTATGGAGGGTCCTCTGGGTTGGGCTTGGAGCTATTTTTCTTTTATGGGACATACTTCTCTGTAACATAGTGAATGCATTTAAATGCAGTGTGAGGAACTAAGAAGAAGAACTCTGTTGTCCAGCTACTGTATCTTCTTTTCCACAGACAAGGCTGAAATAGGCTATAGACTATACACAGTGCATGGGCAACTGAGGGCAGCCCCATTTCCAATTGTTTTTAAATAAAATCAATACACACTGTGCATGGATGTGAACGTGACATGATCAGATAATTTCGGATTTCCTCCCAGATGAACTGATTACATTTTTAGGCTATTAATTATCTAGACCAAAACATTTTATTTCTTTTTTTGTATAACTCACATTTGCATAATATGATGTTAATATCAAACACAAACTAAAAAAAAAAAAATTTTTTTTTTTTTTTTTTTTTTTTTGGAGGGGCCCCCCCAGGCATTCGGGGGCCCTAAGCGGCCGCTTAGTTCGCCTATGCCTCGGGCCGGCTCTGGTTTTACGTGTTTATTTTACTTAACTTTGATCGCTTATGTCTGTATTTTGCTCCTAAGTTCGTCAAAAGTGAGCACTCTAACGTAACATACAGCACCGCGACCGCTGTATGAATCATAATAATCATGGTACTGTTGGAAAGCTCTGAATCTCAAGAACAACGTTATCGGATCCAAATATGGTCATTTCCTTTGTATCAGTAACCAATCGTGAAAGTGTGAGGAGGGATTCAATGCTAGGGACGCGACCTCATTGGCTAATGCACATTTCTGACGATGTGATTCGCTAAAATGCATCACGTGATGCTAGCCGCGGGTAGCTCGAAAAACACAAAATAAAATGGGAAAAACGTCGAAAATATGCCAAACCAACACAAAAAAATTACTTAATCAATTGGCTACGGACATTACATGATCGCCATTTGAAGGGGAGAAGTGTTAAAGACATGTAAATCACGCCGATCACGTCGGAGAGACACAGACTGTCAAGGTGCGAACACACTAGGCACTTTACACGCGTACAGACGCGTATGAAATCCGCCCCTTTTCCATAGGGAACCATTGGTTTACGCGCGTACAGGGCGCGTAAATGCGTCACTCGCGCTAAAGCAACATTTTAGCCGCGTTAGCCGCGTATGACCCGCGTATATTTTTCGCGCGTATATTTTACGTGCGTTTATATTACGCGCGTATGCTACGCGAGGAGTTCAAAAAATTGAACTTTTGTTGCTCCTACGCGAGACGATTAGCCGCGTTGGCCAATCAGCGTTGAGCTTGACCCGACGTCACAGGCAGAGAGACGGACAGTGTACTGTAGCCTACACAGAGGCTGATGAGACACCGAGGAGGAACATGTATTGCAGGCAGCCGAGCCGGTGCTGTATGACAGCAGCTCGGGAATAGAAGACGTGGGGTGAGTAAACGAGGAGAATGGACTTCCTGGTTAATTCAGTAAACATGTGCGGCTGTGCTTAAGCCGATAAAACAAGTTAGCGCCGTATAGCATTAGTTAACTCACCCTGTTGTGTGCGGGCGGCTAGCGCCTCATATTATGAACCCAAACATGACAGCTATGTCCGGGGGACATTCACAACGAGTACAGCGAAGCACCGGTGTTGATCTACGCCAGCCACGGTCCCCTGTCACAGCCAGGTGGGCTAATGTTGGCTACTTGGCTTTATGTTGTGCCACCGTGCACCGATGCTGCTGTAACTGTGTTTGTTATGTAGCTGCCGTGAATATGCAATGCTGTTTTAATGCTAGGCTATTTGTGCTGTTCAGTTTGTCTTTTGGCACAGTTGTTGGCCGTGTTGTTTTTGTTTTTGTGCGGACATGCACGCTATTGTGTCGTGTCGAGTCTGATCGCAGCCATGGTTGATTAGGGGAAATACAATATCGGTAGGTAGACTAGGCACGTTACGCGCGTACAACCATTTTTGACACAAAATGATCAAGCAACATTTTAGCCGCGTTACGCATGTAAATCTTACGCGTGTAAAATGCCTAGTGTGTTCGCACCTTCAGAGGATCAGAGGGGAGATGGTGGGGAGAGAGAGCGTCTGTGCCGACTCCGGAGCAGGTTGACAGGCAGTGGCTAATAATGAATTAATCACGTTTAAATTAGCATGTGGATGTAAATGTTACTATGCTATGGTTTATATATGTTAAGCAGTGGTAGGCCTATATGGCATTGAGGGGTGTAGGGCCTAATTCAATAAATTACTCGAGCTATAATCAATGATTATCAGCAGAATTCACGTTTTTATCTTTAACGGCCGTTTTCTCAAAATGAGCTTTTCCCAATACTTTGCGAAAAATATCTCAACTTCTAGACCACTGACATCAACCAAACTTTCCATAATCATTCATAGCACCATTTTAAAGGTTTTTACAGAAGGATTTGTTAATATATTGTTAATTGTCTGATTTATGATACATTTTCCTCCTAAAAACATGCCTAAAATGCATTTCTAAGACATGTACATAGTATTTTTTGATTTATTAAATGAAAAAAGGCTGTATCCAAAATCTGTTGTGTAAAAACTTTAGAGACTAATATGTGCCTAAAATAAAATAGAGATTTTAACTCTGGCTTTATCCAACATCTCGATTTTTTTCTCGAAAAATTACCCAAATGTACGCATAATTGGATAAATATTGCCATATTTGCATATTTAATAAAATATTAAAGAAAAACATGTAATACAAAAGATAATTGTGTTAGTGTCAGTAATCAACTGGCAAAGTTTCATGATGATATCTATAACTTTAAAAAAATTCCCTATTCACCTGGGGTGTCTCGCCTTAACCAGTGTACCTAATAAAGTGGGCGGTGAGTGTATATGTCTCAACAGAATGGATATCACCTTGGAGTTGCACACTGTGAAAAATACATACAATATAGTTAAAAAAATGTTTACTTTGTAACAATTTTCACGTATTGCCACCTATTGTCTTTGTATCTAATACATTGGTTTTGTTTTGGGTGTGGGTCATTTCTTTCTCTGATTTGGAACAAACACAAAAGAAAACGTTCCATCCGTATCCAACAATGAACAAAACAATGAATGAATGAGCGTTGAAAACCCTCGAGATGACTCTTTGCATTATGATAATATGAGCTCCATTAAGATGTGTGCAGAAGTTGGCAGGAAGGCAGCCGGCTCCGACATAGTGCCAAACACAGATGCCTGAGGGAACCTGAAGAACTTCTTCAGCCAATGCGACGGCTGAACAACTACGTATGTTTAATTCACACAACAATGTAGCTTTGTGGAGGTAGACACGAACCAGGGAAAACATATGCTTTCCGTGTTGAATACAGTGTCAACTTTCACAAATAACAATTTGACTTAGGGGGGGCTGTACAATCTTAACAGAACAGTGAGCGTCCCCACTGTATACAGTACATGTGAGCGCAGGTGGTGGCTTATACCCAGCCTTTGATCAAAACAGAGCTGACCCGTCAAACACATTGCTCACAATGAGAGTCCAAAAACACATGGGATGTTTGAGACATTCATTTTCAGCTATACCTGTCTACCTGCCGTTACATTCACTTTGAAGCCCATCCACTTATTTGCCAGCCATATACGCATTCCACAATATCTCTACTTCACCAATTATCCTCTTCTCAAATTCCCACTTCATATCTATCCACACTGTCAAGATGATCCCCTTTTTAGCACATCCAGTTTAGTATTTTTCTCTGTAAAGAAAGTGCCTTATTACACATAAAAGCTGCCTATTGATTTCTTGTGCTACCTTTCCCCCACCACATGCGGTTCTCTGTTTGTCGGCTGAAAGAGGAAGCCAGGCTGGAGGAGTTTACCTGTCGGGGAAATATATTTGATCACTATCCCTAATTGGTGGTAAGCCTGAAGTCTTCCCCGAGATGAAAACATCAACAACAACAAAACAGCTCACTTCACCACCGCCTCTAACTGCAATACTGATTGTACACACACACACACACACACACACACACACACACACACACACACACACACACACAGGAACGGTAGTGAACATCAAAGCAGCTTAAAGTAACTGTGTAAGCCGAGGCAAATTCATAATACATCTATAGATTCGGGAAAAAACTGTTTCCACACGCACATTTAAAGAGGCTCTTTAAACAAGCAAGAAAAATGTGGAAAAACACACATTCACACAAACAATTAGTAAGGTACAATGTTTTAAAAATTATAATTATAATAATCCTAGAATCTAAAAGGTTATTATTCAAACAAATTAAACTTTTGGTTGGATCTGTGTTTTGGATAATGATTTCTTCAACGTTGAGCATACTGAAATGAAATGATTTCCTTTTTCATACGTGTTTTTTCACTGCACTTCTTTATATAATTTTCTGATTTCAGTTTCACTAGTGAACTAAAGCATCCTCCTTGATTCACTCCATTTAATCAATTAAGAATATTGACACGTGCTGGACAAAGTAATTCCCACTGAATAGTCGTCATACGGTCAGGTCCTGACTGACAGCTCAACTCTGACCCTAGAAATTAATGTTTTTACTAAAAAATTTGTTTAAACCGATAAACTTTATTGTTTTTTTGTAAATATACACCAATTTAAACTGTTTAAATTGCAACCCGTTTAAAAATAAATTGGGACAGGGGCATGTTTACTGCTGTGGCTGTCCAATCGGTGAAAAGGGGAATGGCTGAGAACAATGACGTTGAGTTTCAGTTGTAGTCAGAAGCCGGCGCATGACATACTGTACGTCACGACCAAACGTTATGTAATCCGGAGTGGCACTGGGCAGATCCAATAGTTTACAACAAACTTACAACAGACCAGAGGTGGAAAGAGTACAAAGATATTCTACTCAAGTAAAAGTATGATTACTTGGATGAAATTTTACTTCAGTAAAAGTAAAAGTACTGGTCTAAAAATCTACTTAAGTAAAAGTTAAAAAGTAGCTGATTTAAAATGTACTTAAAGTACAAGTTACTAGTTACTTTCTAACAGCGGGAGGGGGTGGGGGTCTCTTCTGTGTAGGGCATTATAGACTAGGGGATATAAATCTCAAACTAGTTTTGTTTAATTAACCTAATGCAACACCTTTACAAATTAAAGTGTACAAATTAAACAAATCATGTTGCGACGTATGGATGTATACTGTGTCATATACTTTAGATAAGCAAACATGGAGCAAATAAGTCTGTTAATGAGGGAATTCAACCGGTTTACAGACCTAAACAGACTGCAGCTGCAGTTCTCCATTCAAGTTCAAATTCTTTCCTTTTAATAATGTAATTGTGTATAATTGATCTAAACCTTAGTTAGGCTGCTCGATTCAGACTAAAATCATAATCACGATTATTTTGATTGACATTGTGTAATCACAATTATTGTAGACAATTATTCATTGATTTAAGAACATCATGCTTATTTAACATTTGACACCATGACTTTGGACTTTAAACATATCCCAATTGAACTGAAAACTAGGAAAATGCAAATACGTAAAAAATATTTTTTTAAATTTAATAAAATAAGTGTCAAAATCAAAATAAACCGTTGCAAATGTTGTTGATAGGGCACTTATTTTGCAAGCAGGAATGTGAGGGCATATTTTATTTATATCTCATGGAGCTGGCTGGATAAGCAAGTTATATTGTAGGTTACAGTGTTCTTAATTGATGACTGTTGTGATGGCAAGAGTCAAGGAGCTTTAAACTTCCAGTGTTTTTTATTCCTTTATTGCTTGGTCATAGACCACTATGATTCGACTTAAAGTGAGTACACTAATTGGTCGTGACTCAAAAGTCATATCCGACTGACACGGTCGGATATGACTTTTTTTTCTCTCTCTCTCACGGTCGCGCATCATCGCATATTTCCATTGGTCATTCTGACCGGAGACATTTGGAATTTTTCGGTCCTCCTCATTTTTTTCCGGTCATTGACCGGTAATTACCGGACAACGGAAACTCTGAAAAAAAAGTCATATCCGACCGTGTCTGCACCTCACGAGTGAGATATGACTTTTTTTTCTCTCTCTCTCACGGTCGCGCATCATCGCATATCTGACTCGCGTGTCCGCGCGTAACATATATTGCACATTATTTTAGTCTGAAGTGTTTTTCAGACAACGCAATTAGTTTTACCTTTCTTCTCGACCAAAGGCTGACTTTCTGACGTCTTCTAGAAGTTTTTCAAAGCTCCCGGCAGTGCGCACCGTCTCCCTCCTACTCGGCCCTGTTATCAGGTGAGGGAGGGGCCGATTGCACGGCTGGATGAAGGGTTCGCTGCATTTAAAAGCCTTCACGTCTTCTCGTGCGGTACAATGATAGATTAACTAGGATTATTATGTTTTCATGATTGAGGGAAGCAATGTTTGTTGTTGTCATTTAGGCGCTAAGTGTTCTCCTCTCCTCCTTTTCCATTTTTCCATCAGTAAATCTGTGTTCGATCTTTGGGTCTACTTCTGAAAGCTGTGGGCTGGCACTTAACAGAATTACTTACACCTGGCTTGACAAAGCAGCCCCTTTACATCCTGGATTGGCATTTATGCAACTGACTAATCCAAAGTGCCCAGGCTAGACTTTGTCAAGGCTGGCTTTATCAATCATCCTGGATGTCTTTATTCCACTTTTATGCAATAGGCCCCTGCTCCCCTTCCCTCACCTGGAGGGATAGGCTACTCAAATCGCGTTGCAGTGCTACACTGAAATCTGCGACCAATACGGATATGTGACCATAGAGCCTGCATGCGCGAACCGATAATCGGACTGGGTCTGCGACCAGACCAAATGCAATTATAAAAACTATATAAAAACGTCTTTCTTTGCACTGATGGTCTCGTTTGCTGTTAAAGGTAATTTATGATTATCAGAGGAAACATGAGGCTGTTTTAAAGATATTTAAATGTTACTCGTAGTGGCTTTAAGAGAGGGAATAGGAATTAATTAAGTGAAAGTGTACAAATTGTTATTCGGCTTTGTAAATAAAATTGACTTGACTTGAAATAATCCATACACAACCTTCTTTTGAAAAGGACTTTGGCTTTTCAAAATGCTAATCTCTTCCCTCACGACCCCCTCCCTCCTGTCCTGTCCTGTCAGCAACAACCCCTCTCCAGAATGGATAGCCTTCATTTTTTTGTGGCCAAGCATGAATATCACTAGTGGCTACCATGCTGTTTCAACGGTGTTGAGGATGCTTTTAAAGTGTTTCTTAATTTCACAGTACATTAAGTCTTGCTTTTGGCAAACAGTTTGTGAAATGCCCCCCTCTGTACACTGTCATGAGACAAAGCTAAGAAAGCGCACATAAAATAAAAAGCAGAGGTTTTTTTTTACTACTTATGCAAATTTCTCTGTGAACATTTGTGTGTCCTTTTTTCTCATTTGATACATCATTGGTTCAATTTCTGACCAGGCGGTAAATATGCTTTGCAACAACATGTTCAGTCGTTTGAAGGCAGTTTACACACACACACACACACACACACACACACACACACACACAAACACACGTATGCACACACACTCCTCTTCCATTCATCCATCCATCCCCTGTAAACTCTCCCTGTCTCTCTAATGAAAGGCGAGCAAAGGTTGCAGTGTGAACCAAGCCAGAGCTTGTTCTTCAGCATTCTTGTAGAAGGTCTTTCTACCTTTTGGGAGGGCTGAACTTCCCGGGAGGCTCCCATGCAGTGCAGCAGCAGAGCGCTATATTGAATCAAGCACTGCCATCAAGGACTCCCATCTATTATAATGTGTTCCTTTGCATTTGTACCATCCTCAGCTTTGACGGAATGTTTTTCGTTACTTAACACAGATACTTAAAATGGCTTAGCAAAATTCAAGAATTCTGTGATCTGAGAAAAGTTCTATCTTAAGTCTACCTCACTTTTTTACTTCGATTTTTCAAATTATCCTTTATTTAGGCAAAACACACAAATATAAAAGTGTGCATATGTGTACAAAGAGCACACACACACACAAACACACACACACACACACACACACACACACACACACACACACACACACACACACACACACACACACACACACACACACACACACACACACACACACACACACACATTAATTCAGTACATATGCAGATACACACCAGGGAGCAGGGCCAAGCTGTGGCTCCATGGTCTCTGTAGGGGTTCAATACAAGTCTCCATGACAACCCTGCAGACTCAGCACTGCCTCTGGGATCATTTGCACTCCTCTATCACCTTCACACATTCACACACACCTGCACCTGACCACTGCCTATTCAGCAGCTCTGTGTGTGTGTGGTGTGTGTGTGTGTGTGTGTGTGTGTGTGTGTGTGTGTGTGTGTGTGTGTGTGTGTGTGTGTGTGTGTGTGTGTGTGTGTGTGTGTGTGTGTGTGTGTGTGTGTGTGTGTGTGTGTGTGTGTGTGTGTGTGTGTGTGTGTGTGTGATTCAGTAGTAGGTAGTCCCCCAACATGGAGTACGAGACTATGAGGCATTGACCGATACGCCTGATAAAAAGCTGAGAGTGGCATATACAAAATAATTATATATAATTTAAATTGTAAGTCATTCATTTGGTTGAACACTGAAATAACAATAAAAAAGTCTAGTCATTTGAAACTAATCTCAAATTAATAGTAACAATGACAATCAGACAAATGTTATTTTTGACAAACAAGAAAAAGAGTACATGGAAAATAAAGTATGTCAGCAATGAAATCCCCCAAAAATAAAAAAATAAAGAACATAAGGATAAGTGTGTGTGTGTGTGTGTGTGTGTGTGTGTGTGTGTGTGTGTGTGTGTGTGTTGTGTGTGTGTGTGTGTGTGTGTGTGTGTGTGTGTGTTAAACTGGTGCGCACAGACGCAACAAAGTTTCATTTCTGAGCATTAAAAGTGGCATCAAAGAACGTCAGAAGGCAGCATTTAGGAAGGAAACTACTTACAATTGTCCAATAAAGTAATCGGCTACCTAAAACTAAAATTAAAACAGGCTGCCAAAAACAACAGTATAGACTTATTTGGAAACTCACCAGATTTTCACCAGATAGTCACAATACCTTCCATGCCAAAAGGCATTTCCTCGCATCTTTGTCATTTCAGCGCATAATTGGGTTGGAAGGTCTTCAGGGGTGTTTGAACTCACCATTTATAATACATATACAATTTGAGCAATAGATGGAAATGTAGAAAAAGAAAAAAGAAAAGCTTAATTCATTTCAATGTAATTGTTTGAAATAGTTTATTGGGGTTGTCGGTGACGACGTCTCCCTGTTCTGGAGCAGGGAGATAATGAGGGCATGGTCGCTGTCTGTAGCTCCACAGAGGGCCTTCCCTTTCCACACACATCCAGAGCAGCTCTTCAACAGTGGCACAGTTTAAAAGCCCCTGTCAATACCAGAATGTGTCGCCTTTTCTATGATGATTCACTTGTGAATAATTAAGACAAAACTGCCGTGAGAGCTGTTTATTCACACACATTGGTTTGTGGTTTTATCAATTATACATTGACTATGCCATACGAAGACTGTGTATGCCTCTGACAAGTGAAGCAATAGTGTCATTCAAGGAGAATAATACAACAGGGTATGGTCTACCATTGCAGTGGGAGTTTGGGATCCTTAGCTAAGAGCTGACGATTTGCACCAAGATTCCCCTGAAACATAAAATCCGATCAATCACGGCCAACAACTTGTCCGTCTTGGTATTCCACAGTCTAGAGCTGAAGCCTTTTTTTGTAGGCTTATTTATCAGAGTCAAAACAGCAGCCATGTGTTTTGCGGATCATTAACAGTGTCTTGTATGGTCTGGTTTGGGCATCTGGGGAGGCTTGGTGCCCGCGGCTACATTTCAGCCCAAATACAAGTCGGCGCTCCCGTTTGATTGGCTGAGCAGACGAGACACAGAAAACATGATGCCACTAACAATTAGCTCCACGAATCCTGGGCTGATCTTGTTTATCACATCACATTTGTGTTCATTGGATTGAATGCTGACTTCATCTGAAGCTGGCCACTTAATGATTCTAAACTAATAAATTAAAATTCTGATCTGACCCGGGGAACCCCAGGACATCTGGTAGAAAATGTATTCAACTGACATAGCCTACCTTTATTAATATTGATTACAGTTTTTTAAACTGTCAAATACAACTGTTATATAATCATTGTATTGGTATAATTTTCATGCCAAAGTTTATACAAATGTTAAGAACTTGAGGATATTATGCCTCCGTGGTAGCTTCACTCGAAACATTCGGAGCTGAAGCCCCGGTAAAATTACATCGCGACACCGACACACCTCAAAGTGCACGACAACAGTTATTGACAACACTGTAGAAAGTTCATATGGGTTGGTATGAGTCAAGGATCACACCGAGTTTAAACGACTGCATTTAATCCAAGCATTCAATAAACTGCGCTCCGATACAGACAGATAAAAGTGAAGTAGCCCACCGGACATTCGATTCGATGAGGCAACACAGTACTGTGGCTCCGGTGGCTCATATTGAACAAACTGCATAATAATTTAACCAAATGATCTACAAACACTAAGCATTTGTTTTGTTCAAAAATAAATTGCGCTGTTCAAAAATAAATTGCGCGACACAAACAGGTTTTGTTTGCATCACTTCCGATAAATAGACTTACAAAATAACTTCCTGGAGACTTGCCCTAACCATAACCACTACATGCCTAACCCTGACCCTAACCCTAACCTAAACCTTAGTCTACTCTTACCTTAAAGCAAGTCTTCACCTTAAAATGTCATTATTACGTTAAGGGGACTTCCATTTAGTCCCCAAAAGGATAACATAACTGGGTTAACAGAAAAATGTCCCCACAATAGGAGTAATATATATACACACACACAGACACACTCACCTCTGTTTAAGGCTGTCTCCACACACAGGCAAACAGCCGACATTGCCCATAATCACCAACCATTCCCACTTATTTCTTCCCCCATAGCTCTGTTGCCATTCCTGGGTGTATCCGTGTCTCTCTCCCTCTCCCACACGCCTTTTTCATCTCTCTTTCACTCTTGTGGCTGGAAACAAAACAGGTAAAGAAAAACATGCTAATCCTTCGTCCTCCTAGTCCACCTCCTCCGCCTTTTCTTTATTTCCTGTTGTCATCTTTGACTCTCAAACCATGAATTAAACATCAGCAGATCGGTGGCCTGTGTTATTGCCGCTACTTTGGACGGGACAGCGGTCCCACTTTGTGAATGCAGAGGGATTTCCTGCGGAGAACACAGACTTAGTTTCCAGGAGAGATGGAGCTGATGTAGAGGAGGGGAGAATGGTAGAGGGAGGAGAAGGAGGCAAGGAAATGAAAGAGGAGGCACCGCTCCCCACTCACCCGCCGACCTGTACTCACACTGCTCCTGAAGAACCGGACCTAGGCACCATTGCTTCTTGTCCAACATCACCACGTCTATATGCAGTCATACTTGTACCCGATTGTTTTTGAATATTTTCATCTGGCCAGTTTGCAGGAAACATTCCACTTCCACATTAGACCAACCAGAAACCTTTGTCAACTTTTTTTTAAATGTCCCTTGCACACATGGACATATTGTGTTGAGGGGAACAGTCTCATATAAACTGACATCAGGATCGCCGTCTATGCCCGTGCTTGTGTCGGCTCATTAGCATCTGTACAGTGCCCAAGCACAGCTCTCTCAACTGTAGAGCAGAGGAAGTGTACTGTGCTTGAGTACGGAACGGAGCACTCACGCTGGTCAAACCAACCAGACTTAAGGGGACAAACGTACATGGGCACGGTACACATGGCCTAGTGTGAATGCGCCCTCACTCTTTCCCTGCGTGTTTTGCTACTACTAAAAGCCTTCATCCTGGTCCCATGTCAACAAGAGAAATGGTCACAAAAAATATATTATTTAGGTTTGGAATAAAGAGATAGCCCCTGCTTTGACAACTGGCTCATAGAATTTTCTAATACTTTATATATGGGGAAAATTCGTTATGAGAAAGCAGAACAATTTTAACGGATAGGGCAGCCTTTCCTTGACTATATAACAGTTCCGGAAGGACCTACATGACAACTCGTTGACTTTTTATTTTCTGCTTAACATTTGCCTTTAGTTTAAACAATGTCCTTAGAAACCTGTAAAGTAGAGTACGCCATGTTAGTTGTTTATTTTATTTTGTCTTTTGTTTCAGTGTTCACTTTTTCAGTTCTATGTGTTATTTAAAAAGAAAATTATTTAAAGTATTTTTTTTAAACTATGTAGGAGTTAATGCATAACTATGTAGTAGTTACTACAATTTTGTGTACCTTATTATAAATTGTTACTGAGGTGTGTTAAATGTTGTAAAATGTGCTAATGAAATTAGAAAGTATTTGTACGTTCCACAAAAATAATGTGCCTACCGTTACAGTAAATGTAATTTAAATTACAATTACACTTTGGGCTACAACCATTTCTATACTTTTTCATAGTGTGTTGCTACAATACAATACAATTATTTAGTTCAGGCCACATGACTAAATGTCATTGCCGGATGTAATGAATGCTGGATACTCACAAACCCAACAGAGGAGAGGCAGGGATGGATTCGCTATTTATATTCCAGAATAATAATCATTTTAGAGATTTGACCTTATCCACTGCATATACAATCTTATTATTTTAATTTTGTATACTATGTACATGTTATGTGGGTGAAAAAATACAACATAACATGGTATGAAAAAAATACAATTAACAATAATGTTGTGTGACAATCCATATTGTGCAGATGTCATCTAATGTAAATCAATGGCATAAATGGATTTTTGTTTTCAAAATCCTTTCTAGTTCTATTCAGCAAAACAAAAACACAACTGCAATGTATAAGCCCAACGTATAGTATAGCTGTCAGTGGTAAAACAGAGTCAAAAGATGCTGCACAGGTGTGTGTGTGTATGTGTGTGTGTGTGTGTGTGTGTGTGTGTGTGTGTGTGTGTGTGTGTGTGTGTGTGTGTGTGTGTGTGTGTGTTGTGTGTGTAGGTGATCACTAGATCACAAATGTACAGACTTATGTTTGGCTTTGGCTTCTGTTTGTTTGTGTGTGTTAGTGTGTATTTGTGTATGTGTGTGTTAGTGTGTATGTGTGTGAAATCTTGCTGCTCTCCTATCAGCTGTGGCCTGAAGCTGTGCACTGAGGTAATTGAAGTTAGTAGCCTGCTGCCTGTTAGCCAGCACAGAGCTTGAGGCTGCTCTTAGCCAGCCTTAACCTTGCTGCAAACCCACATAAATGCACACAAACACAAGCCATCCATCCCTTTCCATCTTCAGTGTTTATCAAGGATCATCTCTACTGGAGGGTATATGTGAAAGCAGGCGGTGGCAGGACTTGAGTGGTTTGTGTGTGTGTGTGTGTGTGTGTGTTGGGGGGGGGGGGGGGGATATAGGAGACAGTTGTTTTCTCCACCCCTGGTTTCAGTCTACCATCTTCTTGTTATCACAAAATGACTGTCAAGTCATGTGTGTGTTTGTACCCTAAAACCTGATATATCTCATTCCTCATTGCCATATAACTTCATTCCTATCTCAAAACAGATGACCTGGGGCCTATTGCATAAAACTAGGATAAGGGATTAACCTAGGATATTTCGGTTATCCTGGCTTGCGTTAGCCATGATCCGGTTGCATAAAAGCGGAGGGACAGAAGTTACCATGGAGATTTATCCTTTACCTTTAGCCTGGTCCCGACCAGGCTAAACGTAAAGGATAAACTTATTCTGTTGCCTGATTGGCTCAGTCAGCTGTCACTCCGATCTGAAATAAAGGTGTTTAACAGTTATTCCATGATCTTCTGTGTATTGCTTTATTTTCATTAGCCTGTTTTAAGGTACCACATAAAAGACTGCATTGTTAATTAGTTAAATAGTTCTTCTTTTTTATTTATTTAACCATTTATAATTAACTTAATTATAATTAGATTAAGATGCAATGATATAATTATAATAATTGATGTTCAATATTGCAGGCTATATTTATACAATTGATTATCGATGACAGATGACGTTACAAGTGTGGGTCAAATAAATTCACTTTGTACTTATCACTATATCGAGGTGCATCTAAAACAAAATTCAATATCAATGAAAAATTCCTTTTTCCTGTAAATGAATTCAAAAAGTGAAATTTAAATATATTCTAGAAATCCATTACACATGGAGTGAAATTAATCTAGAATAAACATACTTTTCAGAAGGTCGACATTTCTGTATTATAAATCCTTTTTCTGATTGGTTGTATGTAACATTATAATATTTTGAGATACTGGATTTTTTATTCCATGATCAATCAATCATCCAAAAAAAAGGCCTGACATATTTCACTTTGTGTAATGAATCTATGAAAGTTTCACTTTTTGAATGGACTTTCCATGATATTAAATTTTTTAGATGCACCTGCAGACTGCTCACTGTCAACTATTTTATCAAAAAACAATGCAGGGACATCAAGAACAAATGGCAGAGAATACATCTCCTCTATGAAATGAACTGCCCCCTGACTTACGGTTTAAACTAGCAAGGCATTGTGGGAAAATGGGCCGTCTTTTCCATTTTTCCATCAGTAAATCTGTGTTCGATCTTTGGGTCTACTTCTGAAAGCTGTGGGCTGGCACTTAACAGAATTACTTACACCTGGCTTGAAAAAGCAGCCCCTTTACATCCTGGATTGGCGTTTATGCAACTGACTAATCCAAAGTGCCCAGGCTAGACTTTGTCAAGGTTGGCTTTATCAATCATCCTGGATGTCTTTATTCCACTTTTATGCAATAGGCCCCTGATTGACTTTGACCAAAGTTGACATTCCACAAAGGCTCATTCGGTCCAGAGGGTGTACACATAGGTTTCAGCTTGTCTTAGTATTGACACCATTACAGCATACTCTATAGGCCAATAAACAGGTTTATTATAACTTTCAGACAAAGCCTATTTTTGAAGAATAAAAACAGTTTTGACTGGTCTGACAGACATCTAATGTAATGATTTAAAGATTCCATTACTGTGCATGTTGATGTTGTTGTGGTCACAGCAGCCCGCTGTGTTTTCCTCGTCTGTATCTGCACACTCCCCCTGTCTGTCTCACTTCGCACCTGATCCTCATCTGCAATCACGCTCACCTGGTCTTCACCTCCAATCAACTCCCCTTCATAACCCGTGGATTCCTTGCTGTTGGCGCCAGATCGTCCTTTGCGCTACCTTGGTAACTATTACGTACCTGGCTCCAGTTTACTGTTCCCTCGCTCTCGCTTACTCGCCTCTTGTTTCCTGTTGCCTGTAGCTGTTGACCACAACCTAACTTTTGTTTTCCCTCTGCCTGCAGTATCCGGATCACTCTCTCCAGCTTCCCGGCTTTGGTCTCCCCCTGGCTCCCTCATCCACTACCTGCTTCCCCACACCATATATAAATAAACCTTGGTAACGCTTTATATTACGTAGACACTCATCAGCATTAATTGATGCTTAATTAATGCTCAGTTCATCCTGAGTTAATGTAGGACTCATGTAAGACTCATGGAGGACTCAGCCATGAATGAATGGTTACTCCATCAGTAACTAATCAGAAGTCAGTCTTAATTACAGACTGAGTCTTTAATGATCATTGCTTACCTAAGACATCTATTACAGATCAACTCAGACATGTTTCTTAAAATGTATTAATACTATTAATTAATTAATTGCCATCACTGAAAACCGTGAATTTGAAGTCCCATACATTAATTAATAGTTATGTGTCCCGCTAAGTAAAGTCACAACATTATGATATATTACCTAACGATGAACTAAGACGGTTTAAGAGCATTATTTCACTTTAATATATTAGCATGGAAAACCATGTCAATTAATGGTTAGTTAAGTGTCATGTGCCCCGGTAAGTAAAGCCACAACATGATATTTTTGCAAATCATTACCTGATGATTAACTAAGATGGGCTAAGAACATTGGTAGCATGGGAAACCATGTCAATTAATGGTTAGTTAAGTGTCATGTGCCCCGGTAAGTAAAGCCACAACATGATATTTTTGCAAATCATTACCTAATGATTAACTAAGATGGGCTAAGAACATTGGTAGCATGGGAAACCATGTCAATTAATGGTTAGTTAAGTGTCATGTGCCCCGGTAAGTAAAGCCACAACATGATATTTTTGCAAATCATTACCTAATGATTAACTAAGATGGGCTAAGAACATTGGTAGCATGGGAAACCATGTCAATTAATGGTTAGTTAAGTGCCATGTGCCCCGGTAAGTAAAGCCACAACATTATAATATTTTTGCAAATCATTACCTAATGATTAACTCAGACGGTTTAAGAGCATGATTTCTCTTTCAGAGACGGTGGTGACAAATATCAGTACAAAACTGTTATAATATACAGGTCTGCATTCCCGTCGTGATTTAACATACGCTACTATATTCATTTAATTGAAGACCATCATTTGGGATTAACAGTTTTATTGTATTCAAAGTAGTTTCTACCTAAAACGTTAACAATTTCTGTTTAATGAACATACACAAAAAATATTTAATAATATCAAGCAATCTTCATTTACTAGCTTGAATGCTGCTAATCTGCAATTGCTGATTGATACACAATTGTGTTCCTGTCAACTTTCATCTTGCTGTAGGCATCTCATTTGGCAGAGCCACCCTTGACAAGCCCAAGGACCTTGTAGTAACGCTCGATCAACTCTTCAGGAGATTTTACTGAAAGACAGGAACAAAAAGTGTGTGTAAACATCATAAAAAATGTATCACAAATTAACTTTTCAAACACTTATATCTAACTTTCCATAATAATTACTAGCACTATTCTGAAAGTCATTACAGAAGGGTTTGTTCATATGTTGTTAATTGTCTGATCAGTGATACAATTTCTTCTTAAAAACATGCTGAAAAGGCAACACTATTTTTGATAATATTTTTTTATTTATAAAATGAAAAAAAAAAAAAAACTTTATCCATATTCTGTTTTGTAAAAACTTTGAACACATATACGTTGTAAAAATAAAAGAGAGAGAAAACAATTCTCACATAATTAGTTCGATATTGCCAAATTTGCATATTTATTCAAACATTTCTGAAAAAAATTTAATTTAAAAAATAATTTTAATGTTAGTAATCAACTGGCAAAGTTTCATGATGATATCTATAAGTAAAAATATTAACCTATTCACCTGCAGTGAATAGGGTAATATTCTCCATTACTCTTATCCTATACTTTGAGAGGGGATAACAACTAAAAACAAAAGCTACCAATATATAAAAGGTTTATCACATCAAAACCTCTTCTTGGGATGTATAGGATATAAAAAAATCACAACTAGAATGTGTCCACCCAGATTTTAGCCTACCAATAAGAGACATTTTGGGACTTGGCCCATGGACTATAACGTAAAATGCTAGCTTGTTATCCAATCGGCTAACGTTACTCCAGGCAAACAAAACCATTAAGCTAACATGACGTTAGCTTAATGTAGACGTAGCCTACCTTTTTAAGAATGCTTTCTAACATGTCACCGCTAACTTTACTTCATGCAATAAAAATCATAAGAACAATATTGAGCTGATAGTTTGCAATTAGTTTGCTAACCTCTTTTTGTCGTCTGTCTGCCTGTCCATTTCGGCCCGTTAACATGGTGTTCGTCTCCGTGTGCAGTGTGGCTTCTGTCCAGTGGTTTTCTTCGACGTCTTCACGGCCCATTGGTTTTTATAAGAGAGGATTGAGGTGCTCCTCTCAACTTCACGTGCAGCTCTGGAGGATCTTGCACCTCCCTGTGTTGCTGTTCCGTGCATTTTAACCTTATTTAAAATGTGGAGAATACTTAAACCCCCATAATTGTTTTTTCAGCTTGGTAAAAAAAATAGACTATTTCAATGTGGGTTGCCAGATCTGTCTAGTAACGTCCTGTATTTAGTGAGAAAAAACATGACTGGATGAGGGCATTTACAAAAACAAATATATCATTAACGAAATAAAAATCTTGAGAGTGTGTTCTGAGAAAAGGTTGAATTGAATGGATTGATGAGACTATATTAGCCGCCTACTTGTCACATCAATAGGCATATCAGTAATTTAATTAGCCTATTTATTCCTAAAAAATAAAGCATATCCTATGTACAAGGCTAACTGAAATTGATTAATCAGAAATACAATATTTGAAGAAACCAACATTAATATGTCTTCTAAATTTCAAAAGGTCAAAGTATGTGTTGAGTGTAAAAGTTTAGTTGACACATTTTTACTTATTTCTTACCATTAGACCTGGCAACTTCCGAGCCTTGGAAGGTGCTTGTGCTGGTGCACAGCTGAACAAATCTTATTTCATAACATTTCCTCATCTAAACAACTTAATAATTTGAAGAACAATAATGAATTTTACAAAATGTATTACTTTTGGTTATTAAGAAGTCCACCTGGAAGGCTTCTGCAAAGCTTTTGGTTCCAGAAAAAATGGTTATCCATGCTACCACATTAAAGTGAAATCATGCTCTTAACCCGTCTTAGTTCATCGTTAGGTGATGATCTATAAATATATCATAATGTTGTGACTTTACTTAGAGGGACACATAACTATTAATTAATGTATGGGACTTCAAATTCACGGTTTTCAGTGATGGTAATTAATTAATTAATACATTTTAAGAAACATGTCTGAGTTGATCTGTAATAGATGTCTTAGGTAAGCAATGATCATTAAAGACTCAGTCTGTAATTAAGACTGACTTCTGATTAGTTACTGATGGAGTAACCATTCATTCATGGCTGAGTCCTCCATGAGTCTTACATGAGTCCTACATTAACTCAGGATGAACTGAGCATTAATTAAGCATCAATTAATGCTGATGAGTGTCTACGTAATATAAAGCGTTACCTAAACCTTTTTATATAAAACCTACTTCGTCTCTGTCTGCTCTTGGGTCCAGCATCGTAACCATAACAGATGTGTTCTTTACTTGTAGCATGCTCAAGCATCGCATATGGGGTTATGTACATTTCCCAACATATCCATCCAACATTGGCATGAGATCTCTCTCGGGGACCAAAGCTGAGATGCACGTGCCACGTTCACAAGGCGGGGCTGTGTGCACATTAACTTTTCTGATCACAGAACTTCAAAGCTTGTGTGGGGGAAATCCTGAAGCATCGCCCATTTGCAACAATTAACACATCATTATTAAGCACCAACACCCAGTTAGGTGGTGCGATACACTAAGAGACTTCAGATGCATGTTTGTTTTCATATTTGCATTATTTAGCACCAAATGTGCTGATTAAAAGACAAACCGGTGGCAGGGCTTTAGTCTCCCTGTGTTCCCATCCCCACAGCCACGTGGTGAGACTGCTAAAAGAAGTTTATAATGACAAGGCAAACCTCGAGACAACAACACAAGTATGTCACACCAATCCACAGTGGTTACCATGTGTTAGAGCCATAGAAAAGATTAGACTTATGTTTGCAATTTGTGACTAATTTGTGAAATAATGTATTTGCTTTAATTTATAGCAATTACTCAAAATATATATTCAGTTTTATCTTCATGTAATGTTTGTCTGTTCAGCAGATCAGGTTCTTATTTTTCTCTTATTTTGTCTAAACTGCTGTCATGAAGCGCAGCTTAGTACAATCGCCATGTGGGCAACTGTCCTGAGTAATTCAGTTATCAGCACGACCGGAGCAGCAATTTTCTGACCGTAGCTAGGGCATGATAAAGGCTTTAAAAAGCTATTTGTTCCCTGTCAATATGCTTTAGGTGACAGACCTATGACAGATTTTACCCAGGATTTAGCTTGGAAATGTTTATTTTTTCTACATGTGTATGTTGTTTAGGGGTGTGCGGAGACGTCATTATCTGTATCTGTATCTGTTCAACCAACACAATTATCTGTAACTGTATCTGTATCCGGATACACAACAAGAAGTGGGCGTGGCGTATACCGGAAGTTTCTTTTACATTAGCCTACATTAAAGGAAGTCACACCTAAATTGATTTTATAAACTAATATTCATTGTCAATGCAATTGTTGTCCCTTCAAAGCATCACATTGATGTAATATTGACATATACTCTAAGTCAAAAAGTCAGATGTATTTTTACCTTTTCATCATTCTTTGTTCTTAGAATAAGAAGAAAATTCAGGGAACGAAAATATTGATAAATAACATCCCAAATCTGTGCATAGGCTACTCACTGTTAGTACATGAGGGCCAGTGTTTTACTTTTAACTTAACTAAGGTCTCCCTTTAACTGGGGGAAATACAGCTGTATGTCATGATTTTTTTTTTTATCTCTATCGCTCCCTCTCCCTGTTTTTCTACATTTGTTTTACTAAACTAAGATTTAGGAACAATCTGTATCAACGTATGTGCCAATCTCATAAACCCTAAATAATATCTTAGCCTTTCCACAAAGCCATATGTGATTTTAATGTGTCAAGTTTGCAGTTTCCGATTTTATTGTATGGGTCCTGAAGTAGGCCAAGGTGTATACACATTGATTGACAGCTGAAAAAGTACAGGTCCTAAGCATCAGTTTGATGGAAACGTTGCGGTGTTTGAAAGAGTGTAAGCAGTAGGCCCAGGGACGTTGGAACTATTTTCTTAGGGGGGGTGCTGTAAATTGGCCGAGACGCAGCGCTATCAGACAAAGCAGTAGACTACTGGTTAAAATGAGCAATCTATAACCGTGATAAAATAGCCTACTATATTACTATAATTTGATTAGAATTAAGCTATTAAAACAAACTATAAAAGCAAATAACATTTAAGAATTTTCCAAAGTATCCTTATAGCCTTTTTTTATTAATTTGTGAAGGACGTAGGTTTTGATTAAACATTGGGTTGTAACACTTTATAAGTGGGAGTCTGGGGGAGTACTCTCCCAAAAATTTTTGAGCATTAAATGCTTAATTTCCTCCATTCTGGTGAATTTTTATTCACCAATGTGTTCCTTTTCTGCATACATTTTTATGTAAAGTAAAAGACAACATCCAGGTTCCAGCTGACATATTCGGATTCGGGCTCATCCCTAATGTTGTTTATGGAATAAATTGCCGCAATTTTCCTTTTACATCTGCCTGATTTCCTTCTTGGATTTTTGGGAATTTATTGCCTTATGGGGAAGTACGAGTATATAGACTTGTGCTTTATGTCCTGCAAGAGTGGTAAGTGCCACTACACCCTGCTTACACTGCCCTGCCCTGAAAAAGTCACACACTTAAATATCCTGTTGGACCGTCTTTAGCTTTGATCATGGCACATATTCGCTGAAACACATTTTGATGAGCTTTATTTGGCACACAAGGTTGCTTAGAACCTAGACCTGACCAACTGAAGCATCCCCAGATCTTTCCCTGTACACAAAAAGCTGCACCTCCTGTCACCACGCTCATCGGGCTCATCCCTAGCGGGGATGAGTCCACCTACAGGTGGGAGATTGACCATCTAGTGACCTGGTGCAGTCAGAACAACCTGGATCTTAACGCTTTTAAGACAGTGGAGATTATTGTGTACTACAGGAAGAACCCAGCCCCACCCGCCCCCATCATCATGTGTGGCTCCCCAGTCTACTCTGTGGAGTCCTGCACCATCATCAGCCAGGACCTAAAATGGGAGCTGAACATCAGGTCCCTCACCAAAAAAGGCCAGCAGAGGATGTTCTACATGCGGCAGCTGAAGAAGTTCAACCTGCCAAAGACGATGATGGTGCACTTCTACACTGCCATCATCGAGTCCATCCTCACCTCTTCCATCACTGTCTGGTACACTGCAGCTACGGCTAAGGACAGGAGCAGACTGCAGCGCATCATACGCTCTGCTGAGAAGGTGATTGGCTGCCACCTTCCATCCCTCCAGGACCTGCACAGCTCAAGGGCTCTGAGGCGGGCAGGCAGGATTATGGCCGACCCGTCCCATCCTGGTCACAGACTATTTGAGACTCTCCCCTCTGGCAGGAGGCTGCGGTCCATCACGACCAAAACCTCCTGCCACTTGAACAGTTTCTCCCCCTTTTCAGTTGGGATCCTTAACAGGTCCCGGGACCGCCACCCTCACTGACAGACACTGACTCTGGCACTCAAACCCATCACCAATTTGTAAATTCTTATATTTTTTATTATTATTTTAGCTTTTATTCTATTTTATCCTAATTTTAACTTATCACTTATGTCTCTGCTTGTTTAAATATTGTGTTATATTGTTTACATGATAGTCACTGTTTGTTCATTGTTTATTGTCTTAATGTGTGCACCTTATTCACCAAGACAAATTCCTTGTTGATGTAAAACCCTTCTTGGCAATAAAATCCTTTCTGATCCTGATTATGTAAACTGCCACACAGGCTTGTACACTAGACACTAGGCATGATAGGAGCATCACTTTATCCACCTCTCATTTTTTTCTCTGATGCACCCAGGAACAGGGTCAATCTGGTCTCATCAGACCACACAACCTTTTACCATTGCTCCAATCTGTATGCTCCCTGGCAAATCGAGGCATTTTATCCTGATAAGTGGTAGTCTTAAGGCTACACATCTGCATAGTCATAATTTTATTTATTTAAAGGGATCTCCTTCCTGACCACATTTCTGCCTGGTTTCCTTCTTGGATTTTTGGGAACGTATTGCCTTATGGGAAGCACGAGTATACAGACTTGTGCTTTATGTCCTGCAAGAGTGGTAAGTGCCACGACTACACCCTGCTTACTCGTATACACTGCCCGGCCCAAAGTCACACACTTAAATATCCTGTTGGACCGTCTTGAGCTTTGATTACAGCACATATTCGCTATGAGCTTTATTTATTTTCTTCCTCAATCCAGGTTGTATTAATGCGTTGGGAAGCTCTTAACACAATTTTAGTAGTTTTCTTTGTTTTATGCAGGACATCAATCAGAGTTAAACAACTTGTTGCCAACTGAAACATATTAATCACTGCAGTTTTTGACCGATGGACAGGATGTACTTCCACATTATAATGTTGGGAGTGCAAGGAACAGACTGAGCTACAGTCTACACTGTATCAGTTATATTTCATTCGGAGGCTCTGAAGATTAGGTCCAGCCAAAAAAGCTAAATATACTTTACATAGGAACCTATTAGGATAAAGCTTAATGCAATATCTAGCTGAACTTCTCTGTCAACTGACTGTAGTTGTCATCCCAAAACATGTGGGTAGAATTAACTAGAGGTTCAGTCCTCATCAGTTTGACAAACTATCCAGAATGATGCTGGAAAATTGAGAAGACTCAAATTGATTTCTGTGTACACTTTGACATTTGTCACTCAAACACATACAACATTTTTTTCCAACCACACCATAGAGGTGAATTTTCTAATCCTGCATTGTCTGAAATAAATGAAAATTGCTGTCAAAACAAATTGTAAATGGACCCCACTTACAAATCACTTTTTTACAGATTTTCTCAAACTCGAAGCGCTTTACATTGTTTTGCCTCATTCAACTATTCACACACTCAGGCTTCAGCTACTACACAGAGTGCAAGCTTACCATCGGGAGACATTTGGGGTTCAGTGTCTCTTTGCCCAGTGACTTTTGGACATGTGGCGGTGGCTGAGGATCCAACCACAAGCACCAACCCTGGATTACAGTGGAAAGATTTCACATTGGGCTATGAGAATTGTAATCTGCATTACATCAAAATATAATGACAATGGAAAAAGCCATTAATTGCATCCCTAATTCAAAAAAACTAAAACCATCCGCACAGCCAGGTATTCACTAGAGGTACAGGAAAAATATGTTACACAAACACCCTCCATCCAGTTAATTTTGAATCAGGTATACCTTCCTCCGCATTCTCACTATATCCCTGTTTCCTTTTTGTGATGACACCAAAAGGAGGTGAGACTGTGTGTGGAAAACACAGTGTTGGCACTAAGCCGTCTTGTATCTGTTTAAAACCACTGAGCTGTTCCTTTTAAAATCTTTTACATGTTAAGCCGATAAGTGCGGCAAAACAATAAACAACATCATTTGGGTGTTAGCTGGGGATCCCTCCTCTCATCTGACAGGAGATGAGATTCATTTGCTCGACTCGCAGCGCCTCAGTTACCCAGATTTAAACCAAGACAGGCTTTATCTTCCCCCAATGAACACACCACACCAGGCGTTACCTCGGCAAAGGAGATTAAGCCACAGATTAGATTAGACACATCGGATACAATAACACTGCTGTCATGGCAGCTCAAGACAACCCAATGGCTGTCAGACTTACTGTCAGATAGACACAGGTTTAAAAAATAATAATAGCTGTAACAATGGCTGCGATGTGCTGCCAAGGAAATGCTCACTTTCTTGGGGTTTCAGTTCATTTGTTATGTTAAATTAGCCTGGAAATCCATACCCTGATATCTTGAACGATAGAGGGTCTGGCCACGATCAATAGTAATTTCCAACTCAAGGGGCGGCTCCTACTCGTGCATTTCAAATGCCACTGCACGCAGTTGGATAGCACTACAACCAATCAGAGCGATGCACAAGGTGACGTAAACCCTGTTCGTTTAGCGAACAGCTGTTAAACTGTTAAATTAAACGTTTGCCGTTGTCGGTCGGCAAAACAGAACATTCCACTTACTTGCTAATGAAAGATTTGAGTGCCGTCTTCCAAATCGTTAAGGGTCGAGGCCAAAGCAGTCTCAAACTCACACACAACATATCTGCAGCCATCTTTGATGTTTACTATCACGGCTTCGACGTCGCATGCACGTCACTGTCGTCATCCGGTTACGTCCTCCCCAGAGTACTATATAAAGGGCTCTGGCGCGCCCATATTAGATAGAAGAACCAATTGAAACGTGAGCCAAGATTTCTGGTCTTCTTGATAAAGCTTCAACGGAGCATGTCCAGACCAACAGGCGCAGCAAATTTAATTTGCCAGCGCCTAGTGGCAGGTCTGGGAATGCCAGGCTAATGTTAAGTCTATTTTGGAAGAATTCTCACAAATGAAGAGTTCCAGCATCAAGTCAAACTGTAGAGAAAGCATCATGAGACCTTCAAACGTGTTAATGTATCTTTAAACAAGGTGTGGAGACAAACCAGTGAGGCTTTAAAGGTACAGTGTGGGATATTTAGTGGCATCTAGTGGTGCGATTCCCTCCCTTTGGAATCATTACAGAAGATACAGTGGCCTTCAAGGACAAGAAGCTATTTACTAAAGATGGCATCATCCACCACTGCCTCAACTCTTTCCACTATATCAAGTGATGAGGTGAAGATGTATTGAGTTATGTATTCTATAGTGCTTCTTCTTTGTCTTCAAACAGGTGGATTTCCCATGGACTGCCACCACTGTATATACATGGCGGTGCAACATGGCATCTTCAGCTCTTATAAAGGCTTGTTCTAGAGTGAGATGTATTTTATTTGCACAACAACCAAACTTTTTCTCATTCTCTGTTCTTCATTTCATGGTGGAACTAACTAGAATCAAAGGCACTTTGTTGTGTGGAATACCAAAATGCCAAATATCGTCTGTGTGTGGATTATTAATGCGCTTGTGTGTTCCCTGAAGCTCTAGGCAGAACGCTAGGGACCTCCAGCTCCTCTATACACCTCTAAATGGATTTCACAGTCCCCCCATGGAGATATGAGGGAAGCCTTGGTAGGAGCCATGGGGGGCACATCCAAAAAATCACACCTTTCGAAAGGCTGACAATCCAAATAGCAAACACACACTGTAAACAATTGCTGTAAATTTACAGCAGGATTTCAACAGCATTAACCTGTTATTTATAAAAACAGCATTTAACTGTTAAAATAAAAGGCAGTCTGTTAAATTACAGTCCTTTGCTGTTATGTTACGGAACGGTAATGTTTTTCAAAAATACTGAACTTTCCTGTTAATTTACCATCAAACTTGGAAGGGACAACTTGACGTGAGCTGTCTGCACATGTGAAGCTCATACACTTTTCTTCATTAATCCTCATCCATCCACATCTTAACTAATACGTGTTGTTTAATGTATATCCTCTGGTTAAGTTTACTTAAAGTTGAGTTATATCTACTTGGAAATGGAAATTGCAGTTAACATAATTAAACCAAGTTAGTCTTACTTAACTGAAGAGTTGTGTTTACTCAGTAGAATGAAGGAAACAGATTGCCTTAGATAAATCAAGTAAGCACAACAAAGTGTATTGTAGAGACGCCCCCTTTCCCACAATGACTTGCACTGGACTAAACGTTTGTTATGTTGCTATTTGCACCCTCAGTAAAGGGGATGTTGCATTCCATTACCTCACTATGCATTTTGTTTAAATAAAACATTTCTGTGTGAACTAACTGTTATTTTTGGTTATAACAAACGGTTTGTGGAACTCTTAAACAAGATCCCTAGTTCAACTCAGGAGACAATTTACAATAGAAATGAATCATTCTATTGAACTTGATATATTGTAAAACGTGTCTTGAAGTAACAAACAGAAGCTGCTCTCTGTGTTTAGCATTTGAACAAATAGGGGACATAGTAAACTTATATAGGGTTGAAACACATCTGCCCAATGAAATATAACATCCCCTTCGCTCACGGTGCAAACAGCAACATAACAACATAACAAACATGTAGTCCAGGTTCATCCCTTTTTTCATTAACAGTATAATCCTGTCAATTTTAGTGACAGTCAAATAATGTTAATTTAACAGTAAGAAAATGGCAACCCTGCTGCCAGTTGATTACTGTTTTTTACTGAAAAAACAGGTTCATACAGTTTTCTTCATTAACAGCATAATCCTGTCAATTTTATTGACAGTCATATAATGTTAATTTAACAGTAAGAAAATGGCAACCCTGCTGCCAGTTGATTAATGTTTTTTTTACAGGGAAATTTCTTACAGTGCAGGTATGCTCTGAGTGCTGGAAACAAGACCTGAATGAGCAAATGTTTCGGCTTGGAATAGATATGTTCTCCAGCATGTAACAATGAAGAATGGAACTCTCCACAGCACAAAAGAAACACTATAAGCTCTACAAAAGTTTGCTTTTTACAAAAAAATTCCACTTTCCTCAAAAATGTATTTGCATGCTTACCAACACATTCATACTTTTTTTCTCTTTTGATTACCGCGTCACTTCAGAAACGTGTTAATGTCTGTGCTGACTAATGACATAAAAGGCTCTCTTAAGGCTATCAAACATAATCGTAAGCATATCACACTTAAGTGTCAGCTCTTCACTTTAACACTCCCAAGAGTTAAGGAGCAATTCAAGTCTTTTAATATCCTCAATGATAGGAAGGAGAAATCACTAAAACATGAAGAATTGGATTAAGCATGTATCCAGCCGGCCCCTGTGGTCCGCCTGCCTGCCTGCCATTGATTGGCTCTGCCTGCGTCCCCATCACCTACACTGACCCTCATTCAGCTTTCATTTCATGTGTCGGCCTCTCTCCCCGGCCAGGAAATTAAAAGCCAGCGATCGGGCTGCGTGGCGTGTAATGGAGGACATTAGAACAGCTGCAATTACCATGAACTGCCAATGTATAATACGAGTTGAATTAGATTACTCACTCACTTCACAAGTGCCATCCACAGTGAAAGAGTGGGGTGGGTGGGGTGTCGTGTGGAGAGAGAAAGAGAGAGACAGAGACAGTCTTTCCTCTAAGCATGTTTGGCCCCCTGCTTCATTATCGTGATCCAGCAAACTGGAACAGGGAGAAAATCGAGGCGGTTAAATAGACTCGGTCAAACTACAGCAAATCCATTTACTTTCCACAATTTCATTTCTAAGTCCAACAACCCTATTAAAATGGAGAACTAGGGGGACCTACTCACACCAACACACACAGTTGTGAAAACACTCTAGAATGAGCAAAAAACAAATACACATCCCAATTAAACCAGCCAATGCGTGTGCTTGTTGTGTATGTGTGTAAATGAACACTTAGGCAACCAATTAGGCATCAGCATTGTGGCTGTAGACCTGTAGTCCTGCCTGGCATGACTGGAGAGGGAGAGGTGGTGGCAGTGAGTGAGGCGGCTTGGAGAGCTGCTGTTGGTGCTGAGGCTGTGGTCAAAGAGCCATACAAGAATAGATGGAGGAAAGCCAGGGGAGCAAGCATAGGTCAAGGGCTCCCATATGAGCACTTCTGAATATGCATACCCTTGCATAGTGTATGCATATTTGTTGGATTATCTATATCTCATTCATCATGTACGTTTTTTAAGGTTTTCAGGAATGTTGTCATGTAAGCACACACACACACACACAGCGCTCTCTCTTCCTGCCTCTCTGTCAGGGTGTGTGTGTGTGTGTGTGTGTGTGTGTGGGAGAGAGAGAGAGAGAAACCTCTAATTTGTTTGTTTGTCTTTTAATTGCGTTTTACTTATAAACTATTGATACTGGAAGTTCAAATCAGTCATCACCTTTCCAACTTTACCGCAGTCTGTACCTGTCCAGTTTATTCTTGACATTGAATTTGGTCTATATTCTCTACACAAAAACGTTCTCATTTTTTCCCCTCTCCCGTGGCCCTAACACTCTTTCGTAGGTATTTGTGAAGAGTTCTCTAGGATTCTATTATTCCACAAACGTGAAGGAAGATGTGTTACGAAGCCCCACGTCAGGGCAAAAAAAAGTAGAGACGGTGAGAGTTGCAATCACCTCTTTTAGCCTATTTAATATGTCTATGGTCCATTACTCCATCTGATCCTTCGCAAAAAGAAACTGACTTCATAACACTAAAATTAAATGATGACTAACTCTAGTGCTATAGTTTCCAAGCATTTGCCTCCCACCCCAGCAGCAGATAATGGGATATTTAAGTGGGGAAAGAGCCTCTGCATTATAGCACTCCTCTCTCCTCTCCAAACTCGCCTCATAACTCATTTGCCCAAAGTGAACATCTCTCCGACACATTAGAATAACTGATGCACCCAACACAGTTGTCAACCAATATTAATTGCTTAATTAAAATGAATGTATTGTCGCTTTGAGTTTACAGGCAGTTTACTCTTTCCTTAGAGCATTTAAAATAAATGAGAGATCAAGGCGGCTTGAGGGATGAAGGGAGGAGTGGAAGGAAATGAACGGATGGTAAGGTGACGAGAGATGTTTTCTATTCTCATACCTATGTAAATTTAGGGGGCTTTGCATTGGAAACGCAAAGGAAACGTATTTTTTACTTTTGCGGCCTATCATTTACATCAGGGGTGTCAAACCCATTTCCACAAAGGGCCAGACAGTCGTTTACTGACATGCCTTCTTTTTAATCCATATTGCAAGTGCCACAATCTATAGCCTCCCAATTTACCTGACATGATTCAAGTTGCAAATTTGCCAATAGTGCCCTGCTAAGTTTTAGCATAAAAGTAAAAAAAAGAAAAGAAAACTAGATAATCAAAAACATTTGCAAAGTTAATGTTAATTATACTTTCTCTAAAAGTAAAAAAAAAAAAAAGGAAGTGGAGTCATTATTTTATTATTAGTCGAACAGGTGCCTGGATTTCATTTCCATAGCAAGTGATAGATTAGGAGAATTAACAGCGCTGCCATGATGGATCTGCTGTGCTTCAGCTGCTGATGGTGCTACAGATAGGGCTGTGAATCTAAGATAGCGCTACATGGATCACTGTGAAGAGGATAATAATTTAGAACCTCATCAAAACTGAGAATGATGGTGATTTGTCAGTGAGAAGCTCCTCTTGGAAACTGCAATGGATATGGTGTAACCGCTGACTACCCAGGCTGCAAGAAAACCAAATGAAATAGACTTTGCTTAAACCTGTCACATCTCACTTCTGGAAACAATTATTTAAAACAAGGTTTTCATGAAGAACTTAGCTCATAATTTCACAGTTTTTGTTACGTCCAGCTTGTCTAGGGTAAAGGAAGCAACATAAAACCAGGTGTAAATGGTAAATTAAAGTTGTTTATTCAATCATGAAGTTTAAATTATTTTGGACAAAAACAGAAGGTGCGGTGAAGAACAAACTCAGGGTGAATGGGTGCTGTGAAAATCAATACAAAAATGCACTCTTGTAGTATGAGCTACAATTAATTACCTATTGAAACCAAAGGAAAAAAAGAGCTCAGCGTTTCCACAACCAAACAAAACACAAGGAAAACAGCGGCCCTAAAAACCTTGTGAAACTAACAAATCTTATAAGTGTGAAAACAAAACTCAGTAACTAAAACCTAGCCTTGCAAAAAACTGTTTCTCAGACTTTACAAATAGCAAACAAACACACTTAAACACAGAGGTGAGCTGCTCCCAAACAAACATTGAGACAGCTGCTCAACTACTGTCGGGCTGGGCAAGCTTTTAACACAACTTACCCCGCACCGGGGGCAAGTTGTGCCACAAGACCACATTTTTTCCGAAAGCTATATTTCAGATCCAAAGTTATTGTTTCCAGGGATGCACCACATCCTGAAATATACACACATATTTTAGTTGGGGACATTACTGTCAAGGCCTAACTTTAAAGTCACTTTGAGTAAAAAGTGGCACAACTCACCCCAATCTCCCCTTCTGGTCAACTTACGATTTCCTCCAGTAACTAAAATAATGTATTAAATAAGAAGAAGAAGAAATAAATAATCCACTCAAGCCAGATATCATGAGATGTTCTCAACAACCAAAATTATTTCCAAATAATGCCTCGTTTCCACAGAGCGGCTCCAGACAGTGCGGCTCAGCTCGCTTACGCTAGATTGGGCGAGCGTTTCCACAGCTGACACTGGCCTTTAGGTAGGCGGGGTTTAGGCTGGACGGCGAAACCCTGGGATGGGAGCTAAACTGCATTCTTGGCTTGTATTTGTATAAAGAAAAAGTTCAATGAGTATGAGGATGTGATAAGTGGAAAAGGGTCTTATTAGCATGAAAGGGATTGAAGTGTTGAATAAGATCCACAACGTATTAACGGTTAGGAATATTTAGAAGTTTGAATGAGGCTAAAATCATCAATCTGTTTTAAGACTTGAAAATAGCTTGAAAAATTGCGAAAAAATAATCGGCTTGGAGCTAAACTACATTGCTGAATTGATTTTCCATGAAGAAGCAGTTGAAAGAATCGGATGATTTGAAGAATTTGTTAAAGCTCCCATATTATACACTTTTCGGTACTATTATATACCATATTATATGGTCTTAGTGGTCCCTAATACGTTTTTCTTTAATTGTTTGCTGAAAAAAACTTTCAGATAATTTATTGTACTATGCTGATGTTCAGCTAATCTCACAATGGCTTCTTTTTTTTTTAAAGAGCTGCAGCTCCCCTCGTAAATATACAATCTTTGAGCTCCCCCCGCCCCCTGTCCGGAAGCGAAGCCAGATACGCCTCGCCCTCTGTCTGTCAGGGCCGTGGACCAATAAGAAATAGGGGTGTGGGCTGCACAGTGGAAGCTTCTGGCTTTCCAGTTTTTGAGGTCAGAAACGAGGAGAATTCTGACTGGAGTATATTGGGGGGGAGGGGTGGGGGTTTCAGAAAGGGGGAGAGTGAGAAAAGGAGAACTTGTTATTTTTTAAAATATTTTGGCAGTCTCTAGGCACACCGTGGACCCATGGATATGTTAGAACACATTTAAAAAGTGCATTTAGCATAATATGTGACCTTTAAGGGTCTAATTAAGAGTATGAATGAAGTTTCTATCTTAAATTATGAATTAGTGGATATATATCAAAAGGCTTAAAAAGATAGTAGTGGCAGTAGTTGTGAGAAAGACACACACACAGTTGTAGGTTTAATCAGCTGATCACAAATTTCTAGTTTACTAATTGTCTCCTTAATTTTTTAACTAATTCATCTATCTTCTAGACAGACTTCTAGACTAATAGAGTGAAAAAACAGGAAGACATTAGACATTTCTGTTGGAAGTCACAGAGTATTCTAAATCCCCATAAAATGTCAACCTTTTTCATTTGGGGCATAGCTAAGCAAACTGCCAAGCATTGCCTCTAACCTTCAACTGAACCTCAAGATAGCTTAAAACGCTTATGCTTGTGTGATGTCAGGGGAAAAAAATCATATGCATATACCATTCATTTACTGTTATGTGCCTTGCACTCTCTTCACTGGCTGACAGACGCTGTATTGCCTGTGCTCTATTTCTCTGTGTAAAGAGTTTTAAAAAACAGCCTTGCATCTTACTCACATCAACACTTACAGGAACATGGAGCGCATTCACACACGCACACACAGGGTCACCACTGCTGCCAATTGCCATTTAACGCACCATAAACATTTGATTATTTAATTTATTGTCAGCGCCGGAGAATACACATACACACAGTCCAGCGGAACACAATCACTAGAGTACCGACATCCACAAAATGAAAACAACCCACACACACATACACAGACCCAAAAAGACATGAACATCGGTGCTAATACATAATATGACACACCACTACACACACACACTTAGGCATTAAACAAGTCTAAGGGCGTATTCACACCTGCTGTGTTTAGTTCGTGTGAAACAAACTCAGTTGCACTTCCGCGTTCAGTGCGCATCTTTCAGGCAGGTGTTAATACAGAAATCTTACTTGGGGTGGACCAAACAAGCGCTCTGAGACCCAGCTCAAGAGGTGGTCTCGAATGCACTCTGCTGCAGTTCGTTTGTGGTGTGAATTTGGCCGGACTCGATCCGACCCAAATGCAGGAAGCACTGTACATTTTCCTTCTTTTCTTTTTTAATAAATCGCCATCAGCTTCACATTATGGTAAAGTGTTGTTGTCGCCATTGTTAAGATAATTAGTTGTGGTTTGACCAGGAGCCCCGACCAGGAGCCAATAGGCTATAGACCTATTACATTTGATTGCACTCACTGACACTAAACAGGTGATACAAGGTACTCCTCTGGGCTGTGGAAACATTGAATCGATGCTTGTATGTATTTTATCTGTGTTGACTTGTATTTGTATTATTTGTATTGTCTTTTTATATGGAACTTTGAGTCCGGAATAAAGTATTCATTCATTCATTCATTCATAGCGAGGATGCGGAAAAAACAGTGGTGTAGACTGGACCAAAGCAAGTGAACTAGCGGACTTTCCTGGTGTGAATATACCCTTTGAATACAGTTTAGTCAGCTGTCATCAGCTTTGGATGGGCTAAATCAGCCTACGTGTTGCTAAAATACCACATCAGTTAAGGGCAAACAAACACACACCCCGTTTTGTATTGCACAGCCACAAAAATCGATAAAAGATGGAAAAACCTATCTCTTATCTTTCATGGACACTTGTAACACAAAATCATAAACAGTGGCAACATCAGTAGTATGTTCAATCACTATTGCAATACAATATTAATGTTATGCATTAGTTATTATAACTATAGTTAACATTAGGTAAACTATTCCCAGTCTTCAATGTCCCATGCTTGTCCCTGACATTTGGGCGTGAGCATACGGATCACCGAGTTGTGGGTGAGATGTGTCTGTGTTCATTAGTGGCAGGATTGCTGATTATCATTTAGATACAGTATTGGACATTTTCTCCTGGGCTCCCATAGGCCCAACTCTGATCAGGCCGCAAGCTAATGTCTCCTGACTGGAGAACAGGGGGCTGTGCAGCTTCCTACACACAAACGGCAATTCAGTGTGACACCATAGAGTTCCACCCAGACTGACAGCAACAGGAAGCAGAAAACGTAATCTTAAAGGTTTAGAGAGTGTTGAGGTGTTGGAGAGAAAATAATTAAAAACAACTCCAAGTGTATTTGTATGGCCTGCAGTGTTCCTTTGGTAGTTGTCATCAATTTTTGTCAACACTTAAGTCACAGTGGTGTTGGTAAATTCTCTATGCGGATGCAATTTGATTCTGTGTTTGGTATCCATTGCCATGATTTGACTAAATGTTATACTTGCAACAATAAATGATTTTGTAATGTGCGTACAGTATGTTACTAGTGTTCCCATTTGACCTGTCCAATTATCTTCATAGTTCCTGCTTATAACACTCAAATATCCAAGTCCTCCAAATTAAACACCAAGATTATGTAAGATATATTTTTAAATCTCTTTATTCATTAACAGGATATTATAATTCTGTAAATGCTTATTTTAGTTTTTTTAAGATGACTGTTTTGTTTAGTATATTTAGCAATGCTGGTGATTAGTCACATAACTATTGAATATGAATAAGGGGCGGGGGGAGCCAGACGAAGGCAATATAGCTGAATAACCCTTTGCAGAATAAACCGATCTGCCCCACACCTTGTGCACTGTCACAGTTGTTGGCTGTTTTAAAATTTGGAAATTGTCAGCCATAGTGGTTCAAAGCTGGAAAAATATTGATATGGTCCTGTACAAAATACCACCTTTAAATGTGAAACACTGATCACAAGCATTCAGCTACTGCATGGAATTATGCTTATGTTAGTGTGAAATCCTTTTACATCTGCTGTTTTTGTTATTTTGTCCATCCTCTGTAACTACGTGTATACATTTTCATTGTAGTCTCTCAGTGTTTTACAGATAAAGATGGAGTATTAGGGACACTTTGAGGATAATAAATAAATATCGGAATAAAGTTATAATTATAAGAAATCACAACTCAATATGTTATGAAAATAAGTCAATAGTTTAAGGCTGTGTGTTATTTTAGAAAATAAATATCTTCTTTTCCTCTGCCTTAAAATGGGGACCATTGAGCATCTTGAGAAGTTATTGCCTACATATTTCACAAATAAGGAAATGCTTTTGGCACATCAGCACCACATTATCATAAATTGCTGTTGACTGTGTGTGGCACGGCTTCGACACCTGGGACAGACAGTGTTACACTGCTCTCGCCATTGTCTGGTAGGTTACCAGTTATATGTTTTCCTGAATTATGATTTCATTCTCGTAATTGATTCATTTTGTTTCCGCTCGACTTGTCCCTAATACTCTGTCGTAACAGTTGGTCATACAATTAAGAAAAACAGACACATTCACGTGTTAAAGTGAGGATGTACTACAGTCCTGAAACAGAACTAAGCTCACCAGTAACATCTCACCTCTAAACATCCGTGAGCTACAGTGTTGTCATAACCAGACGAACACGCACACACAAAAAACACACAAATATTGACCCAGAAGAATGAACAGAGTTTGAAACTGTTGGACTTGGAATTTTTATAGCACTCATATCACTCTATTCTGTCTGAAGAACCCCCCCCAGCACTGAGGGAGGCTAGGGGAGCTGGTGTTTGGATGGATGGATGGATGGATGGATGGATGGGATGGTGGATGGATGGAAAGAAGGGAAATAGGAGGAGGAGGTCAAGAGAAGACAAGCATGCGTGACACCAGATCAGACTTTATGGACAGTGATAGGCTGGGGCTAAATAAAAGCACACAACATCAGACTGAAAGCAAAGGGGAAAATACATGGGCCGTTGCAGGGAAGATAGATAAATTAGAATGATATGGACGAAGACAGAAGGAAAGCAAAGCAAGAAAATAGAAATCATCAGAATCCTTTAGAGGTCGTGTTTCTTGAATCTTTCTGGGGTGATGTCAACTGAAGTCAACTGAAGTCATTTAATAACATTGTAAATCTTACTTTCCTCAATGCCATCTCTCACACAGACCTTCCTGATAGTGGCGGGTACGGTAGATACTACATGTATGCTGCTTCTATTGATCTGAAGTGAAAACATCAAAGGAATCAAACAAACGCTGTCCATGATGTGGGCAAGAACGCAGAATGGCTCTGGGTATCACCTGGACTCTATGTGCACTTTACATCTCTCGTTAAACATTGCTCTTGATCTCTTTCCTTTCCAAAACAATATCCCAATCCGTTAAAACGCAGCTTAAAACAAGACACTATATGCTGAAAGTTTCTGAATAGTTGACATTTTGGAGATAGACAGCTTTTCACCCTGTCTCCATCTGTGCTCCAACTATCTCCCTCTCTCTCTCTCTCTCTCTCTCTCTCTCTCTCTCTCTCTCCTCTCTCTCTCTCTCTCTCTCTCTCTCTCTCTCTCTCTCTCTGGGGTAGCAGTGTTAGTCTGCCTTGCTCGCCCCTAAGCCCCATGCCTGGCTCATGGCCCAGGCCAGATCCCGACCACCCCCTCTTCCATGTCCTTGTTGCCTGCCTGGTGCCAACCCCCTTTCTTCACCAGTTAATACCACTGCACTCTTTTTCTCCCTCCCCCTCCTCCAACCCCGGGGACTCACATTCAATGGGGCTATCTCCCCGCAGCAGGCCTGTCCAATACCCCGCCATCCTGCGTGGCAAATCGGCCTGGACGGATGGAGAGTGGAGTGGGGCGTTTAGGGTGACCACGATGAATTAGAGCGAGAGAGACAACGACGGATGGGAAAATAAGAGCAATGGAGTCAATTTGATGGTAAGGGGGAAAAGGAACAAACAGGGAGGCATAAGAGGGCCAACAGAGGGGATAGATTCAGAGGTAGTGCCTGAACCAAAAGGGGATTCTGTGGAGAGAGGAAAAATTGACAAGTGATAAGAATTAATATATATTTTGTCCAAGAAAGATATGGTTTACCTCTCCACATCATCCCTCACGTCTAAGATTTTTATGTATGGTTGAGTCTCTGTCTGAACCACCAAAGCAGTTTCTCCGTGAAACATTTACAGAAAGTCACAAGCTGTCAAAATGAATGCGTTCATTTTGGAGATTAATTTGAATGCTGTAATGAGTTAAAAAAAATTAACCACGTTTTGATTGTAGCTATAAAGGCTGTGATGCTATACATTGGAGATGTGTTGCTCAAGTGTCTACATGGTAGCAAATGTCTTATCAAATACACATGAAATTAAATGAAAATAAGGACTGTAATATGATAACACTGATGATCGAAAAGAAATGTATATATTTGACGAATGAAGCTAACAAATTAATATCAGAAAATATTCCGATGTTAATTTCTCGTTGTAAAACACAAGACAATTTAAAATTTTAATTTAAGGTTGTCTTTCCCATAAGCAAGCTTCTATCGGTGTATGAATGGGTGAGAGTGTAAAAAACAATATAAAGCACTTTGGGTCTGTGAAAAACCATGGAACTCTTGGACAATATAGCCCAGACAAATATGGACACACACACACTTCGACGTAACTTTAGCACGACGCCTGAACATCATGACCACTAAATTGCTAAATGGAATTTTCTTAATCAACATTTAGGCCATTATTCTCACTTGAGATCCTGGTCATGAATTGTGTTTAAAAAAGAGAACAGTGTTTTTTCTTGTGTGATATATAATGTAGATGAAAGGTTGATTATTAAACAAACAGGTCACTTTTTCAAGCTTGGATTATAAAACAGATATGAATTGAACGGAAGATACACAGATTCAGCACAATCCTCTGATTAAAGAATTGTGTTGCCGATATTGGAGACGTACATATGTGATGTGTTTGTGTGGTCTGTCTGTCTGCGGCATGGCAACAAATTTATAGATGTGTGTCCAGACTCCAGTATGCGCACATAAATAAGGTTTAGGAGAGAAAGCTCTCCATTAAACATAATCAAGTGGCTTCTTTAGAGTGCCAGTCATCTTTCTCTCTCTCACACACACACACAACAGACAGACAGACAGACAGACAGACAGACAGACAGACAACAGACAGACAGACAGACAGACAGACAGACAGACAGACAGACAACAGACAGACAGCAGACAGACAGACGACAGACAGCACACACACACACACACACACACACACACACACCACACACATACACACACAAAACACACCACACACACACACACACACACACACACACAGAGAGTTCAGCTGCACCTATCATACTGTTTTTACTGTACTTTTGCTTTGGCTTTGTAATATGAGTGCAATTACAGTATACACACACAAACACTTAAAGAGCTAATTCACCAGTGGAAATATGAAGGTTTATTGAACATGTAGCACCTATGTAGTAGAAACGTGCAAAAAAAATTGAAAACGGTTCATCCTGGCCGGTGTAAAGGCAGAAAAAGGTATTTCTATGGCCTTTTTGTCTCAAATGGAACTAAACCTACAACTACCACAATGCACTACGCTCGCTGCCCACCAAGGCCACACCCACTTTTTACGTGTCATCTAGTCTGACCCATGATGGTCTGACCTCTGACTTCGGCGCAAGTTGTGTAAACAAACTACTTCCCGTGTTAATATACAGTTTGTAGACTCCTCAATGTGTTATTTTTTTCCAAAACATTAATGTATTGTTTCCGGTTTCACTGAGGAAATGCGCACTAGCTAAGTTTTCATCATTTGCCGGTCAAAGAAAGTGAGCTTTGCCAAAAATGCCTGCGGGCTATCAACAAAACAATTCCAGCCTCTCCATTTCAAACCGGAGGACTCTGAAACTAAATATTCTGGGCATGAAGAGGACGTTCTGGAAGAGACCGACGTTCCCTCAGTATTCGCTGTGGACAGGTTATGTGTGGACCGAACCCAATCCCATAAGACAGCCTGCTAATGCACCACCTCTAGCAAAACGCACTCACCTACAGGTGAGACTTTCGACATAACCAACTATATTTATGTTGAAGTTTGGAAAATTATAATTTTTTCAAGGAGTGGTGGGCGCTGTGAGCTACTGTAAGCTACTAAAGCAGATAACACAATACAGTATTGTGTTTGTTACAATATTCATTTAACTATTTAACTGCTACACCTTCAGTTTCACTTTACTTTTCATCTCCGTCTCAAACAGCAGGCCCGATCAGCTGGTCGGCTCGCGAGCCGACAGCGGCCTGACAGCGGGAGTCAGTCTAATGACAGATGATCACTAGTATAGGCAGTTATGAACACTTCGAAGTCAAAAAGCAAAATTATGAAATAAATGCCTCTCTGCTCTGTCTATCTGTCTGCTGACTTTTCACTGCACACTGTCACTCCAACAGCTTCGGCAACAACAAAAAAAATTACGTCGGTTGAAGGTGTGTCAGCAAGGGCATGGTTTGGCAGGTATGTATGTGGGGGACAAGGGAGTGACCTTTAACATCAATGGACTCTAAGTAATATGTCTTTATTCAATGAATTATCACAATAAAACAAATGCAGAAAAATATTAATCAAAGACTCAAAAGATGGAAAATGACAGGTGGGTCTAGTCCTATGTTCTGAGTCCCATGCTGTTCTAGCTGGTTCTGATTGTCCTTTGCTCTGACCCCCAGACACTAGCTGGCTCTAGGGGTCCTGTGTTTTGACCCCCAGACTGTGTTTTAATCTAACTGGTTCTATCTGTCATTTGAATGTTAATTAAAACATTATGAATTATATGTTGTATTTGATCAGAGTTACTTTCAAGTGCTTAGTTGACAGAATCCCATGATTCTGTTACTAGTCCGACATTAGTTCTGGAATATGTGGTTTTCAAGCTAGCCGTCAGGATTCTAACTGTTACAACATGTGTTGTTATGGTAGTTTCAGAGTAGAAAAAGTAAGTGGATCAGTTTACCCCCTTGATTTCTCTGGTCTGTCTCAGTTTACCCCTAAGCTGGGGTAAAGTGAGACACAAGACAGCTTTTTTTTTAAACAATCATGTTTTTACTGCCCTTCGTCCTGAATACATTCTGATAATTTCCATTGCTAGGAAACATCCTGAATTAATGGGAAATGTGTAAATTTGACTCATAAATAATTTTAGCTCGCTTAGAGGCGCAAATGTAAAAGTGTCTCACTTCACCCACTCTCCTACCCTTTTTGGGAAAAGCAGGGAACATACAAAGCGGGGAACATAGGACCCAGGGAATATGGGTACACTACTGCTCAGCATCTGAAGTTTCCGTCTAATGAGGATGTCTGTGGCTATAAGCCAAACAACTCTTACAGAGGAATTAGACTCTCTCTCTCTCTCTCTCTCTCTCTCTCTCTCTCTCTCTCTCTCTCTTCTCTCTCACACACACACACACACACACACACACACACACACACACACACACACACACACACACACACACACACACACACACATTGAAAACCCAAAAGATTGACGTGTAGTTGAGAAATCACACTAAATGATCAGCTATTGTTAATTTGATGTTGTGCAAGTTACAGAGCAACCAATCATAATGTTTGACCCCGTGCCCAGAGGTTGATTGACAAGCAACCTAACCCCACCCACCCCCAGCATGGACTGTTTACAATTCAATCCTCAGGACAGAGGTACAGAAGTGTGAAGTCCAAAACAACCAGACTAAAGAACTCTTTCTTCCCCTCTGCCCTCTGACTCCTAAACAACAGATAGGAGTCTGCTGTTACTGATTTTTCTACCTCTGGGGCCTGTTGCATAAAACTAAGATAAGGGATTAACCTAGGATATTTCGGTTATCCTGGCTTGCGTTAGCCATGATCCGGTTGCATAAAAGCGGAGGGACATAAGTTACCATGGAGAGTTATCCTTTACGTTTAGCCTGGTCCCGACCAAGCTAAACGTAAAGGATAAACTTATTCTGTTGCCTGACTGGTTCAGTCAGCTGTCACTCCGATCTGAAATCAAGGTGTTTGACAGTTATTCCATGATCTTCTGTGTACTGCTTTATTTTCATTAGCCTGTTTTAAAGTACCACATAAAGGACTACATTTAATTAAATAGTTCTTATTTTTTATTTATTTAACCTGAACCATTTATAATTAATTTAATTATAATTAGATTAAGATTAAATTATATAAATTATAATAATTTATGTGATAGTCTGTTCATATTGCAGGCTATATTCATACAATTGATTATCGATGGCAGTTGCAAATGTGGGTCAAATAAATCCACTTTGTAGGCTACTTATAACCATATACAGGAATCAATGAAAAGTTCCTTTTTTCTGTAGCCTAATTTAATTTGAAAAGTGAAACTTAAATATATTCTAGATTCATTACACATGAAGTGAAATGTATCTAGAATAAACATACTTTCCAGAAGGTCGACATTTGAGTATTATAAATCCTTTTTTGGATTGGTTTTATGTAATATTCTAATATTTTGAGAAACTGGATTTTTTATTCCATGATCAATCAATCATCCAAAAAAAAGGCCTGACATATTTCACTTTGAGTAATGAATTTAGGGAAGTTTCACTTTTTGAATGGACTTTCCATGATATTCTATTTTTTAGATGCACCTGCAGACTGCTCACTGTCAACTATTTTATAATTAATCAATGCAGGGGCATCAAGATGATTTGGCAGAGAATACAGTTCCTCTATGAAATGAACAGCCCCCTCACTTACGGGTTAAACTAGCAAGGCATTGTGGGAAAATGGGCCGTCTTTTCCATTTTTACATCAGTAAATCTGTGTTCGATCTCTGGGTCTACTTCTGAAAGCTGTGGGCTGGCATTTAACAGAATAACTTACACCTGGCTTGACAAAGCAGCCCCTTTCCATCCTGGATTGGCGTTTATGCAACTGACTAATCCAAATTGCCCAGGCTAGGCTTTGTCAAGTCTGGCTTTATCAATCATCCTGGATATCTTAATTCCACTTTTATGCAACAGGCCCCAGGACTGCCACCACTGTTTACATTTTTACAATGTGGCTATGCACAGCTATTGCTGCTCTTCTATTTGCCTTGTAAATTGTATAGTCTGTATGGTTGCTGCTTTTTTCTACTTTACTTGTATATTGCATATTTTTATGTTTCTTTCTTGGCATTCAGTCTGTGAAAAACAAAGGAAGACTTTCATTGTATGACTGAGAACATGTTTCTTATTGTGCATTTGACAATAAACAGTTTGAATTGAATTTGAATTTATATGTGGTCTTTGTAAAATATAACAACATGGAGACAACATTTTGAAAAATTCACAACCTTTAAAAAAAGACTTGAAACTGATTGTAAATCCAAGCTTAATATATAAGTTGTCAAATGACCTTCAATGAGCTATTATGGAATAAAATGCTGACGAAGAAAGTGGTAAAAATGATCTCCCTAACAGCATTCTATATGAATGCCAATATGAACAATGTAGTGTCAATGTAGAGGGCACCTATAGGCACACAATGTAACACACCGATGAGGACAAATTACTACCGGACAAGCTCAGACAAAGTGAATACAATGTAGAGTGTTACAATAAAGTGTAGAATGAGACCCTCTGCTGACCCTCGGTGTATCCCAGTGCACTCTTCTAACACAAAAGTGACTTTTAGTATATCTCTATAATATACGATGGGAACATGACTTGTGAAAATGAGCTTAACGGGGTATGTTCAGCTGACAATGTACAGCCATATTTGCCAAGCTCCCTTTATCACTGGAACAGCCTGTGCGTACATCCAGGCATGCAGTGTTCTACGCTCATCCCACTATAGCCACTTAGTTTCAACATTTTGGGATTCAACATTTGACACAATCTCCACAATAAAGGATGATGTCATCCGGCACATTAAGAAGATTTGCAAAAATTGCACTACATTACATTGCAATACAAAGGAATGGAAGTGTGCACTTTATGATATCACTGTTGATGTTTGAGTTCAAATGCAATCTATCTCATCTATAATCACAAAATAGAATACAATTCATTGAAAAACAGCTCATCTTTAAAATAAAGTAAAGGACGTTTTCAGACTTGTATTCTGTTTAGTGCATTAAGTCTGCATGTTTAAAAAAAAGACAACGTGGATGCATTCTTTTCCTTGCCATCTCCCAAACCATTTTGGGATGTTTTGCTGAACGAGAGCACGACTCCTATTGAAAGCACTGGCAAAGCAAACAGCGCCAGAGAATACAGAGAATAGAGCTATACACTGCTGAGGAAAATACAGTATCTTGGAAGAAAGAGTGTTTGCTGTGATTTGCAGAACACCTGTTTTCTGAACGACTCCACTGCTCACTACAAACCCCTTTCTGAATGTGTATTAACGGTTCACGGCTCCGGTAAAGCCCTTGTTCACATGCAAATCCCGTTCCTGCTCCATTCTGAAAGCCACCGCCGCTGCTGCTGCGTTGTCACAAACATACATTTTCTCGGGGACTTGTCACTGCGTGCAATACCAATGTCTCTCTCTCTCTTTTTTCTCACTGTCTCTCATCTTTTTCTCCATCCATCTCTCATTCTTGTCTAGAAAAGGGATTAGGCCTCTGGGTGAAAAAGACTTATCTGTGCTGTCAGTACTGCACAGCAGACAATACCAACACAAACACACACACACACACCAAAAACTGTAGCTTGTAGGTGCAACAAGCTACAGTAGTGATACGATTCATCGTGGGCTAGGATAACAACTCTGCTTAAAGAGATTAAGCGGTGTGTGAAATACTGAACTAATCCCACCAAAAAGATTCAGGGGAATTTATGGATTTTTTTTAAGATTGCTACAAATGGTGCAAGATTTGTATGAAGGGTATCAGGGAGAACACTTTTTGAATTGCAACTGACTGTGCACTCAGGAAAGAGTGTGATAAATTACAAAAGCAGTTGAACAGTAACATATTTAATAAAAAATGTTTATGAGCAAAATAAATATTTCCTTTCTTCAATTTTTAAATGTTTTAAATGTTGGAGAAAGTCTTCAACCAGGCATATTCACATAACAGTAACATGACCTGTCTGCTGCTACTGGTGCTGCTGCTATATGGACATAATTATTCTGTTGTCTTTTTAACCGCACTGCTTTTACTATTTACTCAAAGGCTGATCATTTCATCAGATTTGTATTGTGGACGGTTTTTATATGATTTTATATGATAATGACTAATATTGTATTTTACTGCACTTTTACGCTGCTCTGACCTGAGTTCAAATTCCGTTTATGATTCAGAAGGCCAAATTATCAGCTGAAACGTTGTGTGTGCCTTTGCACAATTAAAGTATTTATACAGAGCAGTAAGCTGTTTTGCGGACTTTACTTACTCTCTTTCGAATATTCATTTTTTTTACTGCACCAGCAACAGTTTTAGAATAAATGAAGAGTGAAACTTTCCTGTCCTAAATGGTCCACATGCCAGTGTTTTCACCCTCACTAAGACCACCAACTAACCTAAACGTCTGCTAATTCACGCCATAATAAAACCCAGCGGGACTCCATCATATCCTCACTCATCACATTGCAAGAATGATGTCTTCCTTTCTCAATAACAAAAGAAAAATAAGACAAAAACAATAAGTCCAACTTTCTGCTAGCTCTGCCTCCAGGCAGCAGCAGCAGTGTTTCCTGATACTTTGCTCCCGTGCTGCGGCTCCGTGCGGAGAAGCCTCTTTGATGTAGACACACCCAGCACAAGTGTCACCCACTGAATCCTTATTGTGAGAGTAAATCTTCGACAAAACCACTGATGTCCCACCCTCAACACCTTCCCTCCAGAGCCTGGTGGCCCAGAAATAACATTCCTTGATCCTCCAGGAAAACCCCCTCCTTGACACACACACACGCACACGCACACGCACAACACACACACACACACACACACACGTACATTTGAGTTCTGATGAAGGAAAAAAGAAGCCACAGAAAAAAAGCGGCTTTCCAGAAATAATTACTGTGAGTGAGGAAGGGGATCAAAGAAGGGATGACAGGAGTTATCATAATCCCTCTTTCTAACAGGTTATCATAATACCCTCTTTTTCAGTTCTCTCCTCGCACTTATCCCTTCTCTCTGCAGTCTCCTCAAACACCAACAACACTTTACTTCACAACACACCTTTGTTATATTTTCCAGGCCAGTAATATGAACAATTCTTATTTCACTGTGGAGAGACAATTACAGTGAGGGATTTTACGCCTTTCATTTGCTTTTGGTGGTGGTGAATGGGGGAGAGTGAAGATATGTTTAGGCAAGAGTAGAAAACACATGGCCAGGAGATGAATGAACCACACATGCTTCAAGTTGCAAAGAAAATGCATAACTGTGAGTTTAGGTACAGGTTTTATAAGCACTCATGCAGAGATTACTTATTTATTCTGTATTTCTATGTGCCAGTATCCATTTAATACCCATCTTTCCTTTTCTACATCGCTACACTTTTATGACCACTTTCACACGCTAATTCACACTGTCATTTATTCAGCTTCACACTGAGAAACAATGTGACTCAAGCTAACAAATTGAAAGTGATCCGGTGCATCTTCCAATGCATTTCTACTATACTCACACTGTCTACTCTTTACAGTGTCTACCTGTCTATTGTAAAACACCCAGTCCAGTTCAGTTAGTTGGGAACAGCTCCCTACATTGTGAGGAAATAGAGAAAAGCATGTATATACAGTAGAGTACGGTACTCACGGCTGTGAGAAGTGTTGCTTTCTCTCAGTCTGCTCAATCCTGTTTCTGGATGTCTCTCTCTTTCTCCCAAAACACACCACAGCAAACGCACACTCTACTCTGTTCTAGTGCGCTGCCAAACGCACTGCTCTGAGCGAGGGAGTGGGATGGGGAGAGAGTAAGAGAGATAGAGGAGGAGGAGGCATGGTAGAGAGGAAAGGGAAGGCGAGTTACATGTGAATGTGTGTGTGTGTGCGTGAGAGAGAGAGAGAGAGAGGGAGATCTGTTTGGTGTGGGTTGAGCAGGCAAGCTACAGTATTGTGCGGAGCGAGCCATCGAGTGAACACTCAAATAACCACTGCTCTATACATGCCGTAGTGCAAATGCACATGTATGGCATATGAATGCATCTATAAATGCCAATGCAAACACAACACACACACACACACACACACACACACACACACACACACACACCACACACACACACACAACACACACACACACACACGTGTCTATGATATAAATACATGCTTAGGATAGAAAATAAAGAATTATGAGGAACATGGCTTAAATATGAGGCAAATACCTGCTGCCTGGGAGGGAGAGTGTGTGTGTGTGTGTGTGTGTGTGTGTGTGTGTGTGTGTGTGTGTGTGTGGTGTGTGTGTGTGTGTGTGTTGTTGTGTGTCATGTATTTTAGTGAGACTTAACTCAGCACACCATGACAGGTACTGAGCCTCAGAAGAAACAAGCCTGGTGCCACCCTCCTGTGTTTTCTCCATCACCTCATCTATCATTTATCCCTGACTTTCCTCATCCTTTTGATTTGCAATTTATTTTATTTTATTACACAGTCTTTCTCCGTCTGTCCATCTTTCCAGATTTCTGAACTCTTAAGGCGTGACATAGCAGACAAAAACATATTTTTTTCAAAGCACTATTTTGCTTCCATAACATGTATTCTTTCATACTAGTTTATATCAAATGTCCTTAATGTAGGCTACATTTAGGTGTTTATTTGACTAACCCTTGTCTGATTGCATCTGTATATTTCTCCTACACAACCATCTTAAATGAGCATTTTGTAATTGTATTGTGTTTAACCATTATTAATTATTTTTATTAATACCAGTATTTTTTATATGAAATAACAGATGTTTGTTTATCAATTCAAAATGTTTCTTTACCAGAAATAATTGTTAAAAGAGATGAAACTAATTATTTGCCAACTGTTTGTGAACCCTGAGCTGCATTGCTTAAATCGAGCAGGTGAAAACAATCAGGTGGGCCAAACTGATTGATGAAATAGACCAATGTAATGAAAGATCTTTAGGGAAGAAATTGGGTGGCACAAGGTAAAACAGAGATAAAACCAAGTCAGTTTAGGCTCACCAAAGTGAACCATACAGGTCAAACATGCTAAAAGGGGAAACAAATCTCAGAGGATCTCAGGAATTGAGTTTTGATGTTGCACATTTGTCTGGGGGCCGCTATAATTTCATATAAAAAAGTTTGAGCTCCATCGGTCCACCGTGAGGCAAATCATCTACAAATGGAGAGCTTTAAGAGTGACTTAACTATCTGCCTAGAAGTGGACTTCCTTCAAAAATATCCTCAAGCGCCAAGAAAAGTGATTTTTCAGGTAAAGGCCAACCCAAATATTACATCTGGAGATTTGCAGACCATTTCCACCACCATTCTTCACTTGGGAGAAGGTTCTCTTGGTGGTAGGCAGAGTTGCGTTTGTGCCCAAACATGGTGGTTTTGGTAATGACCAAACATTTCAATTGGACTAATCTTTCCACAGAATAATTCTTCAGGTATCTCCAGGTGCTCTCTGGCAAAGTTGTGAAAAGCTGTTTTGTTCTTTTTTGAGTGCAGAGGCTTCTTCATCAACCCTCCCATGAAAGCCATGTTGACTGAGTTTTCTCCTTATTGTGGAACCATGCTGCAAAAGAGGTCTGCAAATCATTAGATGTAATGTTTGGGTTGGCTTTTAACTGAAAAATTACTTTTCTTTTGGTGCTTGTGGATATTTTTGAAGGAAGTCTACTTCTAGGCAGATGTTAAGTCACTCTTAAAGCTCTCTATTTGTAGATGATTTGCCTCACGGTGGACCGAAATTAATTTATAGCTGTCCCCAGACAAATGTGCAGGATCACAACTCTAAAGGCTGTTACATACTCCGCGAGAAGAAAGAACAAAGTTCTCGGTGACAGAGCTGCGAGAAGTTCTTTCTGGTCTGACATTACATACTTCACGAGAACTCAACTGCCGAACTCCTCACCGCGGCGCATTGTTACCATGGTAATTGACTCAGTAGCGCCAGCTGATTTCACTTCGCTTTCCTCATTGACTTCAGACTGACCAATCACACAATAGTTCTCGGACAAGCTGCGAGAAGAAAGTTCGGCCCGGGTGATGTGTCGAGAACAAGCTGCGAGAACAGCTAAACAAGAGCTGAAGAAGAAATGACGTCATTTTCTTCTCGCAGCTCTGTCACCGAGAACTTTGTTCTTTCTTCTCGCGGAGTATGTAACAGCCTTATTCCTGAGATCCTCTGAGATTGTTTTCCCTTTTAGCATGTCTGACCTCTATGGGTTCACTTTGGTGGGCCTAAACTGACCTGGTTTGATCTCTGTTTTATCTAGTGCCGCCCAATTTCTTCCCTTAAGATCTCTCACTACATTGGTCCATTTCATCACTCAATTTGGCCCACCTGTTTTTATCTGCTCAATTTAAGCAATGCAGCTCAGGGTTCACAAACGTTTGCATAGACAACAGTTGTCAAATAATTTGTTTTATCTGTTTTAACAATTGATTTCCGGAATAGAAAAATGTTGAATGGATTAACAAACATCTGTTATTTCATATAAAAAGAACTGGTATTGATAAAAATGAATTAATGGTTAAAATAAATAAAATTCCAAAAGGCTCAAGGGGTTCACAAACTTTCAAGCAGCACTATGTGTTTTATGCAAAACACAGCTGTTTTTAGGATTTGTAAGGTTTTGACTTTAAAAATCCTCTGAGAATTTTTTTATTCTTATGATTGATCCACTACAGTTAATCCAGACACATGAAAACAAATATAGAAAAGTTTTTGAAAAAAAAAGATTATTTAGTCATTGGCAAACAAAAGAAAAATCACAACGAATAAGTAGGATTGCAGTTCAACAAGCAATTCAGTGTGTCACTATGAAACTCAGAAACAATTCCAGTAAACTTAGGGAACACTGGTTAAAAAGAAAGAAAACAGAGTTGTAAGGAATGGGATGGTTGGATTTTGAATCCTTTCATGGATACCGCCTCCTGTTTGAGTCTGGCCTCATCGCCTCATCGACATCACATGCAATTTCATCCTTTGAGGAGCAACAACACATATTGCCTGATATCCAGTCTAAATTACCTAATTATAGTAGGGCTGGACTCTCAGACCAAGCTCCTATATTGTTAAGCCATGATCTATAACATGGTCCACCAAAGTGGTCCTAATGTGTCTCTGTCTGTTGCCTTCTTTGTCCACATCCTCCTGCCTCGCTCTCTTGTCCTTATCCCCTGACTACTACTGCCTCCATGTTGCCAAAGTTATCACAAAGGAGCTGAACTCACCTGAGGTCTAGTTGTAGTGCTAAGGCTCAGACTGATTGGTATTCAATTAGTTTTATTTTTTATATTTCATGTGTGAGAGTGTGTTTTTCCAATCTTAGTTGTGTTGCCTTAGTTTTAGCTTCAAATTTAATTTTTAATGATTACATTATTGTTACAATATATAATTGAGAAATTCCCCTGATGGTGTTGGGTGGAGTGGAAATACAGTGCATTTTTAACAAAGACTGTGTTTCTGTCCTTTGAGACGCAGATATCAACTGTAGATACATCAACATGATTTTGGCCAGTATGGGGATTGAACCCATGACCTTGGCATTATTAGCACCACGCTCTAACCATCTGAGCTAACCTGCCTGCTGTTAAAGGATCGTAGGTACAGAAAAAATCAGAGACAGAACAAGAAACAATAGATTCAGTTGGATTTTGAAAACTTAAATAGCTCTTTGACAGAGATGGGGAGATGTGGACAGAAGTGTTGAAGCAGCATGTAGGTCTCTGTGGCGCAATTGGCCAGCGCGTTCGGCTGTTAACCGAAAGGTTGGTGGTTCAAGCCCACCCAGGGATGATGAGGCTCCAGGATTTCCTCCTTTGATAATCTGTAGCTTCAAAGGTGTTTGTTTGCTTGCTGCCACATGCCATCCTAGAGTTGATCAGGGAGTATGTTCCTCTTTAGATCAACTTTGCCTGCATTGTCCTCACTTCCCTGGACAATTAATAAACTGTAGTGACAAGAGGATTGCATTGGATTCATCTGTTCATATAAAAGCTTTTCATAGTGGCGCTGTGGCTTAGTTGGTCAATGTGCCTGTCTAGTAAACAGGAGATCCTGGGTTCAAATCCCAGCAGTGCCTGATGAAGTTTGTCTTTTTGTGTTACATCATTTACAGTGGATTGGACCACTATAACCTTGTGTGCAGTAAATGCAGCTTTAAGCTAAAGTCAAGAGATTTGAAGAAACAAAGTCAGACAATGGATGCATTTTGGATGTTTTGTGGACATTCCTGTTTGGTGTAATCGGAACGGACGTATCTTGAAAATTGGAGCACTCACTTTAAATATAAACAGGTTCTTTTAGTGCAGGAGACTTTCAATAATGAGCCACTCATCTTGTACAGGCATATGTGAAGCAGCAGGAGTTTCCATTCGCCACTATGGAGATTGAACCCATCTTTGCAGGAAACCTGATCCTTACAAACTTCCCGAAATCAGGCCGGAGCTTTCAACCACAAAGGGACTCGAACCCTCAATCTTCTGATTCGAAGTCAGACGCCTTGTCCATTAGGCCACGTGGTCATGAATTGCCTTAGTTTTAGCTTCAAATTTAATTTGAATGATTACATTATTGTTACAACATATAATTGAGAAATTCCCCTGATGGTGTTGGGTGGAGTGGAAATACAGTGCATTTTTAACAAAGACTGTGTTTCTGTCCTTTGAGACGCAGATATCAACTGTAGATACATCAATGTGATTCTGGCCAGTATGGGGATTGAACCCATGACCTTGGCGTTATTAGCACCACGCTCTAACCATCTGAGCTAACCGGCCTGCTGTGAAAGGATCGTAGGTACAGAAAAAATCAGAGACAGAACAAGAAACAATAGATGCAGTTGGATTTTGAAAACTTAAATAGCTCTTTGACAGAGATGGGGAGATGTGGACAGAAGTGTTGAAGCAGCATGTAGGTCTCTGTGGCGCAATTGGCTAGCGCGTTCGGCTGTTAACCGAAAGGTTGGTGGTTCAAGCCCACCCAGGGACGATGAGGCTCCAGGATTTCCTCCTTTGATCATCTGTAGCTTCAAAGGTGTTTGTTTGCTTGCTGCCACATGCCATCCTAGAGTTGATCAGGGAGTATGTTCCTCTTTAGATCAACTTTGCCTGAATTGTCCTCACTTCCCTGGACAATTAATAAACTGTATTAACAAGAGGATTGCATTGAATTCATCTGTTCATATGAAAGCTTTTCATAGTGGTGCCGTGGCTTAGTTGGTCAAAGTGCCTGTCTAGTAAACAGGAGATCCTGGGTTCAAATCCCAGCGGTGCCTGATGAAGGTTGTCTTTTTGTGTTACATCATTTACAGTGGATTGGACCACTATAACCTTGTGTGCATTAAATGCAGCTTTAAGCTAAAGTCAAGAGATTTGAAGAAACAAAGTCAGACAATGGATGCATTTTGGATGTTTTGTGGACATTCCTGTTTGGTGTAATCGGAACGGACATATCTTGAAAATTGGAGCACTCACTTTAAATAAAAGCAGGTTATTTTATTGCAGAACACTTTCAATAATGAGCCACTTGTACAGGCATATGTGAAGCAGCAGGAATTTCCATTCACCACTATGGAGATTAAACCCATCTTTGCAGGAAACCTGATCCTTACAAACTTCCCGAAATCAGGCCGGAGCTTTCAACCACAAAGGGACTCGAACCCTCAATCTTCTGATTCGAAGTCAGACGCCTTGTCCATTAGGCCACGTGGTCATGAATTGCCTTAGTTTTAGCTTCAAATTTAATAATAATAATAATAATAATAATAATAATAATAATAATAATAATAATAATAATAAATGTTAAATGTATAGGCGCCTTTCAAGGCACCCAAGGTCACCTTACAGAGCATAAAATCATCATAAAATCATTAAAAACAAGACATTGGGGAAAAAACAAAACAACAAAACAAAAACAAACAAACAATCAAGACAGGGACCAGTTATATGTTGTGTGCGAGTTTGAACAGGTGAGTTTTGAGTTGTGACTTGAAGGTTGTAATGGTGTCTGACTGTTTTATGTGTGGGGGGAGGGAGTTCCAGAGCCTGGGTGCTGAACAGCTGAATGACCGGGCACCCATTGTGCTGAGGCGTGATGTGGGGATGGATAGTAGTCCAGCAGAGGATGAGCGGAGGGAGCGGGAGGGAGTGTAGTCTTGGAGGAGGTCGCAGAGGTAATTGGGGGCTAGGTTGTGGAGAGCTTTGTAGGTGAGGAGTAGGGTTTTGTATTGGATGCGGTAGGGTACTGGGAGCCAGTGAAGTTTGATGAGGACAGGGGTGATGTGTTCAGATGATTTGGTGCGGGTGATGATCCGGGCGGCTGAGTTCTGAATGATCTGCAGTCTGTTGATGAGTTTGGTGGGGAGTCCGGTGAGGAGGGCGTTGCAGTAGTCTATACGTGATGTGACAAATGAGTGAACCAGGATTTCAGTGCTGGATTGGGTCAGTGATGGGCGGAGTCTGGCGATGTTGCGGAGGTGGAAGAATGCAGTCTGGGTGATGTTTTGAATATGGGGTGCGAATGAGAGGGTGTTGTCCAGGATGACGCCGAGGCTCTTAACTTTGGAGGAGAAGGGTCTGGGAATCCATCGATGTGTATGAGTGGAGCTGGGGTGTGTTGTGATTTGGTGAGGGTGGATTTGGAGCCGATGAGCAGGGCCTCGGTCTTGTTTGCGTTGAGTTTTAGGAAGTTCCTGCTCATCCAGCTCCGGATGTCTTCCAGGCAGGTGATGAGGGAGGTGGGGGGGATGGCAGCGGTGGGTTTGGTGGAGATGTAGACCTGTGTGTCGTCGGCGTAGCAGTGAAAATGGACCCCATGGTGACGGAGGAGTGTGCCCAGCGGGAGGAGGTAAGTGGTGAACAGGAGTGGACCCAAGACTGACCCCTGGGGGACACCCAGTGAGACACCCGAACACCCAGACTTGTGTTTGCTCAGCTGAACAAATTGTTGACGGCCGGTGAGGTAGGATGTGAACCAGGAGAGTGCAGCACCAGTGATCCCAATGCCAGCCAGGCGGTCCAGGAGCAGAGGGTGGGAGATGGTGTCGAATGCTGCACTGAGATCGAGGAGGATGAGTATGGTGAGTAGTCCAGAGTCGGCTGCACGGAGGAGGTCGTTTGTGATTTCGACTAGGGCTGTTTCAGTGCTGTGTTTTGGACGGAAGTCAGATTGGAACGGTTCGTGGAGATTGTTTGTGTCAAGGTGGGACTGTAGTTGTGCGGCAACCACCCTTTCAAGTGTTTTGGAGATGAAAGTGAGATTGGAGATGGGCCGGTAGTGGTTGAGGTCAGTTGGGTCAGCACCAGGTTTTTTCAGGATGGGAGTGATGGCAGCCAGCTTGAGGGTGGGGGGTACAGTACCAGTAGTGAGGGAGGAGTTGATTATGTTGGTGATCATGGGGGAGATGGACGGTAGACATACTTTGACAAGGGAGGTGGGAAGAGGATCGAGCTGACAAGTGGTGGTTTTGGATTTGCGGATGAGTTCAGAGACGGTCCGTTCTGTTACTGGGGTGAAGTCAGAGAGGGAGCTGATGAAAGGTTGGCCATTGGTGATCATCCAGGGTGGGTCATCAGAGGGGGTGCTAGATGTGGCCAGTTCTTGGTGAATGGTGTTGATTTTTGAGCGGAAGAAGTCCAGGAACGCAGTGCACTGGGTGGTGGAAATGTCAGGAGGGAGGGTTTTAGGAGGCTGAAGTAAGTGGCTGACTGTTGAGAAGAGGACTCTGCTGTTACCTGTACCAGTGTTGATGAGGTTGGAGTAGTATGAGGTTTTGGCAGTGGTGAGGGCATTCTTGTAGTGATGGAGGTGGTCCGAATACATTTGGCGGTGTACAGTGAGTCCAGTCTTATTGTAGAGTCGCTCCAGTCGACGGCCAGTGGATTTGAGCTGGCGGAGATGAGGAGTGAACCATGGAGCAGTGTGGGTGAATGAGACTGAGCGGGTTTTCAGGGGGGCCAGGGTGGTGAGGGAAGAGGAGAGGCAGTTATTGTAGTGAGTCACCAGGTCAGTCAGGGAGGATAATGGGGGAGGGTTGGGGTAGGAGCTGATCAGGGTGGAGAGGTCTGTGGTGTTGATATGTTTGATGTTTCTGAAGGAGATGGTCCGTTGTTCCTTGGCTTTGTGTAGTTGGGTGTGAATGTCAAAAAGTACAGCTTTGTGGTCGGAGATGGGGAAATCAATGACATCAAGGTTAGTGGGAGTGATGTCAGTGCAGCAGATTAAATCCAGAATGTGACCTTTGTTATGGGTTGGGAGGTTGACATGTTGTGTGATACCAAGACAGTCCAGAAGTGACGTGAAGTCGTTAGCAAAAGTACAGGATGGGTTGTCAATGTGGATGTTGAAATCACCAAGGAGGATAACAGTGGGGGACATTGCACATACAGATGTGAGTAGTGATGAGAATTCGTTGAGGAAAACAGCAGAGGGTTTTGGTGGTCTGTAGATGGTGACAATGACAGTGGGTTTGGGGCCTGTGAGTTTTACAGCTAAACATTCAAAGGAGGAGTGATGGGGGACTGTGACAGTGGTGACTTTGATGTTATCACGGTGGAGGAGAGCGAGGCCACCCCCCCTTCCAGTGACCCGGGGTTTATTAATAAAAGAAAAACCTGGTGGGACAGCCTCATTAAGATGGGAGTAATCATTTGGTTGTTGCCAGGTCTCAGTGAGGCAGAGAATGTCTAGGTTCTGGTCAACAATAAAGTCGGATATGAGAAGGGCTTTATTACTGAGGGATCTGGTGTTCAGCAGACAGAGTTTCAGACAGGTGAGTGGAGTGTAGCAGGTTGCTTTGAGCAGAGGGGACAGTACACTGTGATTGACAGGACTGACAGTACGGGCTGTGCGAGGAGGGGGGCGTGGCCCAGTGGACCAGAAGGAGCGGATGTTTTTGTTGCTGTTGTGAGTGTAGTGAAAGTTCCGTCCAGAGCCTCGGTGGATGTATTTTGGTCGTTTGAGAATGTAGTGGTGGGATGCAAGCTGAGGTGGGGGGATCCTTGAGAAGATCCGGAGACGTAACATCTCTGTTACCGAGTAACGGAGCGGCAGAGATGCGCTCGTGAGAGTCAAACATAGCGCAATCCAGAGGAAAAGATTAAAAATCCACATGTTGTGAAGTCGGCAGCGGCGTAAACCAGCGGAGGCAGAGGAGTGGAGCGTGCCGGTTGTAGCTTCGCTGGAGACGGGGAAGCCAGTTGGACGGCGCCGGGGGTTAGCAGCAGTCTAGCCGGCCAGCAGGTGAACACTGTCGGGTAGCGGTGTAGCAGGGAGGCGGCGTCCTCCGCGATTGACAGCAATCCGCGGGCGCAGGTAAGCGTCCAGGAGAGCTGGCAGGGTGGCAGCGGACCAGTCCGAACTGGTGTGCTTCGTGGGGCACACCGGCGCAGGCTATCCAGCCACAGTGCGGAGAGGAGCCACGGGAGTCCCGACAGTTGAGCCCTGTGCAGGCGGAGCTAGCTTCTGGCTAACGCGTGAGGCAGTAGCAGCAGGCAGGGAAACAATCTGCTATTTCAGTATCGCAGAGTGAAAGATCGAGCGAGCCGAATCAAGCAGAAGGATTTAAGGTCCAACGTTCATAAAAGACAAAACTTGATGAATCAATACGAAGCATCAAAATAACGAAAATAACGAAAACCAGGGGAGGCGCGGCAGCAGCTTGCCAGCGGTCCCTCACACCTGCAGACGTAATTTGAATGATTATATTATTGTTACAACATATAATTGAGAAATTCCCCTGATGGTGTTGGGTGGAGTGGAAATACAGTGCATTTTTAACAAAGACTGTGTTTCTGTCCTTTGAGACGCAGATATCAACTGTAGATACATCAATGTGATTCTGGCCAGTATGGGGATTGAACCCATGACCTTGGCGTTATTAGCACCACGCTCTAACCCCTCTGGCTAACCGGCCTGCTGTGAAAGGATCGTAGGTACAAAAAAAAATCAGAAAACAGAACAAGAAAAAAATAGATGCAGTTGGTTTTGAAAAATTAAATAGCTCTTTGACAGAGAAGGGGAGATTTTGGACAGAAGTGTTTAAGCAGCATGTAGGTCTCTGTGGCGCAATTG
>CM047523.1:1137072-1268867 GCA_026122265.1 Ammodytes dubius | reverse complement strand
TGAATGCGGTGGCCTTTCCATTTTCAACACCCTTGGGTATTCCAATAATCCTCAGATTTTGACGGCGGCTTCTGTTCTCCAAGTCATCATTCCGGTCTTTCAGTTTCCCCACCTCTTGTTTGAGATCCAATATGGTTTTATCCAGCCCGGTAATGCTAGAATCATGTCGGTTGAGCGCGCCCTCGATATCCCGTATAGTGGTGGCCGTCTCGGTCTGCGCTGAGCGCAGAGATGACATCTCGGCTCGGAATTCCGTTTTTAGAGAGGCGATATCAGCTTTGGTGTCCTGCCGAAGGGCTTCTATGTCTTCTTTAATTTCAGCGTGGAGACTAGCCATCTCCTTCTTGATTATATCACCCAGTTGTTGACGAGAAATGCCCATCTTGGCTTTTATCAGCTTTAGAAGAGCGCTCTCCGTTGGCTGCTCTGCTGGAGGGCTCGGTGGGGTTGATGGTCGGGTGGCAGCCGCGGCAGCGTTAGCATCGGCCATGAGCGTTTGTCTGAGTGCAGGGCTAGCTAAACTTTGAACTGCGGCTTTGGATGCTTTTTTCTGACTTTTAGTCGCCATTGTGCTTACGGTTAGTTTTCCAATATGAAAAATTGCTTCGTTGTGCAGCCGGAATAATACAATGTTGTGGCTAATCAATGTATATCAATATAGAATACGGAGCGCGTTGGAATTGCGACTACTCCATTTTAGGTCCAAACCGGAAGCCCTTTGAATTGATTTTAAGTGGGCATAGGGATAACACATAGGCTATGTTGAACTTGGTATTGATGCAGTGACAGCTTGTCTAATGTTGTGAATTTTGTCAGAAAAGAAGGAGTCAAATTCATTGCAGGCTCTCATGGAGAGATGTTCAGACGCTACTGACACAGGAGGGTTAGGAGAGTTAAGACCAAGCACTTTGCAGTTGCAAGCACACAAGCCCTATTGTAAAGGCAGCTCAGCAGCTCATCCATCGTGATTCACAATTCATACTGATGCAATGAACCAAAAAAAAAAGAGATGGGCTGCACATCATCATGATCAAGACATCCAATGTGAATACTCAGCTTTGAGTTGCAGCATTCATTAGAACTGATGAATTATTAATAAACAGAAGTTCTAACCCCAAAATATAATTTATCAGTGATTCTTGAGAACCGGGACAAAAGGCCGTCTTCCATATGTAACTGCTGTTATCTTTAGAAATAAAAGTATTTAAAATTGTACAATTATTGTAACGGTTGGGTCTGGAGGACACAGGCGCGGAGACAGTATAAGTAAAAGAAGATTTATTTCAGGAGAACCCAGCAGGGTGTTAGGGCCGTGATCCGGGGAGGGAAACTGGCTGGCATGGGGGTCCAGGGAGAGAGCAACGGGGCAAGTCCAGGGGGCTGAGTGGGAGCAGGCAGGCAGGAGGGGTCCGGGGAGTAGTGCTGGTGAGCGAGGGCTGGAGCTGGTGGCTGGAGTCAGGCCGGGAGAACTGTGGCAGAGGAAACAGGGATTAGCCAGGAAAAGGTGCAAAAAAGCAGAGCTGTAAACAGGTGAGCAAGAGAGAGGACTAACTATGTGAAAACAGAAGCTACAATCTGGCAGTATCTGGAAGGTAGGCCCGGGTATATGTAGAGCAGTAGATGATGATTGAAGGCAGCTGTGAATGTAGGTAATTGACTCCAGCACACCTGGCTCCACCCCTGCAATTAGGTCAGCACAAGGACAAGGGTGAAAGAGAAAACGATAGTTACGTATGTAACTACGGTTCTATGAGTTCCGGATGACCGCCAGAGGCGGTGCTTGTAGCACTGGATATTCCATCGCGCGCATGCGCAGGTCGAGATCTTTATACCAACAAAGTCACCTGTGACACCTGGGTGACCCCGGAATGTCTATATATTCCGGAAGTCACCAGAGGATCTGTTCCACTGTATCTTCTCGCGGTGTCTGAGAAGTCTGAGTGACAGAGAACTCTGGCGGTCATCCGGAACTCATAGAACTGTAGTTACATACGTAACTATCGTTCTATTTCGTTCCTACTGACCGCCAGAGGCGGTGCTTGTAGCACTGGATGACTTATACCAAAAAGGTCACGAAGAGTACTCACCACTTAAGGGCTTGCAGCCATCAACAGGACAGCCGTCGCCACCGGATGAGGAGCAGCGACATTCACTCTGTAGAACCGCGCAAACGTACATGATGAAGACCATGTAGCCGCGGAGCAGATGTCCTGAAGAGGAACCCCCTTCAATGCCGCCCATGACGTAGCCATACTCCTGGTAGAGTGGCACTTAACGGCCAAGGGCACAGGGAGCCCCTGTGCTCTATATGCATTCAACACTAGATCCACAATCCAGTGAGAGAGTCTCTGCTTGGACAGGGCAGCCCCTTTCCTGCAGCCCCCGTAACAGACAAAGAGGTTATCTGTCTTACGTAAGCTGGTTGTCGCTTCAACATACGCCCTAAGCGCCCGCACCGGGCACAGCGGGTCTGACACTCCCCCTGCACCCCCCGGAGAGCCTGGGGATTGAAAGCAGCCAACTCAATTGGTTGGTTTGCGTGATGGGGAGACAAACGTTTGGGCAGGAAGGATGGATTCGGCCAGAGCACCACTCCTGACCCATCTGCGTGCCAGCGCATACACGCCTGGCTCACTGACAAGGCATGGAGTTCACCGACCCGTTTCGCAGTTGCAATGGCGAGAAGGAAAGCCGTTTTCATAGACAGCCGCGTCAGATCTGCCTGACTTAGCGGCTCAAATGGGGGCAGACATAAGGACCTCAGAACCACTTGCAAGTCCCATGATGGTGCCCTCAGGGGTCGTGGTGGTCGAAGCCTCTGGGCTCCCTTTAGAAACTGCCTGACTAGGTAGTGGGATCCTACCGTCTGGCTATCAACCCTTGCATGTGCAGCCGAGATTGCAGCCACATAAACGCGCAGGGTCGAAGCAGCCCTGTTGTTGTCCAACACAGACTGCAGAAAGTTCAGTATCACCACCACCGAGCAAGTCTCCGGGACCTCGCCTTGTGTCACGCACCACTGTGAAAACAACTTCCACCTGTTTGCATAGAGCAACCTAGTGGAGGGTGCTCTAGCACTAGAAATGGTACGGACCACCGACTGGTCGCAAGACGTCAGCAGTGGGTCCTGGCTCTCAGGGGCCACACGCACAGCCGCAGGCGCCCCGGATTTGTGTGCCATATACGCCCGCCGACCTGAGACAGAAGATCCTGTCTCACTGGAAGGCGCCAAGCCTCTCCGTTGAGGAGTTTCAGCAATGCTGGGAACCACAGCCTCCCTGGCCAATGTGGGGCCACCAGAAGTAGGCTGTGACCGCCACGCTGGACTCTGTCCAGTGTTGCCAGTATAAGGGGAATTGGAGGAAATGCATAGAGCAGGCTGTCTGGCCAAGCATGAGCCAGAGCGTCCTGTCCTAAGGGGCTGGTCCTCTCCATCACAGAGAACCAGAGGGGACAGTGGGTCGTCTCTTCGGAAGCAAAGAGATCTACCACTGCCCTGCCATACCTGTCCCAAATCATGCCCACCACCTCCGGATGGAGCATCCACTCCCCGGAGGGTGGCCCTTGGCGAGAGAGAAGGTCTGCCGCTATGTTCCGGACACCTGGAACATGGGCAGCCCTCAGGCTTAGGAAATGGGGGAACGCCCATGTAAGGAGTCCCTGCGCGACCCGCAGGTTCCGCCTCGATCTGGTGCCCCCCTGGTGGTTGACGTGGTAGACAGTGGAAATGTTGTCTGTCCGGACGAGAACATGCCGGTTTCTCAGAACTGTAAGGAAGTGCCTTAGAGCCAAGAACACCGCAAGGAGTTCCAACACATTTATATGCTCCAGCCTCTGCTGGGAATCCCACTGGCCTCTGACAGTCCTGTGGCGCCATACTGCGCCCCAGCCGGTAAGGGAGGCGTCTGTCTCTACGACCTCCCGCCAGGAAGCCAGCTTCCCTAAGGGCGCCCCCGCAATCAGGTACGCCCTCTCTCTCCAGGGTCGGAGGGCCAGAAGGCACTGCCCAGACACCCTGACCATCTTGTGTTTCTGCCACTTGGGGTCCAAGTGGAGACCATTGGCCCAGATCTGCAGAGGCCGCAACCTGAGAAGGCCTAGCGGGACCACGCCGGATGCCGCGGCCAGCATACCAATCAGTCGCAGGAAGAGGCCGTATGCCAGCAACCTCCCCCGCCTGAAGCGCTGTAGTAGCTGCAGAATGGTAGCGACGCGCTTTGGAGAGAGGCAGGCTCGCATGTCCACCGAGTCGAGCACCAGCCCCAGATAACTCACCACCCGACATGGTGTAAGGTTGCTCTTGGAAAAGTTGACCGTGAGGCCAAGCCGATCCACATGGCTGAGGAGCCTGGCTGTGTCCCTGACTGCCTGCTCCCGAGTTGGGGAAATGATTAGCCAGTCGTCTAGGTACGGCAATATCGCCATACCGCCGGCCTGTAATGGGGACAGGGCTGCTGCCACACACCTTGTAAATATACGTGGGGCCAGAGACAGCCCGAATGGAAGGACCTTGAATTGGTACACCTTGCCCAGAAATGCGAAGCGGAGGAACCGCCTGTGACGCTGTGAAATAGGGACATGAAAGTAGGCGTCTTTCAGGTCTATCGACACGAACCAGTCCCCCGGAGCGATAGCCCGGAGGACATCTGCAACACGCAGCATGTGGAAGGAAAAGACCTTGAGGCACCGATTCAGCCGTCTCAAGTCCAGAATGGGGCGAAACCCGCCATCCTTCTTCGGTACCAGAAAGTAGGTTGAGTAGAACCCCTTGAGCTGTTCCTGTGGCTCTACTACCTCGATGGCACCCTTCCCCAGGAGGGTGGCCACTTCCTGGGTCAGGACCAGGGATCTGCCGGGATCTTTGACCACATTAAGTCTGATCCCGCTGAAAGTTGGGGGCCGGCGTCGGAATTGTAATGTGTACCCGTTGGACAGCGTGAACACCATCCACGGGTCTGTGGTCTGTTCTTCCCAGTAGTCCAGGTGCTGCTGAGAAAAACGTCCGACGGCCGACCCTTGAGCTTCAGTACCTACCCCCCCTGCCCCTAGGGGCCCTGGGGGGGCGGTGGCTGGGCGCCCCTCTTGGCGCCTGAAATGCCTCCCGTGGCGGCGGCGCAGTAGTACGGCGCCGGCCAACCTGCTCGGAGAAACGCTGGCCCCTCGATCGTCCAGCTGGACGTGGTCGAGGGCTATTGGCACAGGGTACCACAGAGGCCCCTGGTCTGTAATAAGGTGGCGGTGGACGCCGCAAACTCGCAAAATGCTGGCTGGCCTGGCCAGCCTGTACACTCCGCTCCAGGGCCTGCAGCGCAGCTGGCCCAAACGTCTGGCCCGGCACGACCGGGAGAGACCGGAGGGTCCGACGACACACCTCCGACAGGGGGGACTGCGCCAGCCAAACCTGGCGGCGCGCCAACGTAATAGTTGACATTAACCTGCCTAGCTCCCTAGTCATAAAAGCAAATGTCTGAAGAGAACTCTCACTTAGGGTCTGAGCTGAGGGATCAACCTCTGACCCCTGAATGGTCTGGGACAAAGCCAGAATGGTATGCGAAAGCGAATTCCCGAGACGGCCCATACGGGCAGCAATGCCGTAGCTTCTGGTAAGCAGGTCGTCCGTAATTCGGCACTGGGGCCGAGGGCAGCGCGCATCGGCCCTCAGCGCCTCCTCTGGGGAGACAACCAAAGATGCTATTGCTGGCTCAATTGGCGCTAACCGGTCCAAGCCGTAAGCCCCAGCGTCTCTCATAGCCGCCAGAGCTCTGCCATCGCTAGTGTGATGGGACCAAACCTTGGCCTCCGGCCAGCACCTATGCAGCTCCGCAATGTACGGCTCAGAGGGGGGCAACGTGAAAACAGAGGTTTGAACAGCCTGCGGGAAAAATGCACTTACCGGTGCAGATGAAACCGGAGCCTCGTCTAACCCCAGCTTCGCCAGCGCCATACGCAAGGCTGGCCTAACTGTGCAGCGGCTGGGCCCTGGCCCTCTAGCCGAGCTGACCGCCGACCCCTGGGAGAGAGCCTGAGAAGCCAGGGACGCCTCGTAGACTTCTCCCTCCTCTGTAAAGAGACTACAGGATGCAGCTGTAGACAGCATATCATCCTCTGAATAGGAAAGTTGTGCAGCCGCGGGAACACACACAGCGGCTGGCACACCCTGTGCCTCTCGGAGGTTCTCCAAGAGGGCTTTGATCTGAGCCACGTCCCCCGATAGCGTGCTCACTTGGGTTGTCAACTCGTCTACCCTACGGGACTTCCCGGGGGGTCCCCCAGCTGCCGAGGAGCGCCGCTTGGCGCCACCAGGACCCGCACCCGACGGGGGCAACACTAGTCCCTCCACCTCAGCCAGCCTAGCCAGCCTTAGTGCATGAGGCATGCAACTACAATTCATGCATGGATCATCCGACAGTGCTTCCCTCAGGTGCTCAACCCCCAGACATGCAGAGCACTGGTCATGGCCATCCTCCGTGTGCAGGGAGGCCAAGCAGATGACGCAATTATGGGCGCTTGACATAATGGCAAACCTAATTACCCTATCTCAGTAACTAATTAGCAATAGCAAATTAATTAGTAGGCTATGCAGCCGGGCTCTAGGCGAGAGCACCGAGCACCGGCGTGACACCCCAAAATTAACCCCTTGAAGGCGACTCTGCTACCCGCAAGCCGCCTACTGGAGGCAAATTAACGCAGGCTTAGGCAATCGAGCCCTAGGCGAGAGCACCCGAGCACGACGCGCCCCTGCAAAAACGATAAATCAATTACGCAACTGGCCTAGGCGACACACACCCAAGCAGCAGTGCAGCAAAGCTAGCAAATACCGTGGCGGCGGCTATGCCCACGCCGCTCACTAACAGCTAAATCAAAGTAAGCAACCTGCCCCGGCGAACTCAGCACCCGAGCACAGCGCAACAGCTAGCAAAAGAAATTAGAACTTACCGTGGCGGCGCTAACCCCAGCCGCTCACTGGCAACTAATCAAGTAGCAACTGGCCTAGGCGACACAGCACCCAAGCAGCAGTGCAGCAAGCTAGCAACTATCGTGGCGGCGGCTATGCCCCCGCCGCTCACTGACAATTAAATCAAAGTAAGCAACCGGCCCCGGCGAACTCAGCACCCGAGCACAGCGCAACAGCTGGAAAAAAGAAATTAGAACTTACCGTGGCGGCGCTAAGCCCAGCCGCTCACCGGCACTCCTTTCTTTAGAAAACAATAGCATACAATCAGCACCGGGCTTCAAGCAACGGCGCGACCGAAATAATAACACGGCGACAGTGAAACTAGCCGCCGACTGTTACGAGCTCAATAATGCAAGGTGGAAGGTGACAGCTACCGCGGTAGCCTTCACACTTACTCACCCCTGCCCCGGCCTTAGCCGTAGTAGAAACAATTGCCAGTCGCAGCCTTTGGTGGTCGACGTTAGATCGAAGCACCAACCCGTAGGTACAAGCTACTTGCGACAAAGCTATTCGGTATATCTCTCACACACGCTCTGTGTGTGTCCTGCTAATCCGCGAGAAAATAGAAGGAACAGATCCTCTGGTGACTTCCGGAATATATAGACATTCCGGGGTCACCCAGGTGTCACAGGTGACTTTGTTGGTATAAAGATCTCGACCTGCGCATGCGCGCGATGGAATATCCAGTGCTACAAGCACCGCCTCTGGCGGTCAGTAGGAACGAAATAGAACACACACAAGGCCAAGGGGCCCAAGCGGGGTCATGACAATTATCCCCTTAAATTGAATTTTATCATTATTATGTCAAATATATGACACTTGTTATCTTCTCACGATGTCCAAAACAGTGTGTCCACAGAGAGGGTTTCAATATTTCATATGCAATAAAACCTATTAAAAATTTACTTTATTGATGAAAAGGTGTTTTTTTCATCAAAAGCAACACTAATTAATCTCTCATATCAATATAAACTGTTTTTCTTCAACACATTCATGTTTTATATGGGTTGCGTTCCGAATCGCATACTTTCTACTATATAGTATGTAGAAAGAAGATTTAGGATGTCCCGATTCTTGTGGCCAGATTTAGAATGGTTAGAAGTACCCGGATGTCCTACTTCATGCGGCCAAGATTGTTAGTGTTGAAAACTGCATCCTATTTGGGCGATTCTGACCCACAATCCAGTGCGCATGTGAAGTGACGTCACATCGACGAAGCCTCCATATGAAAACAAACGGGGATGCGACGGATATAAAAGCAAGAGGCAAGATCAAGGCGAAATGTTATGATGAAATAAGAGAGTAAAGTATGTCCCAATAGTATGCCTACTGCATCCTAACTAGATTATTTTTATCGTCGGATGTAGTATGTAGAATAGAAAAAAGAAAGAGTATACGATTTGGAACGCAACCACTGTGTTGCTGTCCCTTTTCCAAGGTCCACACTGCAACCATGGCCTTGCTTTGAAGTCATTTGTTAAATGGTGTGATAACAACTTCTTAGATCTGAATGTAGAAAAAACAAAGGAATTAGTCATTGATTTTAGGAAAGTGAAGGGAGAGCCTGAACCGAGTGTTATCCATGGGGAGGAAGTCCAACTTTTAGACACCTGCAAATATCTAGGCACAGTATTTGATAACCAGCTTAAATTTCATGCAAATACTGAGGTCATTGTTAAAAAGGGACAACAAAGAGTTCACTTGTTGAGAATGCTCAACTCTTTCCGTGTCTCCAAAGTTATTTTGCAAACTTTTTATCAGTCTTTCATTGAGTCTTTTAACTTTTTCATTTTCATGCTGGTTTAATAGTCTGTCAGTGAAGGACCAGAACAGTTTAAATAACATTGTAAAGATCTGTTCAAAGATCACTGGAATCCAGCTGAAGAGCATACGTTCATTGTGGAACAAACATGGCGTCTAGAAAGCCAAATGCATTATCCTGACCATGTCCTCAGTGAGGAATTCACACTATTGCCCTCCAGGCGGCGCTATCTTTCAATCAGGGCAAGAACAGTGAGGTGCTCACACTCTTTTATTCCTGCAACCATCAGGTTACTGAATGATCACAAGAGTCAGGAGTAGGTGGAGAGCACCAGTGTAGCTGGGAGGTTGTTCTGACAGGTTGAGTTGAAATTAATGTGAGTTGAATTTGTGTGTTGGACTGCTGGTGATTTATGTTATTTTCTACCTTGTACTGCTTTTTATAGTATTTATTTAAATTATTTTTACTGCGAACGGGACTGTGAACTAAATTGCCCTTCTTGAGATAAATAAAGTTTTTTCTGATTCTGATTCTGAATTGGTAACATTGTGTAAATTGAAATAACTTCCCCATCATCACCTATCCTGCATACTAATCAGAAGCTCAGAAGCAGTGATCAGAAGAATGACAATGAGAATGGATCACATGATAAAGGTCTTCTACTCTCTTTGCTCCAGGGGTCTGGACACACTGAGGAACAAGGGGAAGAGCTCCACTCTAGATCTACCAATAGATTCGCTCAATCTGAGTCTGCAGGATCTGATTGGCTACTTCCAACCACCTGGAGATCTCCTGGAACATGAAGACAAGCAGAACCGACTGAGAGCTCTGAAGAACCGACAGAACCTCTTTCAGGAAGAGGTAGTGTGTGTGTATGTGTGTGTGTGTGTCAGGACCTAGCTCTTTAGGCAATGATAAAGAAGGGGAATGCATGCAGTTGTATGCTATGAATCAAACAGTTATATTTATTTACATCAAGAAATCAAGTCAAGTAACTAAATATATGAAATGGTCACTACTGTTCCAGTGTACTGTATGCTGTATACCAGGGGTTTTCAAAGTGTGAGAGAGTGAGCCCCCCCCCCTCAGAGAAGAAATTTCAGCGGAGCTCCCCTCCCCCCCCCCAAAAAAAAAGTTCTAAATCCCTGTGTGTTTTGAAAGATCCTTTTATTATTTTACACATTTTAAACATATTTTTAAAACATTCTAAACATCTTTGTTCAAACAATTTTTTTTAAACATATTAACATCTTTATCGAAGTATGTTTTTGTTTAGCTTTTTTAAAATACATTTGAACATCTTAATCCAGTGGTTTAATCCTGCTTCCTTTAAGCATGGATAGTAGTGACTGAGTGTGCAGTGGAGTGAGAAAGATAGGCGGACAGACTTGCCCTGCTGGGTGAAAATATTAGCCAGCAGAGAACCAGCAGAGAGCTTGGTGACGCAGCAAACAAGATGGCCGCAACGTAGAGGGGCTCTCAACCTGCACAGGTTTTTTTGGATATTCTAATGTAAAAAACGCACATAGTTAAGTAAATTAGAGCTCACTTGGTGTATTAAACTCGCCTTATTTTAATACTGTGGCAAAGCTATGCCAAGGAGAGGACGCAAAAGCCGCAAGACGACTCGGAACAACCCCGGCTACGAGGAAGACTCAGGGGAAGAGCACGCCAACATGTCTCTTTCTGATGAGCTACCTTCCCCGTCAGCGACAGCGGACAATGTTAGTCTCGATAAGTTATTTAAAGAAATTTCGAGAATGAGCGACACTCTACAAGGGGTCGCAATTGATGTCTCAACCATTAAACAAACAACGGCGGAGTTAAACGCTACAGTGACGGCCATGCATGAGCGGTTGGGGGAAGCTGAGACACGTATTGTGCACCTGGAGGAGACCTCGGAGCAACTGTTAAAAGAGAAGGAGAGCAGGGACGGACGTGTGGAGGCCTTGCTGAACCGAGTACAAGTCCTTGAGAACCAAAGCAGGCGCAACAATGTAAGGTTGGTTGGTTTAAAAGAGATGTTTGGCACTAACGGGACGCTGCTTGATTGCATAAAGAAGATCTGCTCCGAGGGTCTCGGCGTGGAGATCAATGAGAAGTTCGAGATTGAAAAAGCCCATAGACAACTGGCACCGATGCCGAACCCGGACCAACCCCCAAGACCGGTCCTAGTTCGCTTTCTGAGACAATCGGCGAGGGACAAGGTAATAAGTGCAGCAAAAGTGAAGCGAGGATTCGTTTGGGAAAATTGCCGTTTATCTGTGTTCCCGGATTTGGCGAGAGAGCTGGCGCAGAAGAGGAAAGCCTATACACAGGTGAAACGCAAATTACATGAGCTCAATGTCAGATACACGTTGGCTTTCCCTGCAACGCTGTATTTCAAATGGAGAGGAAACAACTTGAGTTTCAACAATGCGGCAGCAGCTGAGAAATTCGTTAAGGAGCACGAGCAGGAGGGAGCTGTGGACTGAACTGAATGGAGTGAGGTGAGCCTTGGTTTACACTCTATCTACTCATGACTATGCGTTTGTTCGAACTTAATTGACTCATGTGCAGGTTACCGAGGGCCTGCCCGCACGGAACGGCACATATGGGAGCTGTGATAATCCCATGGACCTATTTAGAGTTTTATTTTAGTTACTTTTTCTTTTTCTTTTCTCCGTTTCTTTTTGATTTATTTTTCGCGAGATGCACTCGGCACTCGGACACTGGCTTCATTTTGACAGCTGGACTCTTTTTGTTTTGTTTTCCTGGTTGTATCAAGACAGTTGGACACTTTTTGTTTTATTTATTTTTGTATGAGAAGTTCTTACTACTGTTTTGTCATAGGCCTATATGTTCAATAAACACAGGAAGGTACATGGTTTCAAGGGATCATCTGAAGGAACATCAATTAGATACACCTATAATAATTCACAATTCACCATGACAATTCCTGACAGTAAACCTGTTTCTTTAACAGAACTAGAAACCTTTGCATATACAGAGCATAATACACAAGACATAGAAAATGACATTGATCCGGATAACAACTTACTTAACAACTTCAAAAACAGCTGCAGTTATTACACAGATGAGCAATTTAATATACATTTCCAATCAGTAAACAGCATGTCAATTATCCATTTTAATAGCAGAAGTCTATATGCCAACTTCCACAGCATAAAAGAATATATAAAACTATTCAAGATTCCATTTAACATTATTGCAATATCAGAGACTTGGATCTGCACTGAGAAAGGTGTGGACTTTGAGATTGATGGCTATGAACTGAATTATACTAACAGAGGCAAAAAAAGTGGAGGTGGTGTGGCTATCTATGTGGACAAAAGACTGAAATACATGGTGGTGGAAAACATGACAACAGCGGTTGATGATTTATTGGAATGTGTTACAGTAGAAATATGTATGGAAAAGACCAAGAATGTTATTGTCAGTTTGTATATACAGAGCTCCCGGATCGAACATTGAAATATTTAAAGATTGGATGGAAAACATGTTCACAATATCATTGCAAAAGAATATGTTCATATGTGGGGATTATAATATTGACCTTTTGAATCCAAAAAAACTAAAATGACAGAGGAATTTATCAATACTATGTACAGTATGGGTCTATATCCTACAATAACAAGACCTAGTAGAATTACTTCTCATTCGGCAACATTAATAGACAATATATTCACAAATACTATGGATAACAATACAGTAAGCGGACTGCTATACAGTGACATCAGTGACCATTTGCCTGTTTTTGTTGTTTATCACTGTAACTATACGAAACCAAAGAACACCAGTCATTTTAAATACAAAAGACTGAGAACCGAAGAAAACATAAATGCATTAAGGAATGACTTACTGAAACAGAATTGGAGGGTAATATATGAGGTAGAAGATACTGACGAAGCATATAATGGATTTCTTAATGTTTTTAAATCACTTTATGACAAACACTGTACTGTGAAACAATACAGTGATGGACATAAACAGTCAACTAGTCCGTGGATCAATAAGGGTTTGAAAAATGCCTGCAAAAAGAAAAATACACTGTATAGAAAATTTATGAAAAATCCAACTGCAGAAGCAGAAAATAAGTATAAAAAGTATAGAAATAAATTAACCAATATAATGAGGATATGTAAGAAAGAATACTATAATAAAATACTAGAGAATAACAAAAACAACATAAAAGGTTTATGGAATGTGTTAAATAGTATTATTGGAAATGGATCTAAAAATACAGGTTACCCTGAGTATTTTATGGAGAAAGAAAATACAATAGATAATATGGATGATGTGGTTAATGGTTTTAACAAATTTTTCGTAAATGTGGGACCAAATTTGGCAGAAAAAATAAATGACCCAGGATCTGTGAGATCTGAAGACAATAATTATGATTTAATAGACATTAATCCAAAATCAATGTTTCTAAAAGCAGTGGAAGAGAGTGAAATTATAGAGATTGTTCATAATTGTCCGACTATAATGACATTGACATGAGAATAGTTAAACATGTCATTGAAGGAATTGCAAAACCACTTACGCACATCTGTAACTTATCATTTCAAACTGGTAAATTCCCCAAAAAAATGAAAATTGCAAAAGTCTTACCGCTGTACAAAACAGGAGACAAACACCACTTCACAAACTACAGGCCTGTTTCACTGCTTCCTCAATTTTCAAAAATTTTAGAAAAACTCTTTGCTGCCAGATTTAACAATTTCATCAATAAACACAATTTACTAACTGACCCAACCGATCCACTTCATTAGCAGTCATTGAGCTAATTGAAAAGGTATCAAATTCCCTGGACCAAAAGAAATATGCAGCCGGTGTTTTTATTGATCTCAAAAAAGCATTTGATACCATAAATCATGACAGAATAATCAATAAATTAGAACGGTATGGTATCAGGGGGGTTGTATTAAACTGGCTGAGGAGCTATTTACAGAACAGGCAACAGTTTGTGAAGATGGGTGAACATATGTCATCTTGTTTGGACATTGCCTGTGGGGTCCCCCAGGGGTCAGTATTAGGGCCAATTCTTTTTTATTCTCTACATTAATGATACATGCAAAACATCAAAGATTTTACAATTCGTGTTATTTGCAGACGACACTAATATTTTTTGTGCGGGAGAGGACTTGCAGCAGCTTCTGGAGTTAATTACAACTGAAATGAGCAAATTAAAAAAGTGGTTTGACAATAATAAATTGTCATTGAATCTAAGTAAAACAAAAATCATGTTGTTTGGAAATTGTAATTTAAATAATGACGTGAATGTTAAAATTGACGGTGTTAATATTGAAAGAGTGTATGTAAATAAATTCCTTGGTGTGACAATAGACCATAAGCTCAGCTGGAAACCTCACATAAAACATGTTAAATCTAAACTGTCACGAAGCATCTTAGTCCTGTGTAAAGCAAAGCATATATTGGATCAAAAATCATTGCATATTCCTTACTGCTCAATGATCTTACCTTATTTAAATTACTGTGTGGAGGTCTGGGGGACCACTTACAAAAGCTCACTGCTACCATTAGTCACAATACAAAAACGAGCCATAAGAATAATCAATAAAGCTGGATATTATGATCACACCAACCTCCTCTTTTTACATTCCCGTATCATAAAGTTCAATGACCTGGTTGAATATCAAGTTGCACAAATCATGTTCAAAGCTAGAAATAAACTGCTACCAGGTAACATACAAAAACTTTTTTTTGACCGAGAGGGGGGTTACAATTTGGGGCAACAGTTAAACTTTAAGACACTGGAGGTACGCACGACTTTAAAATGTCATTGCATCTCAATTGGGGGTGTGAAACTGTGGAATGGGTTGAGCATGGAGCTAAAGCAATGTCCAAACATGTTCCATTTTAAAAAAAGGTTCAAAGCAATGATTTTCATAAGGTACAGGAATGAGGGTGTGTAGTAAGAAGGTAATTATAATTATATGGATATATATATTGATTGTATAGATATGTATGTAGATATGGATATATTGATTATTTATAAATATAAATATAGATATATGCATTGTATAAAATATATAAATATAAAAAATGTATAGTATATTAAGTTGTATGTAAATGGCTAATATAGTATCGCCAATAGTACAGAGATAAGAGAAGCGAATATAATTATTATTATTTTATTTTATTTTTATTTTATTTTTTATTTAATAAATATTGTGATTTTTTATTTTTTGTTTAAGGAAAAGGGGTTGGATTAGATAAGTGTATACTTCTTCCTGCTCCTTTTCAGGCATACCTCGACAACACAGATAATTTTTTTTTTTTTTTTTTTTTTTTTTTTTTTTGTGAAAACATAATTTTTGTTTGTTGTATGTCTGAAATAAACTAAATCAAATCAAATCAAAAAAATAAACCAGACCATCCTAGGGGGGTCCGGTGGTATGCACCCCCGGGAGATTTATTTTTACCTTTTTATATTGAAATGCATGAATCTGGTGGACTTTGAGAGGAAAATTAAGAGGCTAAATATGAGGGATTTTGTGTGAACAAATAATTTGGAGACACTGAGTCGGATTAATTAGAAGCTATTGAAGAAAGACACACAATTTTCCATAAAAATATTAATTTAAAATAAAATATTATGCAGGGTCCTCTGGGTTGGGCTTGGTGCTCTTTTCCTTTAACAAGACATATTTCTCTGTAATATAATGAATGCATTTAAATGCAGTCAGAGGAAGCAGAAGAACTCTTGTCCAGCTATCTGTATTTCCACAGACAAGGCTGAAATAGGCTATAGACTATACACAGTGCATGGGAAACTGAGGGCAGCCTCATTTTCAAATGTTTTTTAAAGAAACTCAATACACACTGTGCTAGGACGTGAACGTGACGTGATCAGTTAACCTCGGATTACCTCCCAGATGAACTGATTCAATTATTAGGCTATTAACTATCTAGACCAAAACATTGTATTCCTTTTTTTGTATTATAACTTACATATGATGTTGTTGTTGATGTTAATATCAAAAACACAAACTAAAACATTTGAAAACCACTGCTGTATACTAAAGCTTTAGTGCGTAACTTTTGTTGCTTTTGTTAATTAATAGTAATAATACATTTAAAGAAAAATGTCTGAGTTAATCTGTAATGTATGATTTAGATAGGCAAATATCATTTTAGACTCAGTCTGTAATTAAGACTGACTTCTGATTAGTTACTGATGGAGTAACCATTTATTCATGGCTGAGTCCTCCATGAGTCTTACATGAGTCCTCCATTTACTCAGGATGAACTGGGAGTTAGTTAAGCATCAATTAATGCTGATGAGTGTCTACTTACAGTTTTTTTCGATCGCTAAACCACAGTGGGCACAACTGTAGCTCAATGTGCAAAACTCTAACTACAGTCTGCACTACCAACAGTCATTGGAGCTGAACAGTTCACTTCACCTGCAAAACAGGTTCAGTGCAGCAAACACTATGAACCAGCCTCATTGAGATAACACACACTGTCACTCAGAACCTGCTCAGAGTATAAACACTAGCATCAAACCCCAATACACAAATTACAAACTTTTAATCTTTACAGTTTGAATAATATGAGTTATTTCACACAAATTACATAATATTTTCTTTGATGAAAGGGTGAAATTCTTTCACATGAAATTGTTTATTTTATAACATACCATTTCTTTAGGAAAACAAAAAGAAATTAAAATCAGAAGTTTGCTTCAATAGATACACATTTTGTATACTTTATTGAAAACATTTCCAAATGTAGTATTTATCTGTGTACATATTCTAAAATTGTAATACAGAAATCAATTCCTGTAATGTTGTCATTTACTGTAAGGATGCAACTCTAAGCTGTTTGTTTGCTGGAAAATTCGTATTACAGATGCAACTTTAGATTTTTGCAGATTGGGTTGCACTCTCAACCCTGCCTCTCTCAATGAGAGACCATGATTCACAACAGGGTCTATCAGTGTTTGATTGATGGTTGTGTAGCAATGATAATGAAAATCCTGTTTGCCACAATCTTAATAGTTTATTGTAAGGGAATTTGGTGCGATAGATTTTAGGCTCTAAGTTATTTTCTGTCTTATTTAATGTATTTTCTCTCTCATTCACTTGAAACAAAAGTTTTAAAAGTTGTATGGGTAAAGTCGAGAAGGTTGGCTGACTAATGCCGGGCTTACACTACACGACTTTTCACGCGATTTGACAGTCGCAGACAATCTTCCAATGTCGGACTGAAATCACGGGAGTCGTGCTGGAGTTGTGGCGCGCGCACGTAATCACAGTCGTTTGGTGTATGGTGGTCTTCCGACCCGATTTCAGCCAGTCTTCTTCCCGTCTTGATTATCAAACATGTTTGATATTATCGCTAGTCTTAGGGGGTTGGCTCAAGCGAAATGACGTAAACACTGTCACACTCTCGCATGCACCAAGCACGACGCAGGAGGAGCGGCATTAGTCGCGACCTGTGTCCGCCTGGTGAGGCACTTATTTCGGATACTTTTTCATAGAAGCCTCGGTGGAGAACCAGGCTGACAGCCGCGCAACCTTAACACTCTACCGTCAAATAGAGGGTTAGGAGTTAAAGTTATTGGGGTATGAGATCAGCAAATAAAGCTGGTCAAATAACTAAAGGATGTCCCCCGCTCGGAATATTGAATTAACTTGTTTTTAATTAAATAATCACAATCGCGTTTGCGGAAATGATATTAATCTCAAAAGGAATCTAGTTGTAGTCTTGTAATATGAGACCCCTGTCTTTTCAAAATCTCACTCTGTGACTGAAAACTAATGACTAGTTGTCTTCAGGTGTGAGTTGATTGTCTTTAGATGTAAGAGGGTTTCAGTCTTCAGTCTTTTCAAAGTCTTTTAAAAGTCCTCTAGTGTAAGCCCAGCATTACTTGTTTGGCTCATTTTACTATTCATTTGAACTGCCTGCTAAGTGTCCGCATACCCCCCAGAAAGTGGGTAGTTACGCCCCTGTCTATGGAAACCGCCTAACCCGCAAAGCAACCAGCATTGTGGGTGACCCCAGCCGCCCCTCCCACAGCCTCTTCAGCCTCCTGCCATCTGTAGACGGTACCACAGCCTCCGGGCCGGCTCCACCAGACTGTCAGGAAGCTCAACTCTCTCCCTTCTCTCCCCTCTGCCCCCACCAACTCTGGACTTAGAAACCTTTGAAAACATTTTATTTAGGGCTGTCAAGCGATAACATTATTTAATCAGATTAATCACAGGATTCTGTGGATTAATCACGATTAATCACGATACATTTTACCATTCGAAATATGCCCGAAAAATTCGAATTTTCTCTGTATATTGTTGTATGAACGGAAAGATAAAGGACAGTAGGTGGATATGTACATTTAAAATTAGTATTTTTATTAATTGAAAATCCAAATGATGGTTTTAATACTGAAAATAAATTTAAATCAAACTAAAATATATACTACCACACCATAATTCAATTGGTCTGTCTCTTTACTATGTCTTTGGGCAAATATAGGATATATAATGGCATTTATTTTGTGAATCTATAGGTTGTGCATTCTTGAATACAACTTGATTACAGTGTGTGTGTGTGTGTGTGTGTGTGTGTGTTTGTACGTGCGAACACGTCCTAGGGGACTGTTCATTTGTGCCAGGAAGCCGACGTTATGTAGCCTGGCTCTGCCCGCCCACCTACTTCTGCCCAAATCTCATTTTCCCTTCAGTAGTCAGTCTGGGTGTGGGGTGTATTAGTGGGATTCTGCTCGTCCAGAGTTTTGGTTGTCCAATCAGCGAACAGAGGGAGTGGCTGCGAACGATGACGTCACGCTCCAGTTTCAGTTGAATGCTGCGTTCCTTTACACTCAGAACTCGGAAATTTCCGTCTTGGTAGTTCCGAGTTCCGACCTGTCTGTGTTCCAGTGCATCTGCTCGGGAAAGTATGGACGCCTACAACCAGTGCATCTGCTCGGGAAAGTATGGACAGCTACAACCTTTCTCATCCAAATAACTAAACGTTAGACTCTAGCAAGTTACCGTTGCCAGGTACCGGTAGATCCATAGACTACAATATGTAGTGAAGTTCCCTGAACGCACCGTCAGAAGCCGGCTCACGACCAAACGTTATGCGATTGGTTGGCTAATCCAGAGTGGCACTGAGCAGATCCAATAGTTTTAAACTTCAACAGACACCCGCCTCCAAGTGAGTGAACGTTTGCCAATTACAGCACTTCCAGACCTTCTGTACAAATCAAATGAAGTACGATGGTCTAGTAGCACCAGGCTAGACGTTATGTTGATGTCTAGTCACACACACCTCTGAAAACTGCAGACGTTTGTGTCCTTGCTGGTTCTGAACAGAGCGGACAATGTTTCTCCTCCTGTTGCTCCTGTCATCAACTGTCACCCGCGGCAGTTGATTTGATATACTATCTATGCCCCCGACACAGACGTGACCGTTAGCAGTTTAAAACAACGGCATGGGCTAGTGTGCTGTTATGTTTGGCTGCGTGCAGCTACTGATCCTGGGTCAGCCACAACGTTAGAGTGACTGTAGTACAGAGCCGGTGGGATGCACGGGGCGGATCATTCTGCACATGCGTTAATTGCGATAAAAAGATTAACACGTTAATTCCACAAATTAATCACCCTGCGTTAACGCGTTAATTTTGACAGCCCTAATTTTATTACATCATATATTTAATCTATGTTCACCAACATGCTTGACAATGTGTTACGGTCGGACAGGGAGGACACAGGCGCGGAGACAGCACTAGTTTAAGAAGGTTTATTGAACAAGAATCAGCTGGGGGTTGGGTCGGGATCCGGGGGGGGGGGAATCCAACTGTCCTGGGGAGGGTTCCAGGGAGAGAGCAACGGAGAATGTTCAGGGCTTGGGTGAGAAGAATCCAGAGCAAGCGGGTAGAAGAGTCCGGGGTGGAAGTGCTCGCTGGTGCAGGTTGGAGCCGTGAGGAGTCAGACCGGGAGAGCTGTGGCAGGAGAACAACAAAAATGAGTACGAGGAAAAAAGTAAGCGGAGCTGCAACAGGTAAGTAATGAGAAGTTGAGCTACTGACTGCGTGAACTGAAACTACAATCTGGCAGTATCTGGAAGGTCAGACCGGGTATATGAGAGGCGGTTGATTGGTGATTGCTGGCAGCTGTGAGTGCTTGAGCTGACTCCCCACACACCTGCTCCAACCCTGCAATAAGCCAGACAAGCAAAAGGGCAAAAAGGCAAAAAACAAAACAGAGACAAGAAGGCCCAGGCAGAATCATGACAGTACCTCCCCCTCAATGAGAGCCTCCAGGCGAGCCACCGGGTTTCCCTGGGTTGTGCCGGTGGAAATCCCTAATGAGGGAGGGATCGAGGATGAGCTGGCGGTATATCCAGCTCCTCTCCTCCGGGCCATACCCCTCCCAGTCCACCAGGTACTGGAAACCACGGCCCCGGCGGCGAATGTCCAGAATCCGCCTGACCGTGTAGGCCGGGTGGTCGTCAATAATGCGGGGGGGTGGAGGGGGATTTCCTGTGGGGCACAGAGGGCTGGTGGAGACAGGCTTCAACTGGGAAACGTGGAATGTGGGGTGTATTTTCATGGACAGTGGTAGCTTGAGTCTTACAGCTGATGGATTAACGACAGTTTCTACCTCAAAAGGCCCAATGAAGCGTGGGGACAGCTTCCTAGACTTTGTATTGAGTGCGATGTTCTTTGACGAGAGCCATACCTTCTGCCCCGGTGTGAATAGTGGTGCCGGGGCCCGGTGTCTGTCTGCCATACGCCGATTGCGTTCGGTGGAGCGGAGCAGGGCAGTGCGAGCGTCCCTCCAGACCTTCCGACAGTGTCGAAGGTGGGCCCGGACAGATGGCACCGCGATGTCGCCCTCCTGCGCTGGGAACAGAGGGGGTTGATATCCAAGAGAGCATTCAAATGGAGACATACCCGTAGCTGCACTTGTCAGGGAATTGTGGGCGTACTCCACCCATGGGAGGTGAGTGCTCCAGGATGACTGGTTCCTAGCCGTGACGCAGCGCCGCTTCCAGGTCCTGGTTGGCCCGCTCCGTCTGCCCGTTGGTCTGGGGATGGTAGCTTGAGGAGAGACTGACAGACGCCCCTAAGTCACGACAGAAAGCTTTCCATACCTGAGACACGAATTGTGTACCCCAGTCGTCGGGATCCCGTGCAGGCGGACCACATGCTGGACCAGGAGGTCAGCAGTTTCAGGCGCTGTGGGGAGCTTGGGCAGTGGAACAAAATGAACAGCCTTGGAAAATCTGTCAACAATGGTGAGTATGGTTGAATTACCTTCGGACAACGGCAGACCAGTGACAAAGTCGAGACCGATGTGACTCCAGGGACGGCCAGGCACAGGGAGGGGACGAAGCAAACCTGAGGAGGGTTGATGCGAGGACTTACTGCGGGCGCAGACAGTGCAGGCAAGGACGAAGGCACGGGTGTCAGCCTCGATGGTGGGCCACCAGAAGTGTCGCTTGGCCAGGGACAGGCTGCGGTTAACACCTGGGTGGCAAGAGAACCGTGAATTATGCACCCACTGGAGGACCTTGGATCAATCTGCCACCTGACTGCTCCCACCACACAGCCAGGGGAGACGATGGTATCGGGGCTGGGGGAGCCGTGGTCAACGGCAAACTGTCGGGACAGGGCGTCCGGCTTCCCATTCTTGGACCCTGGTCGAAACGTGAGCTGGAAGTTAAATCGACCAAAGAATAATGCCCAGCGGGCTTGGCGGGAGTTGAGGCGCTTGGCGGACTGAATATAGGACAGGTTCTTGTGATCAGTCCAAACAACAAAAGGGATCTCCACCCCCTCCAACCAGTGCCTCCACTCCTCGAGCGCTAGTTTAACAGCTAGTAATTCCCTGTTGCCGACGTCGTAGTTGTGCTCTGCTGGTGACAGACGTCTGGAGAAGAAGGCACAGGGCTGAAGCTTCCGGTCCTCCGGGAAGCGTTGAGAGAGGACCGCCCCTACCCCGGAGTCTGAAGCGTCGACCTCGACCACGAACTGCAGAGCCGGATTGGGGTGAATGAGAATGGGGGCTGAAGTGAACCGCTTCTTCAGCTCAACGAACGCTGCTTCAGCTCGGGGTTCCAAGAGAAAGGAGCAGCCGAGGAGGTGAGTCTAGTGAGGGGAACCGCTACTCGACTATAATCCCTGACAAACCTTCGGTAGAAGTTGGCGAAGCCCAAAAAGCGCTGGAGCTGCTTTCGGGTCGAGGGTTGAGGCCACTGTGCCACCGCCTGTATCTTCACGGGATCGGCCCTCACCTGCCCTCGCTCTATGATGTACCCCAGGAAGTCCACGGAGTCCACATGGAACTTGCACTTCTCCGATTTAACATACAGTTTGTTCTCCATGAGTCGCTGTAACACCTGCTTCACGTGTTGGACATGTTCTTCCTGTGAACGAGAGAAGATAAGTATGTCGTCCAAGTACACAAACAGTGCGATTTAAGAGGTCACGGAGCACGTCATTAACCAAGGCTTGGAAGACAGCAGGGGCATTAGTGAGTCCAAAAGGCATAACCAGGTATTCGAAATGGCCGAGGGGGGTCTTAAATGCAGTCTTCCATTCGTCTCCCTTCCAAATGCGGACAAGATGATAAGCATTGCGGAGATCGAGCTTGCTGAACACTGTGGCACCGTGGAGGGGTTCAAAAGCAGAGTTAATTAATGGCAGGGGATACTTGTTCTTGATAGTGATATTGTTAAGGCCCCTAAAATCTATGCAGGGACGCAGGGAGCGATCCTTCTTGGCCACAAAGAAAAACCCAGCCCCGACAGGAGATGACGAAGGTCGGATAATACCTGATGCAAGGGAATCCTTGATGTATTTCTCCATTGTCTCTCGTTCAGGCCGGGACAGGTTATACAGACAACTGGATGGCAGAGGAGCACCTGGAAGAAGGTCAATAGCACAGTCATAGGGCCGGTGAGGAGGCAGAGAGAGGGCACGTTGCTTACTAAAAACCTCCCCCAAACTGTGATAAGCCACAGGGACTTCAGACAGGTCAGAGGACTCAGGTTTAAATGGGACATTGGCGCCCTCCGCTGGGGAAAGGGCGGACCGCAGACACGACAAGAGACAATAATCACTCCAGCTCTGAACACGACTAGTTGCCCAGTTGATGTGGGGATTGTGTAGGTTTAACCAAGACTGACCCAAAACTAAGGGAGTGTGAGGGGAAGAGATAATGTGGAACTGGATTACCTCATGGTGATTACCTGACAGGACAAGGCGAAGGGGCTCTGTGCGATGGGTGACCCGTGCCAGCAGCTTCCCATTTAGTCCCTGGGCATTGAGAGGAGTAGGAAGCGGTTGAGTGGCTATGCCTGCCTTAGCAACGAAGTCAGCATCCAAAAAACTCTCATCAGCTCCAGAGTACACCAGAGCGAACAGCGAATGGGTTTGTTGGTTACAGGAGAGTGTAGCTTGCAGTTGCATACGAGTTTGAGGGAAAGGCACCGAAGTAATCTTGCTCACCAGTATTCCCACCGTTACTGGAGAGCACTCTCTTTTGACCGCTGGGGACATGAGCTCAAGAAGTGGCCGGTTTGAGCGCAGTAGATGCAGAGCCCTTCATTTATCCTCCGAGAGCGCTCAGCATTGGAAAGTTTGGCTCGGCCCAGCTGCATGGGTTCCGCCGCCAAGGAGGGGGGAAAGACAAGGGAATCAGGGGATCAACTGGAGGAATGGCCCGGGGAGTGTCTTATAGGAGCTGGGGAAGGACGGGAGGAGAACGGGTCATGAGGCCGCCCAGCTCTTTCCCTGCGACGCTCTCTAAGGCGATTATCAAGTCTGATAGCTAGGGCCACTAACTCGTCCAAACTAGCTGACTCATCCCGAACTGCTAACTCGTCCTTAACTGGATCGGGTAGTCCGCTAAGAAATGCCCCCTGAAGAGCCTCATCATTCCACCCCGTCTCTGCCGCTTGCGCCCTGAATTCTACTGAATACTCAGCTACACTGTGGGTACCCTGTCATAGTATGAGGAGTCGTTTGGTGGCATCCCTGCCGCGCACCGCGTGATCGAACACTTTCTTCATTTCAGCCAAAAACAAAGAAAAGGAAAAACAAATAGCTGACTGATTTTGATTTGATAAATCTTTATTGTCCCCGAGGGGCAATTTGTTCTGCATTCAGTAGTAGAAACACAATGTCACACAACAAACAAATAATCATACTAAATACAAAACACAGAATATAAAAAACATTAAAGCATAAAAACTAGTGCTGTCAAGCGATTAAAATATTTAATCGCGAGTTAACTATCAATGTCATAGTTAACTCGCGATTAATCACGATTAATCGCATTTTACCTATTCTAGCCTAATGTCCCTTGATTTCTTTTGTCCCATTATTTTTTCTCATTTTAATGCTCTTATCACACCCATTCTCTACACCCTTGTAATTCAGTGTATTTCTTCTAAAATATCATAATTTGCAATTCAGTGCAAATAGCCCACAATGTAGGCTAGATCCCCCCACCCCTAGAACAGCATACACAAACATAAATGGAACTTATTTTTTTATTTAAAAACCAAACCATAAAACAACATAGGCTATATCAAACAAATTAGTATTTAGGCTAAATTAAACTTGTTGTTGTAGGCCTAAATGTTTTGGGAGTCTTTCATCCACGCACGGCTTATTGGAGTGGACACACTAGGCTATACGCTTGTGTGCCGGACTGCCGGTGGGTGCCGGGTGGTTGCCATGGCGCTGCTGCAGCCGAGGCAGTCGCCCTTCGTAGCGAAAAATAAAGTGAAAATGAATGACTGCTGGCTGCCACCAACATTCATGGAGGTTTTGGTGTGCGCGCAGAGTTATAAGTAAGACTTTTGCAAATGACAAGCTTTCTTTACTGTTCTTTTTCCGCGAAGTCCCAGAGTCACAACACGGAAGAAGCTACTAGTGAAGCAGCTGAGCTAGGAAGTGCTAGGTTCCGGTTTCTGCTTCAAAATAAAAGTCAGAATTGACTTGACGTTTAGTCGTTTTGCCAGTTAAATTATTTTAATGTGAAATTACGCTGTAGGACATGTTCCGTTTGAATTAACAGTAACTTACCTGCAAGCCAGGGGTATAGTTTGTGGTGTTTCAGTTGTTCTAACATTACTAGTTGATGCAACAGCATGAGAAAAAACCACAACGTTTGCTAGACCATGACGAGCGTTAATCGCGCGATAAAAAAATTCACGCCGTTAAAATGGGTTTGCGTTAACGCCGTTAATAACGCGATAAACTGACAGCACTAATAAAAACATATGGGAGACATCATGGAATATAATCATTTACATTGCTTAAGAAAGACAAAGCTACTACCCTAATTTGTTTAGGAAGCCAACAGCTGAGGGAACAAATGATTTTAGATATTTGTTTGTCTTGGCCCTCTTACTGTAAGTATATCTCCTTCCTAGTGGCAGGAGTCGAAACTCTGCATGTAGAGGATGTAGGGGGTTTGACAGAATGGCCTTTGCCTTCCTAGTGGCTCTGACTTGGTAAATATCACCAATGTGTTCCAGGTCAAGGCCAATGATCTTTTGACATAACAGAACAATTTTTCCAAGCCTTTTCTTATTGCTCAGACTGAGGTTACCGAACCAAGAGATCATTCCAAATGTTAAAATTGACTCGATAAAAGATGAATAAAACATTTTTAAAATCGATCTGTCGACATTAAAACTCCTCAGCTTCCTCAGGAAAAACAGCCTCTGATTGGCCTTCTTACAGATGGAGTCTGTATTCTCATTGAAAGTCAATTTGTCGTCCAGAATGGTGCCGAGGTATTTACAGTATCTCACAAAAGTGAGTACACCCCTAACATTTCTTCAAATATTTCATTATGTCTTTCCATGCGACAACACTGAATAAATGACACTTTGATACAATGTAAAGTAGTCAGTGTACAGCTTGTATAACAGTGTAAATTTATTGTCCCCTCAAAATAACTCGACACACAGCCATTAATGTCTAAACTGTTGGCAACAAAAGTGAGTACACCCCTAAGAAAAAATGTCCAAATTGGGCCCAAAGTGTCAATATTTTGTTTTGCCATCATTATTTTCTAGCACTGCCTTAACCCTCTTGGGCATGTAGTTCACTAGAGCTTCACAGGTTGCAACTGGAACCCTCTTCTACCCATTCATGACGACATCAAGGAGCTGGTGGATATTAGAGTCCTTGCGCTCCTCCATCTCCCGTTTGAGGATGCCCCAAAGATGCTCAATAGGGTTTAAGACTGGAGACATGCTTGGCCAGTCCATAACCTTTACCCTCAGCTTCTTTAGCAAGCCAGTGGTCGTTCGGAGGGGTGTTTGGGGTCGTTATCATGTTGCAGTACTGCCCTGCGGCCCAGTTTATGAAGGGAGGGGATCATGCTCTGCTTCAGTATGTCACAGTACATGTTAGAATTCAATGAACTGTAGATCCCCAGTGCTGGCAGCACTCATTTAGCCCCAGACCATGACACTCCAACCACCATGCTTGACTCTAGGCAAGACACACTTGTCTTTGTACTCCTCACCTGGTTGCCGCTCCACACTCTTAACACCATCTGAACCAAATAAATGTAGTTTGGTCTCATCAGACCACAGGACATGGTTGCAGTAATCCATGTCCGTAGTCTGTTTGTCTTCAGCAAACTTTTTGTGGGGTTTCTTGTGCATCATCTTTAGAATAGGTTTTCTTCTTCAGTATGATGCAGAGTGTGGCGTATGGTCTGAGCACTGACAGGTTGACCCCCCACCCCTTCAAGCCCTTCAGCAATGCTGGCAGCACTCATACGTCTATTTTCCAAAGCCAACCTCTGTGTACGACGCTGACCACGTGCACTCAACCTTCGTAAACTGGGCCGCAGGGTGGTATTGCAACATGATAACGACCCCAAACACACCTCCAAACGACCACTGCCTTGCTAAAAAAGCTGAGGGTAAAGGTTATGGCCTGGCCAAGCCTGTCTCCAGACCTAAACCCTATTGAGCATCTTTGGGGCATCCTCAAACAGAAGGTGGAGGAGCGTAAGGTCTTTAATATCCACCAGCTCTGTGATGCTGTCATAAATGGGTGGAAGAGGGTTCCAGTTGCAACCTGTGAAGCTCTAGTGAACTACATGCCCAAGAGGGTTAAGGCAGTGCTGGAAAATAATGGTGGCCACACAAAATATTTACACTTTGGGCCCAATTTGTAAAAATTTTCTAAGGGGTGTACTCACTTTTGTTGCCAGCAGTTTAGACATTAATGGCTGTGTGTCGAGTTATTTTGAGGGGACAGTAAATTTACACTGTTATACAAGCTGTACACTGACTACTTTACATTGTATCAAAGTGTCATTTATTCAGTGTTGTCCCATGGAAAGATATAAAGAAAAATGTGAAGAAATGTGAGGGGTGTACTCACTTTTGTGAGATACTGTATATGTGTTGACTGTCTCCACAGCTACGCCACTGATTACAGTGGGTGCTGTGTCAGGAACATTCCGGCGGAAGTCGATTATCATTTCTTTTGTCTTTGAGACATTTACAGGTGAAACTCGAAAAATTAGAATATCGTGCAAAAGTTCATTTATTTCAGTAATTCAACTTTAATGGTGAAAATAATATATTATACAGACTCATTACATGCAAAGTGAGATATGTGAAGCCTTTATTTGTTATAATTGTGATTATTATGGCTCACAGTTTATAAAAAACCCAAATTCAAAATCTCAGAAAATTAGAATATTACATAAAATCAATAAAAAAAGGTTTTTAAATACAGAAATGTCGGCCCTCTAGAAAGTATAATCATGCATATGTACTAAGTACTTTGTTTGGGCCCCTTTTGCATGAATTCTTGCCTCCATGCGGCGTGGCATGGATGCTATCAGCCTGTGGCACTGCTGAGGTGTTATGGAAGCCCAGGTTGCTGTGATAATGGCCTTCAGCTCGTCTGTATTGTTGGGTCTGGTGTGTATCATCTTCCTCTTGACAATAGTCCATAGATTCTCTATGGAGTTCAGGTCAAGAGAGTTGTCTGGCCAATCCAGCCCAGTAATACCATGGTCAGTCAACCAGTTACTAGTGGTTTCTGGCACTGTGGACAGGTGCCAAGTCTTGCTGGAAAAGGAAATTCTCACCTCCATAAAGCTTGTCAACAGACGGAAGCATGAAGTGCTCTAAAATCTTCTGGTAGATGGCTGTGGTGACTTTGGACTTGATAACACAGTGGACCAACACCAGCAGATGACATGATACCTCAAATCATCATTGATCCTAATGAAATGTTGCGTTTCATTTGGAAATCAAGGTCCCACAGTCTAGAGGAAGAGTGGAGAGGCAAAACATCCATGTTTCAACAGTCAGTGATGATTTTGATAGCATCCATGCCACGCTGCATTGAGGCAGGAATTCATGCAAAAGGGGCCCAAACCAAGTACTGAGTACATTTGTATGATTATTGTTTATAGAGGGCCGACATTTCTGTATTTAAAATCCCTTTTTTATTGATTTCATGTAATATTAAAATTTTCAGAGATTTTGAATTTGGGGTTTTCATAAACTGTAAACCATAATCATCAAAATTATAACAAATTAAGGCTTGAAATATCTCACTTTGCATGTAATGAGTCTATATAATATATTAGTTTCAACTTTTAAGTTCAAATACAGAAATAAACTTTTGCACGATATTCTAATTTTTCGAGTTTCACCTGTAGTTGGAGATATGAACTATCACACCACTTGATAAAATTGTCCAAGACAGGCCCATGGTCCACCTCATGGTCCTGCAGGAGACTGACTATAACTGAATCATCGGCAAACTTAATAATAGTCCTTGACTCAAGGGTACTCTGGCAGTCATTAGTGTAGAGCACAAATAGTATAGACTGACCCTCCCACACTGCTGATGCCCAGGTTAAGGCCTTACCCGTGAGTAAGCTGATAATATAGGAGATCTTGGCTCTATCGGTGACAAAGGTGGAGGGCTGTTGCTCAAAAACTAAGGAGCACTGAATCAAAAAGGACCTACATACCCCAAAATCACCAAAATAGCGGTGGCGCCGGGACACGAGGCTCACGGCCTTGGGGAGGCGATGGTGCTGGGGCGGGGTCCTGTTGGAGGGAAACAGAGCCGACAGGAGGGGCGAGCTGTGCCGAGACAACGTTGAGTTGCTGCCCCATAGCAGTCACACAGGTGGAGAGCCCACTTAACGTGGAAAGAACTTCACGGAGGACCTGCCCATGTTGCCCTACGAGCGTTCCCTGCGCTGCCAAGGCCTGGTGGAGGGAGTTTGTCTCCGCTGTGTCCATGTTTTAGGGCCAGATTGTACTGTTACGGTCGGACAGGGAGGACACAGGCGCGGAGACAGCACTAGTTTAAGAAGGTTTATTGAACAAGAATCAGCTGGGGGTTGGGTCGGGATCCGGGGGGGCGGGGGATCCAACTGTCCTGGGGAGGATTCCAGGGAGAGAGTGTCATGGAATTGAAATATCAACCTTTAAAAGATGAGAAATTAGTCAATTAATACGAGGTGACACAATGTTTAAATATAAAAATAGAACAGATCTTTAATGTTTGCAAACATGGGTCAAGACAACAATGCAACAATGGGATTGTGTGAAATGACCACCGAGAGGCAGTCAGACAGAGAAGTTATAGCAAATTCTAATTACGCACGAACATTCCAGCCTACGTACAAGCTTCTCCTCTGCCAGATATGTTGTTAGTTATCTTGCAGACACAGTTCTCCGGAGCCATCTCAGTCAAAACATACATTTCAACGGAGTTTGAGTATCTCAGAACATAATCAGTACATAACAACCTTCACCATACGGTCAGAACCTTCACCATAAGGTCAGGTCAGAACTTTCGTTGATTAACTTACGAATATTTAGATTCAAGATGGCATTAGTCTATATAAACACTTAATTATTATGACTGTAATAATCAATTCCACCACAAGAGCAACGGAGAATGTCCAGGGCTTGGGTGAGAAGAATCCAGAGCAAGCGGCTAGAAGAGTCCGGGGTGGAAGTGCTCGCTGGTGCAGGTTGGAGCCATGGGGAGTCAGACAGTGAAGATAGGCACTTCCGGTTGGTGATTTTGGTGAAGGCCTGCAGGCGCCGGATATTGAATAGGTTTCCATCCAGTAGGAACTGGATGTGCACACCGTCTGTGGTTTCCAGGGCTTTGTGTGAGAGGAGGGTGACTGCGGACAGGAACATGTTGAACAGGACAGGGGCTAGGACACAGCCCTGCCTGACCCCTACTTTCACAATGAAAGAGGGGGATTTCTGGCCTCCGATGCAAACACAGGCTTGCATTCCATCATGGAGATTTTCAAGAATGTTGAGGAACTTTGGTGAAACCCCCAACTTTCCCAGTAATTCCCAGAGGAGTTTCCTGTTGACGGTGTCAAACGCCTTGGACAAGTCGATAAAGGCTACGTACAGATCCTTGTCGTGTTCCCGGCATTTTTCTTGTACTTGCCTAATTACAAAGATCATGTCCGTAGTACTTCGGTCACTCTAAACCCACACTGTGACTCTGGTAGGATGTCCTCGGAAATGTGAGAGACCAATCGAAAGAGCATGACTCTGGCTAGCACTTTGCCAGCAATAGAGAGAAGGGAGATTCCCCTGCTGTTGCCACAGCCAGCTTTGTCGCCCTTTCTCTTATAGATGGTGATGATCTCTGCATCCTTCCACTCCTGGGGGATGGTTTCCGAGGACCAGATGTTATTTATTAGCTGGTGAAGCAGACGGGTGAGGAGGTAGCCACCATGTTTAAACACTTCCGCAGGGATTCCATCAGGGCCAGGGCTCTTGTTGTTTTTTAGGCTTTTCATGGCTTTGTGAACCTCAGTGAAACTGGGCGGGGAATCCAGATGGTGAACAAGGGGGACGTTTGGGAAATCTGCAAGTATGGATGGGTTGGAAGGGTTTTGAGAGTTGAGGAGAGTATTGAAATGCTCAGCCCATCTGTCCAGGATCTGTTGAGTGTCCTTGTGTAGGGTGAGTCCATCAGCCGATCGTACTGGTGTTGTGCTTTTCCTCTGGGGACCATAGATGGATTTGATGGCATCATAGAATTCAAGAGTGTTATTTGTGTCAGCGTAAAGTTGTATCTCGCTGGCTTTCCTGGTCCACCAGTCATTTTCCATGAGTCTGAGGGTGCGCTGTACTTCGGCTCTGATGGAGATGTAGTGAGTCTTTGCAGTAGGGGATTGTGGGTTAGCTAGGAGAGCAGCATGTGCTTTGTGTTTTGACTGGAGGAGGTTGTGGATATCCGGGGAAGTGTTGTCAAACCAGTCTTGGTGTTTACGCCTAGTGAATCCCATTGATGTTTCTGCTGCCTGATAAATGGCAGTATGTAGGGAACTCCAGGTGGCGTTGATGTCGGGGTCTGATGGGGTATCAGGGATTGCAGAGAGGTTTGTTGCAAGCTGGGCCCTCAACTGATCTACACAATGATTGGATTTTAGTGCGTCACAGTTGAACCTTTTCTTTGCTGGGGTTTTTTAAAGCTGGGGACGGATATCCATCTGGAGTTTGGCTCTGATCAGTCGGTGGTCAGTCCAGCAGTCAGCTCCCCGCATAGCCCTAGAGATTAACACCTCCTTTCTGTCCACACTGCGGACGATGATATAATCCAGTAGGTGCCAATGTTTAGAGCGAGGGTGCTGCCAGGAGGTCTTGAATTTGTCCTTTAGTTGGAACAAGGTGTTTGTGATGACCAGCTGATGCAGAGCAGAGAGTGAGAAGGCGGAGGCCATTATCATTGATCTGGCCAACACCGTGCTGACCAAGGACTCCCTTCCATAGCTCGCTGTCAGAGCCTACTCTCGCGTTGAAGTCCCCAAGGAGAATAAGCTTGTCAGCAGTAGGTGTTCTGCCTATGGCGGAGTTTAGGGAGGCATAGAATGTTTCTTTGCTCTCAAGGTCTGCATCCAGGGTTGGGGCATAAGCGCTGATGAGGGTGGAATGACGGTTGTTGATGAGGGGTATACGCCATGTCATCAGCCTTTCACTGATACCAACTGGGGTTTCAGGGATTGTGTGCAGCAGGCTGGTCCTGATAGCAAAACCCACTCCATGGAGGCGGCGGGATCCTTCTGGTAGTCCCTTCCAGAAGAAGGTGTAACCTTCTCCCACTTCTGTTAATGAGTCCTCTCCATGAAACCGGGTTTCACTCAGGGCTGCGATGTCGATGCCGTAGCGGTTTAGTTCATGTGCAACCAGTGCCGTCCTGCGCTGTGGGCGGCAGAAGAGCACACGTGCATCCAGGAGGGTGCGGACATTCCAAGTCGCGATTGTGAAGGGGATAATTTTCTTTCTTAAATATTTTCGACCGCGTTGAGGGATGGCCCGGCAGTTGCGGTAATCTGCCCGGGCTGGAGGAACAGATCATTTTTAGGCCACCTTTTCTAGGCCTTTCCCATTTCAGGATGAGCAGGGTGGAACTGCTCAGTCGCGTGGGGAGCTGTCGGGGAGGCACGCTGTTCCATCCCGTGCCTCAGCGACCATCTATCTCACGCCACCTACGTGCAGGGTTGGACTAGATACTGCCAGTCACATCCTTGACCTGTATCTACTGCCCTTCCCCATCGCCGCAGGACTTTTACAGGGGTTGGGGGGTGAAGGGGGAGTGGGGGTTGGGGGCAAATGCCTGCGCAATTAATTGATTAGAGTGATGGTAGGGGTGCGCAGTCCGTATCCTCACTTTGTCTATGGCCCCAACTGACCTCTTCCAGTGGCATGAAAAGCTCAAGACGACCTTCGGCCAGGCGGGGTTGCAGAGGACTGCCAGAGCACCGGTCCGTTGGTGTCTGCCTAACGCGGGTCTTCTCCACTGATTTTTCGTTAGGGGTTTACTCCCGTAGCCATGAAACCAAAGGCTTACCCAGGAGGCACTGGGGCAGTGGATGGCGGTAGCCAGGACGTGTCCACACCTGGTGGGCCTTGGCTACCTACCTCTGGGGCCCACTGCTGCTCCGAGATCCCCTACCAGTTCAGCCTGGTGTCGCAAGACTACCAGTTACCGTGTGCTGCCGCGGGGAGGCACTGGAGGGGTCTTGGTGGAGGAGAGGCTATGTACTGACCTCGGAAGACTAAAGCCTGCTACATACTCCGCGAGAAGAAAGAACAAAGTTCTCGGTGACAGAGCTGCGAGAAGTTCTTTCTGGTCTGACATTACATACTTCACGAGAACTCAACTGCCGAACTCCTCACCGCGGCGCATTGTTACCATGGTAATTGACTCAGTAGCGCCAGCTGATTTCACTTCGCTTTCCTCATTGACTTCAGACAGACCAATCACACAATAGTTCTCGGACAAGCTGCGAGAAGAAAGTTCGGCCCGGGTGATGTGTCGAGAACAAGCTGCGAGAACAGCTAAACAAGAGCTGAGAGAAGAAAATGACGTAATTTTCTTCTCGCAGCTCTGTCACCGAGAACTTTGTTCTTTCTTCTCGCGGAGTATGTAGCAGGCTACTCGAGTGATCGCTTGCATTCCTCGAGGATCAATCGATTCCTCGTTAAACTTTTTTCTATTTTTAGAATGCAGCGCACCTGTCTGCAGAATAACGGTGCAGCGCAATAATGCCAAGACCCAGCGCTTAATGCTTATTGTAAAACAGTCACAGTTACCATATGATTGTAAGGATTTATTTTCCACAAGTTTAAAACACATTTTCGTAACTGAAAGTAATTAAATAGGCGGGCCACAATTTAAACCGATCGAGTCTGAGGTGGGGAGAAAAAAAAAGAGAAAAAAAAGCGCGACTAATTCCTCGACGGAACGTTACACCGGTCGGCTTTTGAATCTCAATCCCATATTCCATAATAAAGGCTTCTTAACTGTCGTTGGCTCGGAGCGAATGTGCCCGAAGTCAGCCTGGCTTCTTTACGTGACTTTCCAAGTTTTCCAGCACCGCATTCAGTGCGGACCACACACTGGCTGCGCTGCATGGAGGTGGCAGTTATTTGCGGTTGCTGTTTGACACAATAACGCTCAGTTTATTTCACTTGGATCAAAATATTTAATTTGGGCCCTTTTTGGGAATAGGGCATCTCACGCACCGTGAGATGCGTGTGCGCAGGTGGTGTGTGTCGTGGGCAAGTGATGGAGAGAGAGAGCGGCGGGTGTGTGAGAGAAGCTTCGCTCCTGCAATAAAGGCTCCTCAAGTGTCAACAACGGCCCCCGGCTATTGGGGGGTTCACCCCGACGGCGAACAGCCATCGGCCCTGGAGGGAACCATCTCCCCTGAGCCGAACAGGAGGTGGAATAAGAGATTAACGGCGATATTTTTTTTATCGCCGATAAGAGTCTGGCGTTAACGCAGCACGTTAACGCCGATAACGGCCCACCACTAGTAATATTACATTAAAATATGTTTAAGACTAAACGTAACTTGTGCCTCATGGTGGGGGAAAGTGAGACACTGTCTCACTTTCCCCACCACCACAATTTGAGAAAAACTACCTTTCTTAGCATTTCAGGCTAATCTTTAGCTAATATCATCACATGGTTTTTATATGTTGGTAGTTCATCAACACGTATGATAGAAGTTTTTCTACGTGAATACATTTGCTTTGGCACAACAGTAGATTAAGTTGACAGCAAGAAAATTTACTTTTACATGCTAAAATACCTATTTTGGTGAAACAAACATGCTTACCACAGCACCACGAGGTCCTCTCTTTCAGGGCCATGGGGAAATGAGAGGGGCTTGAAAACATATATCTGACATGACCACAAATGTTTTCCGTTGCCTAGATACAGGGTGGTGCTGCATGTCTTTCTGTGGTTAGAGACTGCAGCGTCTCTATTCACTTATCTGAAACAAAATTCATCTGCATCTGGGCCTTCACAGTGTTTGCAGTTCAAAACTACATCTATCCACTGCCAATACTCTCCCCTTCAGTTAATCAGAACTGTATTAATCCAGTTGAATAAAGCAGTAAAAACCACCCACTGTGTGTGTGTAGGGGATGATCAACCTGGTGCTGGAGTGCATCGACCGTCTCCACGTGTACAGCAGTGCAGCTCATTGCGCTGAGGTGGTGGGCAGGGAGGCAGGAGAGGCCTGGAGCTCCATCCTCAACTCACTCTACCAACTCCTGGGTAAAAAAAATATATATATATATATATACAGTATATATATATACACGCACACACACACACACACACACACACACACACACACACACACACACACACACACACACACACACACACACACACACACACACACACACACACACACACACAACACACACCACACACACACACACTCACACACACTACACACACACAAAGATTGTTATCTAAGTAAGTTTGATAAGTCCTTTTAAGATTTTAATGCGTCGGTGACCTACCGTGTCTTGGCTTAACCACTTAAACCACATTATTAGAATGGCCATCCAGGAAGTTGTCAAATTAAATGAAAGTGAGGATCAGGTTATTCAAATATATGAACATTAACTCAGTGGAAAGAAGAATGTTGCAATCAGAAGACAGAACAACACAGATGTGGAAATAAGACGCAATGTAGAAAATCTGTACTGTACACATGCCCCTCCTCTCCTGTCCATTGTCCTGTCCAACAAACCTCATACATCTTTTTTCACTCCTCCTCCTAGCTGCACTGATCAGAGGAAACAGGAAGAACTGTGCTCAGTTCTCTGCTTCTTTGGACTGGCTGATCAGCAGACTGGAGAGACTGGAAGCCTCCTCTGGTAGGTCAGCTCCTCTCTAACCAAGTGATTCCCAACCCCGGTCCCCAGATCGGTGCCGGTTGTGGACCCGTTTGTACCGGGCCTTGAAATATTTCCATAATATTGAAATATTTCCTTAATAACTGCGCCAAGAGGTGCTCATGGCGCAGTGGTCAGAGCGTCAATAAAGTCAAATGTTTCGGACTTTGTTGCACCTATTGCATATAGCTTATATAGGCCTACAACAACAACAAAAATGGTGTAAGCAATATGTTTAAAAATGTGTACAAAATGCTATGCTGCTGCATATTCAAATTTTGGCATTGAAATTGGCAACCGGGCCCGGAATTGACCAAAAAAGGTAGGGAACCCGTACTCTAACCAGATAGTCACAATACACAGTGGGATATTGATCCACACTGGACCGTCATTAAGTCATAATGTTTAAATCATTTAGACTTTTTCTCAAGCCTCAACAGCGAAAGAAACCTGTTGCCTCATTTATAAAGCTTGCTGCGCACAAAAACCTTGTGTAGACAGTAGGGATGGGCATAATTAATCGTTGATCGATCATTGATCGTTAAGAATATTGTCCATCACGTGAAATTGTTATCGTTCATATAGCCGTTGTGTTGCGCAGTATGAGTCCCGCAGCACAGCAATTAATTTCACTAGGTGGCAGCACCAAAGTGCAGCAATCATACATGCTGCCAGCAGGGGGAAATACTTAACTAGTAGGAGACAACAGACAACAGAACAGATCTATGCGAGCTGCCATAGATGTCAAAACTTAAAGCTGGGGTGAAGGATTTGGGGAGAAAATGGCAGTTGGGATAGAGATTCAAATTCAAATACCTCAACCGCTCCACTTGTTCTCTTTCAAATCAAATTTAACTTTGACCAATCAGAAATCACATACCCCAGCTTTAAACATGAAGAAGTCAAGGCGAAGTTTGGCATCGGACAGCTTTAGAACCGAAAATAACTAAGTTCATTAAACATTATGAAGCCTAGTATAAGCACAAAACCTTAACAAACCGAATTATGTACCACTTGTACATTGAAGCCTACATCTGACCCTGTTTAACGTGTCACATTAGCGCCGCTAGCATTAGCGGCTAACTTTAGCATCTATGCTTTCCTCACACCTCATTTTATATAGGGCAACATATAGTCCTACAGGGAGGCTTATACCTGACATTTCACACAATAAAAAGTTGGGCGAAACTGCTTTACAAAGACTATATTGACTGTGCCAATCATGACATGTGATCAGCGCACGTGTGTGTGCCAGTTATAGCGGCGCATGGCATGGGCTTTCTTCCTTCCCAGTCGCTTTCTTTGTGGCCCATGTCAGTCAAAATGCCGTGCTTATTAAGAGCGTCACCATATTCAGGAGCTATTTAGCATTGACCATCTATGGTAGATTGTGGGACGAAACTGGGAGGAGAAGTGGGAGGACACGCGGCGGAGATCATCCGTGCATAATTCACCGCAGGTGGGTACTTATAAAGGGAAGGTTGCGTGCAACTGTGCGCTGCACATTTTTATAAATCAAATTTTTTTTTGCGCAGCACATTCCCGGTTTTGGACGGACGCAATGTTTTGCGATGGGTGCAAAACATTGCATAAATGAGGCCCCTTTATAAATGAGGCCCCTGATTTGTTTGTAATCCCTTTAAGTCAGTTCTTTAAATAAATGCAGTCTACAATAATCAATGAGTTTTGACTTGTTTTTTGAAAGGGGAAATGTAATGACCACTTTCTACCAGGGGTGTCACAAAATCCACTCCAAAGGCAAAGTTACATTGAACAGCTTTAACTTGTAAGTAAAACCTGATGACCTCCAGAAAATAGCCTTTACTCCAGTGCATTAAACTAACAGTACATTGAGTTGTGATCTGAGACTTTTGAACCTGTCTTAAAGTTAATACAAACAAGCCCTTATTGTAAGGATTCTCACCTATCTGGACCAGTTAGCAGCTACTGTTAGCCTTACGGCCTTTGTTTCTTATGTTTACTGTTAATTTTTTACAATAGATATTTGTGTTCATACAGGCATACTGGAGGTGCTACACTGTGTGCTGGTGGAGAGTCCTGAAGCACTGAACATTATAAAAGAGGGACACATCAAATCCATTATATCTCTGCTTGACAAGCATGGACGCAACCACAAGGTAGGGGCAGGCACTCCATTTTTATATGCAGTAAATCTGTATTTACAACAAAAAACTCACCTGTGTGTGCAAGCTTCTATGATATACTTTGAAATCAGTTTCAAAGTTATGTGTGAAAAATCCAAATGTATATTTGTGTGGGCTGTGAAAAGGCCTAAAAGAATCATTGGTCAGAAATGGTCTGATTTGCTTAAAATTAAATTTTTTATGATTCTGTATTTGTAATGTAGACTAGGGGTTCCATTACCTAAAATGGACTGGTTAACTAAAATGGAGGATTGACAGACCACAGTACACACATGTGCTTCAATTGATTAAGTAGTGAAACACAACACCTTTTTCTTTTGACTTCCATACCTATTTAGGTGACGCAGAGGGACTGGCCACCCAGTTTCTTTGTAATATTGATAGTTAAAATAGTAAGGTTTTAAGCAAACAGAGCTAATTGAGGCTGTAGCTAGTGATGGGTCGTAACGTGCCGAGTAATCCCGGAAGTTTTTGGTGAGGCGCGTATCGATGCTTGTATCGTTTAGGGCGAATCACGTGACTTATGACGCTCGAAGCCTCGTTTGTTCAAGAAGTGCTTCGGGTATTGTGGATCCACTCGCACTTTGCGGGTTAGTGTTGGCGATTTATTGGTTTGGGAGTGATGTAGACGTGGATGTTGTATCAACTTGCTGTGACTTTCTTGTGCACCCCTGCCTCCGCTGTACCATGTGAAAGAGTGTTCTCCAAAGCAGGAGAAGTTGTTTCCAAAAGGGGAAATTGTCTGAACCCCAGCACAGTGGAACACATTTTGTTTCTCAATAAAAATGAACCAAATCCTTAAGTTGCACAAGCACATTCACTGCCCCTTACCTTGTTATAACACTGCGACAGTTTGAAAAAAAATATTCCTGTCATTATGAGTAATTCAAAGTTTGACAAAAAATATTTATTGATAGATTTATTATATTTATGTTTTATCATGTTTCATACCCATAATAATACACCAAACTAAATATAAGTTGTATTTATATGAATTAATACAATAATATACAATACATGAAATGCATTTATTAAGATGTATTGATTTATTTACTTGTCAGCAGTGTTGGGAACGTTGCTTTAAAAAAGTAATTAGTTATAGTTACTCACTACTTGTTCCAAAAAGTAACTGAGTTACTAACTGAATTACTTTATAATAGAAGTAACTAGTTACCAGGGAAAGTAACTATTTGCGTTAGCCTACTGTAAAAAAAAAAAGTTGCTATATGTCAAAATTTTGATTTTTCTGAGCAGTTTTCACAAGTCAGTTGAAATGAGTAGAACAGACAGGTAGGCCTACTTGTAGGCTACATCACCTTCAATATTTATTGCACATCAACAGACAGCAAGAGGTTTATCCTGCACTTCAAGTATTTTGTTCTCAACAAAAGTAGCCTAGTAGAGGAAACTGCTGAATGTACCGTGCTGATCTGCTATATCACTGGATTCACTTCAGGGGTGTCGGCTAAAACACCACTTCAGGCCAAAAACGTCAGACTATGAAGCATGAGACGATGAGAGGAGGAGTAAGGATTTATCCTATGTTTATTTATTTCTTTAACATGCACAGCAGCATACAGATCCCAGGAAAAGAACAATAGCAATATTCGGCTCGTGATGACACTCTAAACAGCTGTTGCAACCGGCGAATCGCGGCCGTTTAATAGCGTGCATAAATTATAATTTATAGAGATCGGGAAACTCAATGCATTTACTCACAAGGGCGATGCAAACAAATTCAGGGAGAGCACGTTTCAACCGTGGATTGATAGGTGGTTACTGCGCCAACGTGCACGCTCGTCGCTCACACAACAGAGAGAGAAAGAAAAAGAAACTTCACTAAACAGGCGCTCCGGCTGACTGACGTGACGGCGCTAACTGACAGTTTTAATGTCATCCACACACCGGTCTCCTCACTAGCAGTTTTTGTATATGGAGCCAGGGGTGCGTTCGGATTACACAGTTTATTCAATCAATTCAAAGTAACGCACCGCATTTAACGTTCAGTAACGATAACGGCGGTGTAACGGCGGAAAAGGTAATTAGTTAGATTACCCCGTTACTGAAAAAAGAACGGCGTTATGTAACGCCGTTCTTTTAAACGGCGTTATTCCCAACACTGCTTGTCAGTCACTCATTCCCATGGCTGCACTGTTGCAGGACAGTATTGAGTTTATTTACAAATTGATAGAATTATCTGGCTATTTAACACTGTTTGACCAGCAGGGGGGGTTGTATTGTGTGTTCAAATCGGTTCAAATGAAGCCTCGAGAAATGAACCTTTTTGTGAACCATTTGGCTTTAACGCTTCAAGGCTTCAAAAAGCTTCATCTGGCCATCACTAGCTGTAGCTAAACTTACCTTTCTGGTTGTTTCCTCAGCAGGGGGTGGTGAGCTAAAGGGTTCATTGGGCCCAGAGTATCTGCTTAAGAGCTGTTGGATTAAACCAGTGTTACTCATTGCGCAAGCTTTTATTTGTGGCTTGCATGGCAGTAAAAAAATACGGTGACATGATCATGCAGTTAATACAGATATTTCATAAAACATTCAAAACAAGAAGAGCTATAACATATAACCTGTCAGACAACTAATGTGGCTGCTCTCTTACAAATCATTTTATAACTTTCTTTTTCAACTCATACTGTTTTATTGTGATTGCTGCACCAAGGGAAGAGCAGGAGTGTTTGGAAAAAGTCCACTAATGATTTTCCAATGGATAGCTCTGAGACTGCTATTTGGAACGCAAGCACAGTCTCTGATGAGGCTACTCCATGTCATGCCTCACTTTATCCAAACTTCAAGCCTGCGCCCGGCCATCTCACACCCCAAGATACTTGAATTATGTATAAGTTGATTGTATGGAAGTGTTGTACTGAAAAAATAGTATATTTTCTTGTCTGTTTGTGCCGTCTAGGTTTTAGATGTGTTGTGTTCGCTGTGTGTGTGTCACGGTGTGGCAGTGCGCTCCAACCAGCACCTCATCTGTGACAACTTGCTGCCAGGAAGGGATCTGTTACTCCAGACCCGCCTGATCAACCACGTAAGCAGGTATATATATACACACACACGCACACACACACACACACACATTTTTACATTGTTATTTTTGTTAAATCAACATAAATATACCTATAACTCATTGACAGACCGTCCTCTGCTTGGGCATATCCTAATTTATAAAACTATCCTCGGTGTTCTTGCTACATACCTGCAGAAGTATGTCATTCAGAAAAACACAGGAAAGTATCCGCTCCGCTCTTAGGACTTTTTTTACTGACTGTGCCTAGAGTCTGTACTGAATTGGGGAAAAGGGCATTTAGTCATGCTGCTCCATTTTCATGGAACCAGCTGCAAAATGCACTAAAACTTAAGGAGCTGGGTTCTCTAAACATGTTTAAGTCCATACTCAATGATGTTGAAGCTGGCTCTTCGGTCTGTACATGCTTTGTTTGATGATGTTCGACTGTGACTCTATTTATATGTTCTCTCTGTTGTTTTTAAATGATTGTCTGTAACTGTGCTGCTGCCTGTCTTGGCCAGGACTCTCTTGTAAAAGAGATTTTTAATCTCAATGAGACTTCTCCTGGTTAAGTAAAGGTTAAATAAATAAATAAAATCTTTCCAACAGCATGCGTCCCAACATCTTCCTGGGAGTGAGTGAGGGCTCTGCTCAGTACAGGAAGTGGTACTATGAGCTGATTGTGGACCAGGCCCTGCCGTTTGTCACAGCAGAGGCTACTCACCTCAGGTTGGGCTGGGCCAACACCAGTGGCTATGCCCCGTACCCCAGTGGGGGGGAGGGCTGGGGGGGGAACGGGGTGGGTGATGACCTCTACTCCTACGGCTTCGATGGTCTCCATCTCTGGTCAGGTGAGGTGTGTGTGTGTGTGTGGGGGGGGGGTACTATTACAAGGTATGGATTAGGGCCCGACCGATATATCGGCCGGCCGATTTAATCGGCAGATTATAGCACATATCCGAAAAATCGGCAATCGGCGATTTTTTTGCCGTTTTTTAATTTTTTTATTATTATTTTTTTAAGCAATCATGTTGAGTGTGATGCATTGCTGCCCCGGAGGTGGCCTACATGCATAGCATTACAGTTATAGCCTATTTGTTACGGCTGGACAGGGAGGACACAGGCGCGGAGACAGTACCAGTTTAAGAGGGTTTATTTAACAAGAATCAGCTGGGGGTTGGGCCGGGATCCAGGGAAAGTCCAACTGTCCTGGGAGGGTTCCAGGGAGAGAACAACGAGAATGTCCGGAGCAAACCAGAGCAGGCGGGCAGAGGAGTCCGGGGGGAAGTGCTCGCTGGTGCAGGTTGGAGCCGATGGGGGAGTCAGACCGGGAGAGCTGTGGCAGAAAAAACAACAAGAATGAGTACGAGGCAAAAATGCAAACGGAGCTGCAAACAGGTAGGTTATGAGAGATAGAGCTACTGACTGCGTGAACTGAGACTACAATCTGGCAGTATCTGGAAGGTCGGGCCGGGTATATGAAGAGCGGTTGATTGGTGATTGCTGGCAGCTGTGAGTGCTTGAACTGACTCCCACGCACCTGCTCCAACCCTGCAATAAACCAGACAAGCAGACGGGCAAAGGGCAAAAAACAAAACAGAGGCAAAGAGGCCCAGACAGAATCAGCAGCAGCAGGTGTGTTGTAATACATTGGATTAATTCACACTTGACAGTTCCCCCTGACACCAATAGCAGAGTCATTGGTCATCTCTTGACTGTTAATAGTAATTGATATAATTTATATAGTGACTTTGTATAGTACACTTTGCATCATAAGAATAGAAAATCATACTTATAGAAAAAGAAAAGAAAATACAGACAAATTAAAGATAAGGTTTGGAGTGGAGTCAGGTGTCATTATACTTTCTTAAAGAGTTTTGAGTTGACTTTTGAATGAGTTTATTTAGTCTAACTTGCTGCTGTTTGGAGGGAGGGAGTTCCAGAAGGTTGGGTGCAGTTACATAAAATGCTTAATGTCTCAGTTTAAAATGCGTCATGTCACTTTAGACATATTTGTAACACTTAATTTTTTTTAGATAATGCATATTTCAATAAATAAAAAGTTCCTGTACACCTATCGACAGTAACAAGTATTTATATATATTTAAGGGTTCAAAAAATTCAATTGTTTCAATATAGTGGAGAACGGGGGAATCTGAGGCAACGGGTAATGTGAGCCACCCCCTGTATCTAGGCAACGGAAAACATTTGTGGTCATGTGAGATATATGTTTTCAAGCCCCTCTCATTTCCCCATGGCCCTGAAAGAGAGGACCTCATGGTGCTGTGGTAAGCATGTTTTTTCACCAAAATAGGTATTTTGCATGTAAAAGTAAATTTTCTTGCTGTCAACTTAATCAACTGTTGTGCCAAAGCAAATGTAATCACGTAGAAAAACTTCTATCATACGTGTTGATGAACTACCAACATATAAAAACCATGTGAGGATATTAGCTAAAGATTAGCCTGAAATGCTAAGAGAGGTAGTTTTTTCTCAAATTGTGGTGGTGGGGGAAAGTGAGCCAAATGCTGTGGGGGAAAGTGAGCCACTGTCTCACTTTCCCCACCATGAGGCACAAGTTAAGTTTAGTCTTAAACATATTTTAATGTAATATTACATGACATATGTTTTATTCTAATGTCATACACATTGTAGAAAAGCCATCATGCCAAGGAAATACACCAGGAAGATGACCTGGGGCAACCACACGGAAAGAGCACCTTCTCATCTTATGATGTATGACAGGCTGATGTTATAATGTTGGGTCTTTCCTGTGTTCTGAGTCCAAGGCTGTTCTCGCTGGTTCTGATTTTCCTATGCTTTGACCCCCAGACACAAGCTGGCTCTAAGGGTCCTGTGTTCTGACCCCCAGACTGTGTTCTAATCTAACTAGTTCTATCTTTCATTTGAATCTTATTAAAACCTTTTGAATTATAATATGTTGTATTTGATTTTGTTCAGAGTTACTTTCAAGTGTTTAGAACATTTGCTTTGCTTAATTGACCAAACCCGATCATTCTTTTACTAGTCCGACATTCGTTCTGGAATGTGTGGCTAGCTTTCAGGATTCTTACTGTTACAATATGTGTTGTTATGCTAGTTTCAGAGTGGAAAAAGTAAGTGGATCAGTTTACCCCACCCCTGGGGTAAAGTGAGCCACATGACAACTTTATTTAAAACAATCATATTTTCACTGCCCTTTGTCTTGAAAAAAATCTGCTAATGTCCATTTCTACGAAACATCCTGAATTAATGGGAAATGTGTAAATTTGAGTGATAAATCATTTTAGCTCGCTTAGAGGGGAGCAAATGTAAAAAGTGCCTCAGATTACCCCGTTCTCCCCTATATTTTGGGGATTTTTAAAAAACATAATCGGCCGATTTAATCGTTATCGTAATTTTTCTCTGAAAATAATCGGCATCGGCACTCAAAAATCAATATTGGTCGGGCCTTAGTATGGATAGTACTTAAACTTCTGTATAATAACCAGCTAAATAAATATGTCCATCTTTCTGTAGCAGGTTAGGACAAGCTCATTTTCAAATTTTCAAGTCATACCATGAAAAGGATTCACTGTATGTGCTTTATCATAATGAGCACAAAGCAAACTAACAGTGTGTCTTGCCTGTGCAGGCTGCATTGCCCGGGCTGTTAACTCCCCCAATCAGCATCTTCTGAGACCAGAGGATGTGGTGAGCTGCTGCCTGGACCTCAGTGTGCCCAGTATTTCCTTCAGGATCAATGGCCAACCGGTTCAGGGAATGTTTGAGAACTTCAACTCCGAAGGCCTCTTCTTTCCTGTGGCCAGCTTCTCTGCAGGAGTAAAGTCAGTGCTTCACTGAAAACATTTCACACAAAGATGAACATTCTGTTATTGTCTGATCCTCTTATGTCAGAGGGAATGTGTCTGATCTGTTTAATGGGGAAGATTGACTGTGTACCATGCTCTTTATAACACTTTCCTCCCTATCACTTTCATTCACCCTGTTGCCCTAATTCCACTTTTTAACTTAATCAGCTGACTATGGGAGTTTCTCTCTTTTAGCTTAATCCTATCATATTCACCCTAAAATGTCTGAGCCAATCACCTTGCTCCATTCAAAAGTTTAAAACCCTCCTTTCCACAGGTGTCCAGGCTCCATCACATCAAACATATTTTGATGTATCTAATTAGATAAAGCCTATCATGGGACTAGGTTATGTCCTATTAATGGCTAATGTTTAACCAAAAGAAGAAACTGAGACCTATTTTGCCTTGGTTTCTCCAAGTTGACAAACACACTCAATGGGTTTCGCTGGTTATATGTATTGCATCTTTCCATATTGGGAAAGAAAATGTCTAGATTTGGTCATGTTAAAATCTTCCTCTGTAAAGCATGGTCTTTCCTCCCTCACACTACAGGGTGCGCTTCCTGCTGGGCGGTCGTCATGGAGAGTTTAAGTTCCTCCCTCCTCCAGGCTACACAGCCTGCCATGAGGCGGTGCTGCCCAGGGAGAAGCTGAAGCTGGAGCCCTGTCAGGACCAGACTGCAGACACACACCTGCTGGGGCCAACCCTCACCTTGAGTCAGGCAGCATTCACACCCACACCTGTGGACACCAGCCAGGTACTGCCAGCTTCCATTCATGAAGCTCAGACCCAAAGTCTTACATATTATAAATAATCATACAAATAACAGAAAATATGAAAACCATAAAAATGTGAAACAAATCTATCCATATTTTAATTATTTGCTATTCGATCCTGCTTTTGTTCTAAGCACCAGAGTTAATTTAACCCTACATTTTTTCATTTCATATCTCACAGGTGCTTTACTCTATCTTTTTCTTGACTTTGTTAATACATTTTTCCCGTATGACTTCATATAATTGTTTTCGGATTCCCTATTAATTTGCGCTTTTTAAAAATACAAATGTATCGGGGTCAATTTGACCCCAGTCAAAATCGTCCAATTCCGCCTATGCAGTTTTATTAGATGGAACTATTTATTGGGATCATGTTGGCCATGGATCCTAATTAAAAGTATCACACACCATCAGGGGGTTTAGGGGAACTCTGTCCGTCATTTTAAAGGAGCAGACAGACACAAATCAGCAGACGGTGCAATATCTCCTCCTTTCACATGACAATATGAACTGAACATAGCATGAACCACATCTAAACACCATTCATTTTACATTTTGAACAAATTAAATAAAAATAAAAACTATTTAGTAGGGCTGTCAAATTAACGCGTTAATTTCGATTAATTAATCACAGAAAAATTAACACAGATTAATCGCACTTCTATAATAGTGCCCTTTGACCCGGTGCAAAAGAGGTGAGACGATAGCGCAGCTGCACCTGTAGCCTAATTTGCGACACGGCCCGCACAGGAGTAAAGAAAGAAGCATAGAGAGGGCTCTATGGACGTTTTATGGGAAGCTTCGGGCAAATAAGCATGACGGTAGGAAGTTATTTTATGTTATTCTCTGCAGTGTCTGTGCATTATTGATTTAGTGGGTCCCTAATTAACAATGTAGGTTCAAAACTCTCAGTATCTCTCAATCTTCCGTCTCACTTTTGTTTGCTAGCTTAACGCGGCAGTGCAGCGCTGTCTGTTGTGGAAGATAGACAGTCTTCATTTAGCCTGCTTGTTTTTTTGTGGTTTTAAGTAGAAAATTCGGCGAAGTTGGCTGACGGCCTCCACACACATCCTACCTCTACTGCGCGTCTGCGTCTGACTTTTTGTCACTGACCGTGTAATCAACCTAGAGCGGGCACACATCCAACCTCAGACGCACTGCTGATGCGCGTCGGAGGCACGTCTGCAGCGACGCTCCCCTTTACCTCAGGAGGCTCGCCTATTTTTTTCTGAGAGCCGCGCGTCTCTCTCGGGTCTCTCTGCTTTAACTGATAGAGAAATACTCTGCTGCGAGTCATATTGACTTCATACTGGCAGCTTTCGCTGTAGTTTCACCATTTCCTGGTGTGTCCCTTTCAAAATAAGACTTCCAACAAGCGAAAATTTAAAAAAAAAAAAAGAAAAAGAAAAAGGCAATGGGGCGCACGGATTACTGTCCAGACTCAATAATAGACTTAATATAAATCATATGCATCATAAATGACAGGAAATAACTTCATTTTTAATGGGATTAATCTATGAAAACTCTATGTAGAAAGATAGGGCTTTTAGAAGCAGCGCTGCAGCAGCAGCTGCTGAGACGTTCCATGTGTGTCCGAGAAAAGTCCGAGAGACGCAGCAGTAAGGTAAGGCGACGCGCTCCAGAGGTAGACGCAGGATGTGTGCAGAGGCCGTGAGGGGAGGAGACAGAAGTTACGAGAGAGAGAGAGAGAGAGAGAGAGAGAGAGAGAGGAGAGAGAGAGAGAGACCAACTGTAGGCTATACAGCCGTTTATAAACAGGCATAAAAGTGTCATATAAGTATGCGATTAATTTAGATTAATTAATCACAGATTAATTAGATTAATTTTTTTAATCGCTTGACAGCCCTACTATTTAGACATTTTGGAAGTATGAATGATGGGGAGTTAATTATTATTCTATATTGAGATCAAAGGACTCTAGATGATCTCAACATACAGTATATGAATACGAAACAAATAATGTTTACTGAAATAACTTAAAACAAAATTAAACCAGATTAAAACGAGGGTAAAAAAGTCTGGATTGTACTAGGGATAAAAGCTGCAATTTGCATTAAAGTGTATATCCATCGTATACAATATGCAATTTAAATGTTACCTTCAACAAATATAATCAGTTGTTTTTTTTACTCGGATGGCATATTAGGGCTGTCAAAATGAGTGCTTTAACTAGGGCTGCAACTAACGATTATTTTGATAATCGATTATTCGATTAGTGGTTTGGTCCGTAAAATGTCAGAGAACGGTGAAAAATGTTGATCAGTTTTCCAAAGCCCATGTTGACGTCCTCATATGTATTGTTATGTCCCAAACACAACGATATTCAGTTAACTGTCATAAGAGGATTAAAGAAACCAGAACATTTTCACATTTGAGAAGCTGAAAACAGAGAATTAGAAAATGTTTTATTAAAAAATTACTCAAAACGATTAATCGATTATCTAAATAGTTGGCCATTCATTTAATAATCGATTAACAATCGATTATTCGATTAATCCTTGCAGCTCTAGTGATAACGCAGGGTGATTAATTTCTGGAATGAATGCTTTACTTCTTTTAATGCAATTAACGCATGCCCAGACTGTCCCACCCCGTGCATCCCCCCCGCTCCACACTACACTCACTCTAATGTTGTTGTGGCTGAACCAGGATCAGTAATTGCGCGCGGCCAAACATAGCAGCACGCTAGCCTATGTTTCTAACTGCTAGCGGCCACGTCTGTGTCACGAGTGGCAGTTGCTGTCGGTAGCAACAGGAGAGTGTTGTTTCACCCGGTAGTCCATTTAAATAGGTTGGTAGGATGGGGGTTAAAGCAATTTTTACTTAATTCCAGCAGTTGTTTATTCAAAATACTTTTCCAAAATCTGCTTTAGAGCTAGCCTGGAAATCCAGACCCATATCTAGAACGATAGAGGGTCTGGCCACGATCAATAGTAATTACCAACTCAAGGGGCGGCTCCTACTCGTGCATTTCAAATGCCAGTGCACGCAATTGGATAGCACTACAACCAGTCAGAGCAATGAACAAGGTGATGTATTAAGCCCTGTTCGTTTAACGAACAGCAGGATTAACTGTTATATTAAACTTCTGCTGTGGTCGGTCGGCAAAACAGAACATTCCTCTTTATTGAAAGATTTGAGTGGCGTCTTCCAAATCGTAAAGGGTCGAGGCCAAAGCCGTCTCAAACTCAAACAACATATCCGGGGCCATCTTTTTTTTTTTCAATTATGATTTTTATTTATTTCCTTCACAGGCAATCAGACATTAAATCAGCAGTGTTTTACATTTTGTTTACCAAAGAACGAAAACCTCAGCCTAAAAACACAACACCAGCATGTGTTGATAAAATAAAAGGCAAGTCTACCTTCAATTAAATGAGCAAATGAGACAATAATCAGAGCAATATCAGTACATTGCACATAAACTTATTGTATTCATACATTCCGACCCAAACACGCTGACAATATACGTATAACATACATGGTAAACGCTTTACCTAGAAGGAAACTATTTTCTCCCCCCCTATAATTCCCTCCCCATCCCACCCGCCCCGCCAGTCGAACATGGTGCACTGTAGGTTATTTTAAAATATAATGTACATTAGGCTTCTCGTCACTCAAATTTCCCTGACCTGTGATAGAAATGGTTCCCAGACTTCTGTATATATGTCAATTTTCCCATTTATTTTGTATATTAGTCGCTCGTAAGAGGCAGTTTCGGATAAGGCCGTGAACCATTCAGAGAAAGAAGGGTTGTTACACCCCTGCCCAGTGCCTCAATATCACCCTTTTAGCTGTGGTAATCGCGACCTTTAGCCACTGGGCCTTTTTCAGGCTTATTCTCTCGTGTCCTTTTAGACTGTTCAGGAGGCATAGAGCAGGAGTGAGGTTCACATTCACACCTAGACTGTCAGTGATCTTTTGCATAACCCTCTGCCAATAGGTGGCAAGGCTGGGGCAATTCAAAAACATGTGGACAACATCACCTCGTTCAGCCTGGCATCGCCAGCAGAGATCCGAAAGACTCAAACCCGCCCTATGCTTTCTCACCGGCGTCCAATAGAGTCTGTTTAATATTTTAAATTGAATAAGTTTAGACCTTGCATCTCTCATTGGGTTCAACATCTCCTTCACTAATCTATTCCATTCCTCATCTTCAAACAGTACCCCTAAATCTTTCTCCCACACAGCTTTTAGACCCGAGGTAGTGCCTTTAAAACCATCAATGAGATACTTGTACATTTGACCCGACAGATGTGGAAGTTCACTGAGCAGTGTCAATTTAGACCCTATGGGAGATTGAGTAGATAACTCCCTGCCTGTTGAGTTCAATTTAGAAAAACAATCTCTAAGCTGGAGAAATTTCCAGAAATCCCTCCTCTGCAAATTGTAAATTTCTCTCAGTTCATCAAAAGTTCTGAAAGTATTGTTGTGGTAGAGGCATCCAATATGTTTAACACCCTTAATGTACCAGTTTCTCCAAAAGAACAACTTCCCTCCTATTTTCAGTTTTGGATTATTCCATATTGAGGCTGATGCTACTAGAAAGGGGGACAGACCCTCCTTCTTATGCATCTGAAGCCAGATATCCCTAGTATGAGAGATTATTGGGTTCAGAACCTTATTTTTTGGACATTGACTCAAGTAGTCTGCTGCACTAAATGGGGTATTTAATTCTTCCTCCAAATCTACCCACAAGGGTCTGTCCTCCTTACTTGAGAAAAGGGAGGCTATCTGAGCCCCTGTGAACGCTTCTTGGTAAAGTCTCATATTAGGAAGTCGCAGTCCCCCACATTCTGTTTTAGCCTGTAGTCTTGTTAGCTTCATTCTAGGCCTTTTCCCTGCCCAGATAAATTGACTAAACATTTTATCTATAGTCTGGAATGTGGTTCCTGGAACACCAAGAGGCAACATACTTAGAAGGTAGTTAAATTTTGGGGCTATGACCATTTTTATTGCTTGTATTCTTCCCCATAATGAAATCTGCAATTTATCCCAACCCTTAAGGGTAAGTTGTATTTTATTTAAGACGGGGTCAAAATTATCAGGCATCATGTTATCAAGTCCTGGGTTAAGAAGTATCCCCAAATATTTAAGATTTTTTGGAACCCATTGAAATTTCCAATTTTGAAAATGACTTCTAAAACAGCATTTGGAAAGTGGCATCACCTCAGATTTGGTCCAGTTTATTTTGTAACCTGAAATATCAGAAAATGAGTTAACCACATCCAACATAGGAGGCACAGATGTCTGCGGATCGGACATCAGAACCAAAATATCATCAGCAAATATTAACATTTTGTGTTCGCGGCCACCCATGCTAATACCTTTAACAGCTCTATTTACTCTTATAGCCTCTGCAAGCGGCTCCAGTGCAATAATAAACAAAAGCGGTGAGAGTGGACAGCCTTGCTTTGTTCCACGTCCCACGGGAAAAGCAGATGACCTCAGACCATTAGTTGTTACCATGGATTTAGGCTGGTTATATATAAGCTTTACAATACTCTGAAATACAGGGCCAAATCCAAATTCTTTCAAAGTGCAAATGAGATAACTCCAGCTAACTCGATCAAATGCTTTTCCCGCATCTAAAGACAAAGCTGCTATCGGAGTATTCATGTCTTTTATTTTCCAGATTAAATGTAACAGGCGCCTGAGATTGTCAGAGGAGGTCCTGCCCTTCACAAACCCAACCTGGTCTGGATGTATGATTGTTCTTATCACATTATTGACTCTCAATGCAAAAATCTTTGTAAAGAGCTTGCCATCACAACACAGAAGGCTAATGGGTCGATAACTTCCACATTCTAGGGGATCTTTCCCTTTTTTTAATATAAGGGTAATTATTGACTCGGTCATTGAAGTCGGGAGTTTCCCTGTATCTATAGTGGCATTGAATGTTTTTAGAATTTCAGGACTAAGATCCTCTACAAACTTCTTATAAAATTCACTAGGAATTCCGTCCACACCCGGGGTCTTCCCACTTGGTAACAGTTTGATTGTTTTATTCAGTTCCTCAAGAGTTATTGGTCGCTCCAGATTCTTCATGTTCTCCTCCGAGAGCTTAGGGAGGTTTAGTTTAGCAAAGAATTCTCTGCCTTTATTTACATCCATCTGCCCCTCTGATTTGTACAGCTCCTCGTAAAACTCTTTAAACACGCTGTTAATCTGTTTGTGACTAGTGACCAAATTCCCATTTTTGTCTCTAATTCCCCCAATTTGACGTGCAGCATCTCTGGCTTTTAATTGGCTGGCTAGTAGTTTACTAGCTTTGTCCCCTGACTCATACCATTTTTGTTTTAGTCTATATAGAGAATATTCTGCCTTTTTGGTAAAAATAGTGTTTAGTTCGTATTTGATCTTGACTAGCCTCTCTAGGCTCATTTCGTTAGGATTTTCCCAGTATTCCTTTTCGAGTATTTTAAGATCTTCTTCATATTTAGATATACGTAATTTATCCTGTTTTTTTGTCAAAGCAGTTTGTTGTATAAGAATCCCCCGTATATAAGCTTTAAAAGCATCCCACACATTGACCTGTTCAGCTGTTCCATTATTAACTTCAAAAAAAGTGCTAATATGCTCTCTAAGGTTAACACAAAGCCCCTCATTCTGTAGAACACTGGTATTCATCCGCCAACCTTTAGATCTTTCTTGTGCAACTCCCAATGATACAACAAGGTCGATGGGGGCATGATCTGTCATAGCTATTGTGCCTATGCTGCATGCTGCAATGTTTTCAATAAGAGCATGTGAGATCAAAAAATAATCAATACGAGAATAGACAGAGTGTCTATTTGAAAAAAAAGTGTAGTCCCGTGAGGAAGGATTTAGAAGCCTCCATGCATCGTATAGTCCCATATTATTGCATAAGACCTTAATAGCATCCAGAGTCCTGGACGGTTTAACAGTTCTACGCCCTGATCTATCCAAGAACACATCCAGCACTTGGTTGTAATCACCACCCAGGATCACAGGGAAGTCCCCAAAGCCTAAAATAATGTTGCTGAGATGTAGAAAGAAGTCTGGATCCTCCACATTAGGTGCATAGAGATTTCCTAATATTACATTTTGTCCTGATAAATTCACCAAAAGAATAATTATTCGTCCATTTTTGTCCCTGTATTCTTTCTCTACCTTTACATTTAGTTTCTTAGAAAATAGTATAGATACCCCCCGTTTTTTTTGGTTAAAAGTGTTGTGATAGGCCAAGCCAATCCATCTATCATGAATTCTAAGGGTGTCTTTTTCCAAAAGATGTGTTTCCTGAAGCATCACCACGTCTGAGTTCCTTTGCTTCAGGTAGGTTAACACTTTGCGCCTTTTAACATATGAGCCCAGGCCATTTACATTCCAAGATGAAATTTTGATTATATTAGTTCCCATAGGTTTCTAATTTGGTATGGTAATCCAACATGTGCATCCAGGTCATAACTTTAAGACGTACAGCTCTCATAGTCCCACAGTGCAGAACCGAACAAAGAAAACAAGACTGGCGTTCCCTCCCTTTACAAATACAAACAACCCCACATAACAATCCCCCCATTTCTGCCCCCCCCCACCCCCACAAACAAAACCTTAGTCCACATGACGTGTACCGAGTTGAAGATCCTCCGAGAGACTTCTTCAACTGTGTTATAAAAATATATTAAATGCCATATGTATGGCCTGAGAGAATAGAAAATAATAAAAAATACAAATTATAAAATGTAACTTAATTTAAGTGCCCTAGTACAAGACCCAGCGAGGACAATTATAATAATAATGAAATGTATCCATTATATTATGCATACACATAAATAAAAACGAAGGAAGGGCATACAAATATATATAATAAAATAGAAGCTAAGCATCATCAAATAGAATCAAGACGTGACTAATCAGCTTGTCATAACAATATATAAATCGCCCTATAGCCACTGTATGTATGATGTATCCACATCGAATGAACTCTGTACTTACATAGTGTCCCTTTTCCTTTCCTTTTTTTTTTTTAAACAACTTTAAGTAGGATGGGCCACAGTATGTGATACTTTCAGAGTCCGCTTAGGTCTATTCAGCTTCATCAGCTGGATGGTAATTATCGACCCACTTCTTTGCCGCTGCTGCGTCCTCGAAGCGTTGCCTTGTTCCGTCCACAGTGACCCAAAACACCGCTGGATACTGCATGGAATATTGCAGCCCCCGCTTCATGCATATGCGCCTGACCTCCGTGAATTTGCCTCTCCGGTTCTGAACGTCCTTGGTGAAGTCCGGGAAAAAGTCCACCTTAGCGCCCTTCCATTGAAATGTGCCAAGTTCCTTAGCTCGGAGTCGTACTTTCTCTCTGTCAGTAAACCGTAGAAATCTCACCAGAATGTGGCGGGGTCCGGTGGCGCGCCGATCTTGTGGGTTGACGTTAAGAGCCGTGGGGGTCCTGTGCGCCCTTTCCATAATCATGTCAGCGACGTCCTCCGAAGCATCAGTAAACAGGCATTGCAGCATGTCTTTCACGCAGTGTGTCACGTTATGACCCTTTTCTGTGCCTTCGGGCACTCCCTTAATCCTGAGATTGTTTCTTCTGCTGTAGTTTTCCTGATATTCAACGCGGGCCTCTAGCTGTGTGATTTTGCCATCCATGCTCTGTGTTACGTTAAGCAGGCGAGTGTTATCGTCTTCCAGATGGGAGATTCTTGTCTCTGCCTCACTGGTTCTGGAACCTAGTTTAGCCACATCTGATTTCAGTGAGTTCAGATTGTCTTTAATGGCAGTCACATCGTCTCCCACCTTTTGTATTTTCTGTTGGATATCTTGATTCATGCTGCGGATTTCTTGCAGTATCTCAGCGTTGACCCCCGTCGCCGTGCTCTCCATGTCTGCGCTGCTAGCTTCGTTGCTAATAGCTACTATGCTAGCTCGAGACCGTGTCAAGAATTCGCTAATTGTCGGACCGGGACTGTTCTTTGCGTGCGTTTTCTTCCTGGGGCTCATGAGATCTATCTCTCAGGCAACTTTTACGAGTAGAAAATATCAAATCTGGCGTATATTATTTAGCAAATAAAGTTGAAGCGTCACTGCCTCTTCAGCACGCTGCCGTTCCTCGCCGCATCGTCACCGGAAGTCCTTCCGGGGCCATCTTTGATGTTTACTATCACGGCTTCGACGCAGCACTGTCGTTATCCGGTTACGTCCGCCCCTGAGCACGCCTGAGCACCATAAATAGGGCTATGGCCCGCCCATATCAGATAGAACGATTTGATTGGTAGCTCAGGATTTCTTGACATATTTAATGAGCTTCAATGGAGAGTGTCCAGACCAACAGGCGCAGCCAATTTAATTTGCCAGCGCCTAGCTGCAGGTCTGGATTTCCAGGCTACTTAAGAGCCGCTTTTCCCAGTGATTCTTTTTATTCACGTCTTTTGCTTTAAATTAAAACAAATTTTGATTTTGATTAATAGAAACATTTTAATTTTATAAATCAAAACCAAAAAAAACACATAAATATACAGTACATTTTGGAGCTTTTTAATTATACTAGTAAAGGAAGGCATGTCATGGAATCAACTAAGACAACAATCTCAAAATTGACCAGTGCTTGAAAAAAACGTTTCATTTTTGTAATTAATTTCATGTCCTTTTCTTTGAATTAAAACATAGAGGGCAGAGCCAGAGGAATGATTTAAGGGACATTATTTGTGTTTCCATGTGTTTGTGTAGATTGTGCTACCACCTCACTTGGAGAGGATCAGAGAGAAACTGGCAGAGAATATCCATGAACTGTGGGTGATGAACAAGATCGAACTGGGCTGGACATATGGTGCAGTGAGTATCAGACAGACACTCATCTCAACACACAGATCTCAACACTGCATGCAAAACTGCCCTTTCATACAACTTCATCAAGGCCTCCCAAAATTAGAAATAAATGTTTAGCATGTTCTGAGTGCAACCCTTGAAACAAGCAATTTTCCAAACTTAGAAGGAAAAAAAAAAACGGTTTTCGTTTATTGATTTATCCTAAACGGTTATGATTTACTAACCGGCTACACGTGTACTCATGTACACGTGCACACCCCTAATGCTTACACACATGTTGCCGCAGTGTTGTCCGTGTGCGAGTCATGCCCTGCGTTCCAATACCCATACTTTATGCTATTAAGTGTGGTAGTGTACATCCGGACGAGATGTTTAGTGTTGAAATCAGCATGCTATTTGGGCGATTCTGACCCACGATCCAGTGCGCACCAGAAGTGACGTCAAATTGATGGAGCGACGGATATAAAAGCAGGAGGCAAGATCAAGGTGCAATGTTATGATGAAATAAATAAGTAATGGTATGTCCCAATTGTATACCTACTGCATCCTAAAAAAGATCCTGAAAATCCTGATCCTGAAAAGAAAAAAGAAAGAGTATGCGATTTGGAACGCAACCATGATGCGAGTGTCAAGCTTATATCAGGTAACTTCTTCTTCAGCTTATATGGCGGTTGGCATATTACCTCTTGAACATGTTTGTAGTACAGTAAGGGGTCAGGGGGCCTCTGGTGGGCAGCTGTGGAGAGGCAGAGGCCCCTGCTAAGGTGGGTGAGGTGGAGCCGATAGACTGGAGCTTGTGAATGGTTTTAAATGGCTTGTATTAACAGTGATAGGTCTTTTACTATGCACAACCAGACTTAAGGTAGTAGTCCTGAAAGCATCCCCTGGTTCTCTATGTCCTGAGATATAATGACGCTATGCAATAGGCCCTGTTACAGTCCTAACCTTTACTCTTTTATTTGTGTGTGTGTGTGTGTGTGTGTGTGTGTGTGTGTGTGTGTGTGTGTGTGTGTGTGTGTGTGTGTTTTTCAGGTGCGGGATGATAACAAGCGGCAACACCCCTGTCTTGTGGAGTTCTCCAAGCTTCCTGAACAGGAGCGAAGCTACAATTTACAGATGTCTCTGGAGACTCTCAAGTAATGCTCATTGACCTGAGCCTGATCAAAAAAACAGCAGCACATCTCTCTAGCATACTGTATATCCTGAGCACTTCAACACTAATGTTATCCCATGCCTTCTGCAACCTAAGACAAAGGCCTTCCTTTGAATGTACAATAGATCTGTCCAGTTTATTTCCCAACAAGTCTCAAATTAGGGGTTGAGGTCTGGACTTTGAGGAGGCCAGTCCATCATTTTCTATGTTCCAGCAGATTCCTTCTGTCCCAGGTTGTACCGGCAATAGTTAGAAGAATGTTTTATTGCGATTTCGACTATCAAAGTCTGATCTATAATGAAAAAGCTAGTATACAAAGTTTATTAGTTATATCCTATCAAACCCGTATTAACCAACTTGTAGCACAATGCTTTAATTGTTTATTATTCCTTCATAAAGAAGACTCTTCTCTCACCACGGTTCTTGCAAGAGAAGCAAACCCCGGCCTCTTTGTTTAATAGCGCCCGGCCTCTTTGTTTAATAGCGCGGGATTAACCCTCTGGACCACCCGAGTTTTACATCTAAATAAAGTACAATATTCAATATATAATATGTGTTCAGAGTTTTTACTTTATCAGAGCCCCCTCATCCTTAATGATGATGCCGATCTCAGCTAAACTATAAACCCTGTATCCTATTGCTTCAAAAAATCCTCCTCCTGTTTTCACGGAAGATATCATTCACAAGTTATTGCTTATAAGTTGTATTTAACTTAGTTTTGTAAACCACCCTTCTAGTAAAATAGAACAGATATACTATTTTCAGAATATAAACATCTAGTTTAATCTGGGAAGGTATTTATAACCTATTCTTTTATTTTTAAAGATTAGGTGTATCAACATATTCTCTCCTTACAGAGAGGTTAGTTGTATGAGATTGTGTGTGTTTTAAATCAGTAATGTGCCGTTGTGTGGAATCAAATTGTACTCACCTCCCCGGGGACGGAACCATCTATTTGAAGAAAAACCCTATACCTAAAGTCCTTCTGTTCCAGTTATAAACTAATTCACAACTGAGGCTTTACAACATTTAGGGATTTTATTTACAAAATACAAGAGAGTATAGGTATAATACATAAAATGGACAAGAAAGGAAAATAAAATAGGTTGTATGCCTATAACTCATTCAATAGAGTTATTTTTACTTGATCTGGTTTCTAAATTTGTTGTAAAACTTGAAACAATACCCAGACATATACATGCATGCCTAGTAAGTACCATCTTAAGCTTTACGAAATCTTCTTAAATTACAAGGACTTAGACAGGTATCGTTATGGACCTATAAAGAAAGGTATACCCCCTATTAGAGCATTTCCCAAAAATATCCTGCTACTTCCAAGTCATTTTGTCCGATTTCCTAGTTATACTGCCCTCGCTATGAGTGTCGTCTATTCAAGGCTTGACAGTTAGCTTACAGAATTCCAAAGTCCTTCAAGAAATACACGAGATGTTTTCTGTTTGAAGATCTTTCCTTTACTTGTTTTTGTTTGTTATTGGTTGTTTTGTAAAACTGAAACAAAGCACAAAGGCATACACATAAGTACACACCAACGGACGGCACGATGCAATCGCGCAAATAAAAGTATTAAAATGCTGCGTCATACTGTCAACTACCATAAGCAGTATACATTATCATAAACAGCTAACAAAAAGGTAACCTAACATAATAAGAGACATAAATAAATACTTACGGACAAATAGTGTCCAAGGCAACAATATATGAAGTTATGATGCAGTGAGAGAACACCCTGACAGCCTGCACGGCAGCTCACCAATTAACATCTGCCAGAAACTTATAGAAACATAAAACTACTCCCCTCAAATGGCCTGTAGGGGCACTGTTCTACACATTCTACAATTTAACTTCAAATGCACTCTATTGAGGGCATGACACTCCCCGCCTGGCACAATAAGATTGTGCTACTACAACTTTTACTCAAAGGCTATAAAACAAAACAAATGCAGTTTACTGTCTCTCAGACAAAAGAACTACAATCTCAGAGATTGGTCTCAGAAAAACTTTTACAGTTCCTTCTCGTGTCGTCTTCACTTCCACCTTGCGAACCCTGCCGTCGCTGCTGGGGAATGTTTTGACAATGCGTCCCATGGGCCAGTCATTCCTGTGGGCTTGATTTTCTTTTAGCAACACAATGTCTCCACTTTTGATGTTGGGCTTGTCGTCTGTCCATTTCTGTCGACTTTGAAGAGTGGAAAGGTATTCCCTCCTCCATCGCTTCCAGAAAGTGTCGGCAAGACACTGAACTTGTCTCCATTGCGTTGTATGAAGTTCTGCCGGGTCAAAGTTACCAGAGGGTGCCGATAGAGCACTACTCTTCTGGGTTAAGATCATTGCTGGTGTGAGAACAATTGGCATGTCTGGGTCTGTAGACACTGGCACCAATGGTCTGGCATTCATTATTGCCATCACCTCCGCCATCAAGGTACTCAGTACTTCATGTGTGAGTCGAGTATGTACAGCCTGGAGAAGCATGGCGTCCAGGATCCGCCTGGCAACTCCGATGAGTCTTTCCCACGATCCACCCATGTGTGATGAATGTGGGGGATTGAACTGCCATGTGCAGTCTTTCTCCTGAAGGTAGTTATTCAGTGTAGCATTACTGTGGTCGATTTCCAACTCCTTACAGGCACCAATAAAATGAGTCCCTCTGTCAGAACGAAGAAGCTTGGCAGGTCCACGTACAGAGAAAAATCTTCTCAATGCATTTATGAAGCTGGACGTTGACATGGATTCCACAAGCTCAATGTGCACAGCTCTTGTTGCCATACATGTGAAAAGCACCGCCCACCTTTTATTGTCTGCACTGCCTCCCCTTGTGCGACGTGTCATCACCATCCATGGACCGAAGATGTCAAGTCCGACATTGGTAAAGGGTGGCGCTGGTGATAGCCTGTCAGCCGGCAAGTCTGCCATCTTCTGTATTTGTAAGGTTCCTCTGAGCCTGCGACAGATGACACATTTGAAGATAACAGAGGAAACCAGACCCTTGCTCCCGATGATCCACAGGCCTGCCGCTCTAATTGCTCCCTCTGTGATGTGACGTCCCTGATGCGCCACCTTCTCATGGTAGTATCTCACTAGAAGGATAGCAATGTAGTGAGTACGGGGAATAATAAGTGGATGTTTTTCTTCTTTTGTCACATTAGCTGATGCAAGGCGACCTCCGACCCGAAGCAATCCATCTTCATCAATGATGGGATTGAGCTTTTTGAGTGGACTCTGTTTTTGTAATGTATGCATTGATGTCAGGCATTGGAACTCTGCCTTGAAGATTTCAGACTGCACAGTGAGAATAATTGCAACTTTTGCACGTGAGATCTCGCTTACTGTGGTTTCTTCAGTGTAGCACTTCCAACCATGACATTTTTTCTGCTCTGAAGTCTTCTTGAATGAAGTTGCGACACGAATGAGTGAAGCTATGGTGCGGCACAATGTCATCCAATGTGAGAATCTCTCAAAACGACTTGACTTCAACTGGGTTTCATGGGTTTTTGTGAGTAAAGTGGTTACATCAGGTCGTATCTCCACATCTACTTCAGGTTCCACAAGAGTGAATATGTCTGACTGCGGTGGCTCTGGGTTGCAATGTGTTAGGAATGATGGTCCAGAAAGCCAGTTTGTGTGTTGGAGTTGAGAAGCAGGGATAGGTCTAGTAGCATGATCTGCAGGATTTCTCTCTGTAGAAATGTAATGCCACTGGTCAGGATGTGAAGACTTTCGGATGCGAATCACTCTGTTTGCAACATATGTGTAAAACCTCCTAGTGTTGTTGTATATGTATCCGAGGACGATCTTACTGTCCGTGAAGAATGTCACAGCATCCACATTAATGTCCATTTCATTGCTGATCAGTTCGTACAGCTCCGCTGCTAGAACAGCTGCACACAACTCTAGTCGTGGGACAGTATGTGCAGGCCGTGGGGCTAGTTTTGATTTTCCCATGACGAATCCCATGTAAGACTGATCTTCACTGTCAGTAGACTTCAAGTAAGCCACAGCTCCGATTGCCATCGTGGAAGCATCTGAAAAGATGCACAGCTCTCTTCTTTGGGCAGAGGACTGTGGGAATGGAGCATAGCACCTTGCTATCTGGAGATGTTGAAGATCTTTTAATGATTCTTTCCACCTGTCCCATTTTTCCTTTTTCTCCAAAGGGAGCGGTTCATCCCATTCATTTTGCTCAGCCGAGATTTCACGGAGAAGAGCTTTTCCCTGCATGGTTATAGGAGCCACAAACCCTAAAGGGTCATACAAACTGTTCACAGTGGCCAACACACCTCTCCTAGTGTATGGTCTTTCCTCTCGAGACACTTGGAATGTGAAACTGTCAGTTTGTAGATTCCATAGGATCCCCAAGCTACGTTGTACGGGGAGATCATCTGAAGTGAGATCCAAATCTTTCAGATCTTTGGCCCGCTCGTCAGCTGGAAAAGCTTCCATAACCTCGTGGCTGTTGGATGCTATCTTATGCAACTTCAGGTTGGACTCAGCAAGCATCTTCTGTGTTCTTGTTAAGATGTCGATAGCTTCTGCAGAGGTGGATGTAGACGCAAGTCCGTCATCGACATAAAAATGCCTGACAACAAACTGCTTGGCGTCATCACCGTGTTCTCTCTCACCTTTAGTTGCAGCACGCCTCATGCAATAAATAGCCACTGCTGGTGAGGGGCTGTTTCCAAACACGTGGACTTTCATTCTGTAGTCCCGCACGTTCTTGCTGAGGTCGTTGTCTTCATACCAAAGGAACCTAAGGTAGTCTCTGTGGTCTTCGCGTACAACAAAACAATAAAACATTTGCTGTACATCAGCTATGAATGCAACAGGATCTTTTCTGAAGCGTAGGAGAACCCCCAAAAGGGTATTGTTCAAATCGGGTCCGCTAAGCAGCACTTTGTTTAGAGACACGCCTTCATATTCAGCACTTGAATCAAATACCACTCTTAACTGACCAGGTTTCTGAGGGTGGTATACGCCGAATGACGGTAAGTACCAGTGTTCTGTATGTTTCCCCAATAGAGGAGCAGGCTCTGCATGATCGTTGTCTAGCATTTTCTGCATGAAGTCAATGTACTGGCTCTTCATTTCAGGTTTTCTGTCCAGGGTTTTTCTGAGAGATGAAAGACGCTTCATTGCTTGGTCTCTATTACTTGGGAGGGACTGTCTGGGAGAGTTGAATGGTAATGGTGCCACCCAGCTGTTTGCTTCATCCTGGTATACGTCTCTTTCCATTATGTCTAGAAAAGCCTGATCCTCCACTGAAAGTGCTGGTTTATCATCATCCCTGGTTTTGTGAAAAACATCGGCTCCCAGCATATCTAAACTACTGTTAAAGCACTCTTCCTGTGCACAGGAGGCTGAAGTAGAGCTGAGATGTGATGACATGTGGCTGGGTGACTCTTTCACCAAGATTTTGTTTGGGCATGGGCTGAGATAAGACGTGCGGCCATTACTGAGCAAATGTGTTTTCATGACATTTACACTTGATGGCTTGTGAGCTGATCCGAGGCAGACGTCACCCACGATGACCCATCCTAAGTCCAGCCGTTGCGCATAAGGAGCACTGTGGGGTCCGTTAATTTGCTCTCTCACCTTGTGCACCCGCAGGATGTCTCTTCCCAGGAGTATAAGGATCTGAGCATCTGGATCCACAGGAGGAATCTTGTCTGCAACACGCTGTAAGTGTGGGTGATAACGTGCCACTTCTGGAGATGGGATCTCTGTGCGGTTATCCGGAATCATGTCACATTCGATTAAATTTGGTAGGGGTAGCTGAATCTTTCCATCCATCGATTCAATCGTTAAGTTTGCGGCTCTTCTGCCTACTGCTGCGGTCACCCCTGCACAGGTTTTCAATGTGTATGGGTCTGTTGGGGTTGTGATGTTAAAGAGATGAAAAAACTCTGATTTAGCGAGTGATTTGTTGCTCTGCTCGTCTAACAGAGCATACATTTTCTTTGCTTCCTGTCTTCTTCCAGCAGGATACACCAACACTGGGGTGATTTTGGAGCATGAATGTTCAGCGTCTGTGCTGCCACATATTTCTGTGCATTTAGATGTAACTGGAGTCAAAGCATTTTCACTCACCTCCCCGCCATCATTTTTGTCGGCTTCTTGATTCCATATTGTGGTGGGAGGAGGACCAGGATGTAGCGCCGAGATGTGCCTCTCACTACCACACTCTAGACATTTCAAAGCCAGTCTGCAGTCTTTTGCCATATGCTGGGTTGATCCGCAACACCGGAAGCAAATACGACTCTCCTTCAGGAATGATTTCCTCTCGTCAATATTTTTTAGCTCTGAAGCTCTTACATTTCCTTAGCGGGTGGGGCTTTTTGTGTATGGGACAAAACTTGTCAGGGCTTTCCATTATCTTCTCAGTAGAGCTGCACTGGATAGTCGAAGAATCTTGTGGAACATCTGTCTTGTGTACATTTACAGGAGCTCTATAGCCACTCCGTGTGTATTTTTCTGTTTTCACATTGCAGTTGTTGGGGTATGTAAAGGAAAAACTGGGGTCATTTTTAACTTTTGCTTGTTGTCTTACAAAGCTGGAGAAGACACTGAAGGGGGGAAAAGCAACTCTGTTGTCCTCCTTATATTTGGATCCTTTGGAAATCCACCTCTCCTGTAAACCGTAAGGCAACTTGTCCACAATGGGATTTACTCCACGAGCGGTGTCTAAATATGACAAGCCTGGTAGATATCCACCCTCTTTTGCACACTCCAGTTCCTGTAGAATGTCACCCAACTCTCTGAGCTTTTTATTATCTTTGTTTGTGAGTTTAGGGAAATCTTCAACCTTTTTCAACAGCGCTTGTTCTACTCTGCCTCCGGTGAACCGTAACATTCTTCTAGTCTTTGCCAAACTAAGTTGAGTGCTGCGGTTGGGTTGAACACATGTACGGAGCGAATCCTCTTTGCCTGCTCTGCAGAATCCGCACCAAGCCATTTTGTTACCAAATCCAATTCTTCCCTGTCGGAAAGGTCGAGATCACTGGTGGCACTTCGGAACGATGCCTTCCACGCCCAGTAATTCTCTGGACGGTCATCAAACTTCAGTAGACCTGCAGTCAACATTTCCTTGCGAATGAGATATTTTGTTATATCTTGCACGCCTTGAGTCTCAGAAGATGCCTGCCTAAGAGGATAAAACGACTGTCCTGTTGAAACTGAGAATTTTGGTTTATTGCTGATTTCATCCTTTTGTTGTTCATGTTTGACCTCATTATTGACTCTTGCTCCCTTCATGGCCCTTTCACTGTACACCTGCGCCATCTTGTGGCCGTCTTGCGAATCAACCTTGTGTGGATTTTCCGAGCATGCTCCTGAGTGTTGTTTTACATAATCAGAGGTGCGCTGTGCTGAACTGAAAGGTAACTCTATTAACCCTGGAATAAGTTCCCTTTTTATGGCCTTTTCATCTTCTTCGTAGGCAGCGGCTTCAGCTGTTGCAGCAGCAGCAGCCTTCTGGCTTTTTAATATATGAAGATTTGCTTCAAGGTCGGCTTTTTGCTTTATGATTCTGGCTTCTTCTTCTGCATATGAAAGCTCAGTACGGGCAGCCTCTGCCTTGGCCCTAGCTTTTAATGCTGCGGAGCTACTTGAGGAGGCTCCACTAGACTGTTTTGAGCTGCGTGAATATACTGACTGTGCGCATTCATTGGCGCCTTGATTGCGCTCTTCCACTCTCTCGTCCTGAGAAGTGGACTGGTATTGTTTGCCTGAGCGTAGACTCATTTTTCCCGCGAGTTAGCTTCCTTAATTGTGCCCGCTGCGCCCTTGTCCTTTTACTATACTGCCCTCGCTATGAGTGTCGTCTATTCAAGGCTTGACAGTTAGCTTACAGAATTCCAAAGTCCTTCAAGAAATACACGAGATGTTTTCTGTTTGAAGATCTTTCCTTTACTTGTTTTTGTTTGTTATTGGTTGTTTTGTAAAACTGAAACAAAGCACAAAGGCATACACATAAGTACACACCAACGGACGGCACGATGCAATCGCGCAAATAAAAGTATTAAAATGCTGCGTCATACTGTCAACTACCATAAGCAGTATACATTATCATAAACAGCTAACAAAAAGGTAACCTAACATAATAAGAGACATAAATAAATACTTACGGACAAATAGTGTCCAAGGCAACAATATATGAAGTTATGATGCAGTGAGAGAACACCCTGACAGCCTGCACGGCAGCTCACCAATTAACATCTGCCAGAAACTTATAGAAACATAAAACTACTCCCCTCAAATGGCCTGTAGGGGCACTGTTCTACACATTCTACAATTTAACTTCAAATGCACTCTATTGAGGGCATGACAAGTCTAATAATATTTAACCAAGTCATTTTGTGTCAAGAGTTTCAAAGATGTGTTTTTAAAAGACTTTGCCTCTAAGTACTTCGGAGTATTTTGGACTCACAAAGTTTTTCTAAGTTTTTCTTCTGCCTCCATGGTTGAAGGGACAGATAGAGTGTGCTGGAACAGAGAGTGACAAACTATAGGAGTATATAGTAATCCCTGCAAAAGCTCAAAACGTGCTGTTATATAGTGAACTGAGAACCAATGAGACTTGGGAGAGGGAGGAGTGAAAAAGGCACAGCTGTGTGGGGGAACCCCGGTAGCCCCCTCCCTCTACTCCTTACTACTGTATGGCCATATAAGGTCCTTCCCCCTATTACTTCCTGTGACCCTATGGTCCTCCCCCTTCCTCTGGTCAACTTTAAGCTGATGAGCCTTCACATTCTATTCTGTTTCATTAAACATTTCCTACTTTTACTTATGACAAAAAGAAATACAAATGTCACAATATATGCAGAAGTAAAAAGTTACATCATGTTCAATTATCACATCAGTTTAGGGTCATTGTCCTCTTGAAAATTAAATCCAGGTTCAATATGACGACTCCCAGATGGTACTCTGTGCCTCACCAGAATGATGTGGTAAACTTTCTTATCCATGATGCCATCTACTTTCATTAAGTCACCTGTTCCTGAGACTGAAATGGCCCCCCACATCATAATACTAACCCCCTATGTTTAACTGTTGGCAAGAGACACTCCTTTTTATATATCTCCCCCTCCCTCCGTCGAACATACACTGTTTGCCTTTTGCTAAACTGTTCAACTGTTGGACTCATCAGTCCACACAACTTTATACCAATCTTCCTTTGTCTATTTATTTTGCAAATTTCAGGCATTATACTCTACTTTACTCTTTCAGTAATTGCTCCTTTGCTGGTATTCTGCCAACAAGTCCTTCTTCTCCCAGTTTCCGACGCAGTTATTGCAGACACTGTTGCACCATAAGTCATTGTAGTGTTGATCTCATCATAATTCTCGTGAGGTCTTTCCTCGGTCCTCAAGACTTCGATTTTTGAGATACTTCACTTGTGTGCCTGAAAGTTTATTTTTTTTACCTCTCCCCTTTCGATTCTGGTGTGAATTGGTGGCATTATGGCAGTCTAAAGTAGCCTGGAAATCCTGACCCTGATATCTTGAACGATAGAGGGTCTGGCGACGATCAATAGTAATTTCCAACTCTAGGGGCGGCTCCTACTCGTGCATTTCAAATGCCACTGCACGCAGTTGGATAGCACTACAACCAATCAGAGCGATGCACAAGTGACGTAAGCCCCGTTCGTTTAGCGAACAGCTGTTAAACTGTTCAATTAAACGTTTGCCGTTGTCGGTCGACAAAACAGAACATTCCACTTACTTGCTAGTGAAAGCTATGAGTCCCGTCTTCCAATTCGTTAAGGGTCGAAGCCAAAGCAGTCTCAAACTCACACAACATATCCGCAGCCATCTTTGATGTTTACTATCACAGCTTCGACGTCGCATGCACGTCACTGTCGTCATCCGGTTACGTCCTCCCCAGAGCACCATATAAAGGGCTCTGGCGCGCCCATATTAGATAGAACCAATTGAAACGTTATACCAGATTTCTGGTATTCTTGATAAGCTTCAACGGAGGGTGTCCAGACCAACACGCGCAGCAAATTTAATTTGCCTGCGCCTAGTGGCAGGTCTGGGAATGCCAGGCTAAGTCTAAAGTGTACTTTACAGTGATTTGAGTGAACTATGCCTTGCTTTTTCTGTAAGGAAAATGACCTAAATCTCCTTATGATGGGTCTATTCTATGGTGTATAGAGCCTAATGATGACTTTGTAGATATTTAATTTGTTTTATTTTTATTTTTTGTTTGTTTTATGTCTATTATGTATGATCCCTGTATTTGTATTCATGTGAATTTTTTAGGAGATGCCTAATCAGGGACAGGGGTTGCAAATTAGTTTCGACTAACACCTGTATGCGTGGCATCTGTTTTATGTTTTTATAATATGAAACAATGTTTTAATGCATTTGTCCTTAATAAAGAAATATATATAATAAAGAAATATATATATATTTGAATGGCCAATTAAAAACAAACAACAACCCCCAGTGTTCTAATCATTTTGGCCACCAATCTATGTAAATTTAGAGGCTGTAGAGTGCATCAAAATGCTTATTATCATATGAGTCTTGAACCTGAATGATAGAATCAGGTAAAACAATACTTCCCCTCTGGTAATTTGCAAGTATTATGGCGATCACATACACATACTGTATGTGGACTATGCGGTTAACTTGCCAAGTAAGTTTCCATGAAGGAGTATGGGTATTAACATGTTTGATCGTGTGTGTGTGTGTGTGTGTGTGTGTGTGTGTGTGTGTGTGTGTGTGTGTGTGTGTGTGTGTGTGTGTGTGTGTGTGTGTGGTGTGTGTGTGTGTGTGTGTGTGTGTGTGTGTGTGTGTTGTATGCTATGAATCAAACAGTTATATTTATTTACATCAAGAAACAAGTCAAGTTACATCAACTAAATATACAGTCCCCTCCAATAGTATTGGAACAGTGAGGCCAATTCCTTTATTTTCGCTGTAGACTGGAAACATTTGGGTTTGACACCAAAAGATGAATATGAGACAATAGATCAACATTTCAGCTTTCATTTCCAGGTATTAACATCTGGATCTGATACACAACTTAGAAGATAGCATTTTTTGAAAAGGAACACCACATTTTTAGGCGAGCAGAAGTATTGGAACAGATATACTTCTTTCAAAGGTTTTTTTATTCATCAAAAGATTTGCGAAGCAAATACAGTACAATGATTGAGTTTTTCCCCTTTTTTCTTCCCCCGAACACACCCCGCCCATATCCCACCCCCCACCCAACCACAAACAATCCTGCATAAAAAAAAAAAAAACAGCACACAAAAAAAAAAAGAAAAACAATACACAATGTTAAAAAATTACAAAAACGAAATACACGCTACAAGAAACACAAATAAACAATCGATATGAGAAAAAAACACAAAAAAAACAATAAAGAAATAAAATTAAATCAAATAAAAGAGGGGAGGGGGTAGCTACTCTTGTATTGTTGTTGTTGGTTTTTTAAAATAATTTAGGAAGGGGCGCCAAATTCTGTCAAATTTATTCTCGGATCCCTGGGTAGTATAACGTATTTTCTCTAAATTCATACATGACATAATGTCTCTAATCAAATGTGAGTGGGAATGAGGAGCACGATCTTTCCACTTGAGTAAGATAGCCCTACGAGCAAGTAATGAGGTGAAGGCCAGTACCTTCAGCTTCACTTTAGGCAAGCCCGGATTTGGAGCAATGCCAAAAATTGCAGTGTAAGGGTTCGGCTCAATTTGATGCTGAAGTACTTCAGAAATTGTTTGAAAAACTGATGTCCAGAACTCAGTCAAGGTGGGACACAACCAGTACATGTGAAAGAGTGATGCCGGTGCGCTCTTACAGCTATCACAGGTCGGGTCTACATCGGGGAACATACGAGCTAATTTAGTTTTAGACATGTGGATACGATGTACTACTTTAAATTGCACAAGAGCATGTCGGGCGCACATGGAGGTAGAGTGTATCCGATCCAGGACTAAATCCCACATGTGATCTGTGAAGGCAGAACCTAGGTCCTGCTCCCACAGGGTTCTTATAGCTGCTAATGAGGGGCTATGCAACTTCGAAATAAGGTATAAAAACACAGAAATTGAGCCTTTTAATGTGGGGTTTACTGAAAGAAACAAATCGACATGATTGGCTGGCGGTTTGTGAGGGAATTGGGGAATTAACTTCTGCGTAAAATGCCTGATTTGCAGAAATCGGAAAAAATTTGTCTTTTCGATACCAAAATGTTTTGTCAATTGAGAAAAACTAGCAAATAGATCATTAATAAATAAATCACAGATGCATTTTAAGCCTTTTTTATGCCAGATCTTGAATGCACCATCCACTGTCGAGGGAGTAAACAAATGATTAGCTGCAATTGGGCTGAAAAGTGAAAAATTCTGCATTCCAAAATTCTTCCTAAATTGGGTCCAAATTCGAAGGGAGTGCTTAATCACGGGACTACTGTTGGGAATAGCCGAAGAGAGTGGAGGTGCAGCACTTAAGAGGGCAGATAGAGACAATGGGCTAATAGCGCTGGACTCCATTGTTACCCAGACTGGGGCTGAGTCTTCAAGGTGAAAATGCACCCAATACACTAAAGAACGGATATTAGCAGCCCAGTAATATTATTGGAAATTAGGGAGGGCCATTCCACCTGTGGAACAGATATACTTTAAATAAATTACATATAAATGTAATATTTTGTCGCAAATCCTTTGCTTGCAATAACCGCATCAAGCCTGTGACCCATTGACATCACCAAACTTTTGGATTCTTCTTTTGTGATGCTTTTCCAGGCTTTCAACGCAGCCTCATTCAGTAGCTGTTTGTGTTAGGGGGGTAAGTCTCCTCTTTGGCAGGTAAAATGCATGCTCTATAGGGTTTAAGTCTGGAGATTGACTTGGCCAGTCTATAACCTTCCACTTTTTGCCCCTGATTAACTCCTTTGTTGTGTTTTGGGTCATTATCTTGCTGCATGATGGAGGATCTTCCAATCAGTTTGGTTGCATCTTTCCTTAAATTGGCAGACAAAATGTTTCGAGTTCATTTTGCTGTTGCCATCATGTGTTACATCATCAATGAAGATGAATGAGCCCGTCCCAGAAGAAGCCATGCAAGCCCAAGCCATGACATTGCTTCCACCGTGTTTCACAGATGAGCTTGTATGTTTGGGATCATGAGCAGATTCTTTCTTTCTCTAAACTTTAGCCTTTTCATCACTTTGGCAAAGGTTCATCTTGACAACAACACAGTTACACATGATGGCAGCAGCAAAAGGAACTCAGAAGTCTACAGGAACATTTTGTCTGCCAATTTAAAGAAAGATGCAACCAAACTGATTGGAAGATCCTTCATCATGCAGCAAGATAATGATCCAAAAAAACTGCAAAAACAACAAAGAAGTTCTTCAGGGGCAATAAGGGGAAGGTTTCAGACTGGCTAAGTCAATCTCCAGACTTAAACCCTATAGAGCATGCATGTTACCTGCTAAAAAGGAGACCGAAGGGAGTAACCCCCCAAAACAAACAGCAACTGAATGAGGTTGCGGTGAAAGCCTGGAAAAGCATCACAAAAGAAGAATGCAAAAGTTTGGTGATGTCAATGGGTCACAGGCTTGATGCGGTTATTGCAAGCAAAGTATTTGCGACAAAATATTACGGTTTATTCACTTTAATATATTTAAAGTCTATCTGTTCCAATACTTTTGCTTGCCTAAACATTTGGCATTCCTCTTCAAAAAGGTGCTATCTTCTAAGTTGTGTATCGGATCCAGATGTTAATACCTGGAAATGAAAGCTGAAATGTTGAGCTATTGTCTCATATTCATCATTTGGTGTCAAACCCAAATGTTTCCAGTCTACAGCAAAAATAAAGGAATTGGCCTCACCGTTCCAATACTATTGGAGGGGACTGTATAAAATGGTCACTACTGTTCCAGTGTACTGTATACTGTATACTAAAGCTTTAGTGCGTAACTTTTGTTGCTTTTGTTAATTAATAGTAATAATACATTTAAAGAGAAATGTCTGAGTTAATCTGTAATGTATGACTTAAGTAAGCAATTATCATTATAGACTCAGTCTGTAATTAAGACTGGCTTCTGATTATTGTATGGGTGATATTAACATGTTTGATCGTTGTGTGTGTGTGTTACAGAACTCTACTGGCCTTAGGTTGCCATGTTGGCCTAGCAGATGAACATGCTGTAGAGAAAGTCAAGAGCATGAAACTTTCATCAACGTAAGTCACCTCAGCCATCAGTATAATACAATATGAGTAATTCCACAACTCAAGAAGTATGGGATGCATGATTATACTTACCTTATGTGATGATGCAAAGATGGGGACAATGGGACATTTCATTTCAATAAAAATTATAGTTCAGAGATCAATGACTCATACAGGTTGTTGGGCAGCTGGCAAGCTAATGATTCAACTCTTATCTATACAGCTATGAGTTGTCCAGTGGTTATAAACCTGCTCCTCTGGACCTGAGTCACATCAAACTGACCTCCACCCAGGAAGCCATGGTGGACAAACTGGCTGAGAATGCACACAATGTCTGGGCAAGAGACCGCATCCGCCAGGGCTGGACCTATGGCATCCAACAGGTAGGAGACAGTGACACATATTGTTGTGTGTGTGTGTGTGTGTGTGTGTGTGTGTGTGTGTGTGTGTGTGTGTGTGTGTGTGTGTGTGTGTGTGTGTGTGTGTGTGTGTGTGTGTGTGTTGTGTGTGTGTGTGTGTGTGTGTGTGTGTGTGTGTGTGTGTTGTCTGCTTTACCACTGTCCTTAAATCCCTAGATTGATTGATTGATGGATAACCAAAGGATTTGTATCATTGCAACATATTCACATCTACTGATTTTAGGAGTCTTCTCTCCCAATTCAAATGGGAGTCATTGCACATAGTCATTGCCATGGGCAGAAATGACCTTCTGTACACTTCCTTATTACAGAGATACCTGTTAGCCGATCACCTGTCAAACGCACAGGTTGCCGAAACGAGTTGCTTGATTAAGTAAGTCAAGTAAGCTGTGTATGAACAGAAACTGGCTGATGAAGTATCATATGTTGCTGTGCAAACCGACGACGTGTGTGTGTGTGTGTGTGTTCGCATTCGCTTGAGAGAGAAACTTTTGGCATCAGCACATGTTTGTAGCCTACTTCTCCATTTTTTGTAGAGCATTATTACCTGCTGTTACTTGGTGCTGTATTTCTGGACTGTACCTCGGATGTGATTTTGTTGTTGCTGCAGCGTGAACTATTGATGGGTATAGGCCCTGGGCCTAATGCATTTGGAAACCCCCCCACCCAATATCACCACCAGCCACTATTGAAACCCAGTGAACGTTGACCCGCCAGTGTGCGAAATACGGGGAGGTCTGGGGGGCCCTGAAAGCCTCAAAAGCACAATTTGAGGGGGGCCTCAAATTTTGTAAAAAAAAAATAAAGAATAAAAAATGTATTGTCACTAATGGTCATTTGGATGTCTTTAAGCTAACCATGCCCAGCATTAAAAAATCAAAAAATTTATTAAAAAATATGTTATTTTTTTTCAATGGAGCCAGCCAGTCCTGTGCACTTATGCAAATTAGCCATGTGCGCCAAACAGAAGAAACACGTAAGTCATACAACAAATGGCTAGCAAACAAAAACGTGTGAGTGTATCAATAACATAAGCAGAGCCGGCCCAAGCCTTCAGGGGGCCCTAAGCGAAATATGATTAGGGGGCCCCTCTCCAATGTTAGCGCTGCTGAAACTATAGATCTTTGTTAAATATCATTCACACACCCAGTGTTTTCCGCTAGTGCCTTCACTGTGCAGCTGTGCGAAAATATTAGACAGCCGAGATTCAGACCCTCGTAGGGGGATCCGGGGGTATGCCCCCCCCGGGAGATTATTTTTAACCTTTTTAAAGTGAAATGCATGAATCTGGTGCACTTTGAGATGAAAATGAGAAATTTTGTGTGAACAAATAATTTGGAGACACTGGGTCAGATGAATTAGAAGCTATTGAAGAAGGACACATGGATTTTCCATAAAAATATTAATATTTTCCTCTGGGTTGGGCTTGGAGCTCTTTTTCTTTTACGGGAGATATTTCTCAGACAAGGCTGAAATAGGCTATAGACTATACACAATGCATGGGCAACTGAGGGCAGCCCCATTTCCAATTGTTTTTAAATAAACTCAATACACACTGTGCATGGATGTGAACGTGACATGATCAGATAATTTCGGATTGCCTCCCAGATGAACTGATTAGGGCTGCAACTAACGATTATTTTGATAATCGATTAATCTGTCGATTATTTTCTCGATTAATCGATTATTAAACGATTAGTGTTTTGGTCCGTAAAATGTCAGAAAATGGTGAAAAATGTTGATACATTTTCCAAAGCCCATGTTGAGGTCGTCAAATGTATTGGTATGTCCAAAACACACAGATATTTCAGTTTACCGTCATAATAGGATTAAAGAAACCAGAAAATATTCACATTTGAGAAGCTGAAATCAGAGAATTTGGAAATGTTTTATTAAAAAATTACTCAAAACGATTCATCGATTATCAAAATAGTTGTCGATTATTTTAATAATCGATTAATCATCGATTCTTCGATTAATCGTTGCAGCTCTAGAACTGATTACATTTTTAGGCTATTAATTATCTAGACCAAAACATGTTATTCCTTTTTTTGTATGATAACTCACATTTGCATAATATGATGTTAATATCAAACACACAAACCCAAAAAAAAAAAAAAAAAAAAAAAAAAAAACTTTTTGAGGGGGCCCCCCTGGCGGTCGGGGGCCCTAAGCGACCGCTTAGTTCGCTTATGCCTCGGGCCGGCTCTGAACATAAGTGAAAAGAAAAAAGATTGTGGACTTAATTCAAAGCCTCGACTCATATTTTGCGAGTCCATGTGTCATAAATCGACAAAGCGATTTGACTTTTACTGAAGCTTTTTAGCTGCGGCATATGTTGTGCTGAGGAGAGATTGACAACTGCGCTGTCCTTTTACGCACCATCACTGCGTAGTTTGTAAAGATGTATGATGGTTATTTTAACATTGTCGGCTGTTGACTCAAGCTAACGGATGGCTGTGTGTATCCAGGCTCAGGACATGCAATCGGATCGCGGAAGCCTTTGTCCCTCGACACCGTTAACGTGCAGGAATCCCCGGTGATCATTTTAGTCTTAAACCACTTATTCCGCATGGTGGCTTGCGAGGTCTCACTGTGAACGTCACATCAGAGCGTTTCACCGGGGGACGCGCTGCTTCGCTCAGACGAAGGCTTTGGATGTTTTAAGGTGATTTAACACCCTGGTACACAGGTGCTTTATTGCGCTTTATTTTTTGCACACCTCTGTTTTCATCATGTTGGAAAAAAAATCCCACAACGGCTTCATTTAAATGCTCGATCACGACCAGATGTTAACTCTCATTTAGGTTACATCTCCATCTTCCATTACAGGGCTGTACGCTTATTTTTTTAGGTGGTAGCACTGGTGCTAGCAAGCAAAACAAATCAGTAGCACAAAAATAAATTCGGTAGCACACAAAGTATGATCGAAAACTTGCATAACCTTAACCTAAGCTCTAATTACCTTTGAGCATGTCATCTTGGTCTCATTTGAGATTCTCAATTAATTAGGGCTGTCAAATTAACGCGTTAATTTCGATTAATTAATCACAGAAAAATTAACGCGATTAAAAAAATTAACGCAGATTAATCGCAACTTCTATATTGCCCTTTGACCCGGTGCAAAAGAGGTGAGACGATAGCGGAGCTGCACTTGTATCTTGCTGACACGGCCCGCACGGGATTTAAAGAGCATAGAGATGGCTCTATGGACGTGTTATGGGTTGCTCCTGGCAAATAAACATGAAGGTAGGAATACGTCTGTGCATTATTGGTTTAGTGGGTGCCTAATTAACAATAGGTTCAAAACAGTACCTCTCAATCTTCCTCTGTCTCACTTTTGTTTGCTAGCTGCGATCACTCTTCCAAGCATATGCCTGTCTTTTTTCCTCCTGTGTGTGTCGTGTCACGTTGTGTGTGTGTGTGTGTATGTTTGGTTATGAGAAGGACGGTGAATGAGTCGGCATAGGCTATGCGCACCGCACCTGTGGCAGTGCAGCGCTGTCTGTTGTGGGAGATTGACAGTCATTTAGCCTGCTTGTTTTTTTGTGTTTTTTTCCAGCGCTAGTAGTTCCTAAATTTATTTAATGTAGTAACCTGGCTGAGAGGAGGAGACAGAAGTTACGAGAGAGAGAGAGAGAGAGAGAGAGAGAGAGAGAGAGAGAGAGAGAGAGAACGGTAGCCTATACAGTTGTTTATAAACAGGCATAACAGTGTCATATAAGTATGCGATTAATTTAGATTAATCACAGAGCCTGTAATTAATTAGATTAATTTTTTTAATCGCTTGACAGCCCTACAATTAATATTATATCCTAGTGTGTGCAGTAATAATTATAGAAACATTAATAGGGGTGCACTGATTGCAATTTAGACAAAATAATCTAACCTGCCAATTGCAATTTTTTGCTGATTCAGAATTATTTCTCCCCATAAAAATATAAAAAATAATATCTATATCTATATATTTCTTGTATATACATATAATTATTATATTAATAATAATATTTTTTTTTAGAAAATGTCTTTCTGTTAATTAAAACCAAACTTTAAAACATTAAACATAGCCTATTAAATAAATAAGTATACATTTTGGTACAATTTAGGATAAATTAAATAGGTTGGTGTGAATGTGTTGGGAGTAGTTTTTCAGTGGCTTATTTCAAACTTTGTTTAAATAGACACTGTTGCCTGCTCTCTGCAGCTGAATGAGTTGCATGTCAAGCTAGAGCACTGCAGTGCTGTAAAGCGCTAACTTCCTGTTCTTACCGGCTTCAAAATAAAAGTCTACTCACGTTTGGCTAGTAACAGGCTTTTAATGTGAAGGCGCACAGGAAATGTTTAGATTTCTTTATTTAAAAGGGACAGCGCACATTAATAGACATAAGCACCAAAGTTCAACATGTAAATGTGCCAGATTTAGCCATGCAGGCTAATTTTCACCTGTAGTCCCTGGCAGGTAGAAAGAAAAAAAGAAACATTAAAAGAAGAAAAATACAACACATGAGCACAAAAACAAAACGACACAATGATTTCTCCAGCACATAACAGGTTGGCGATGTGTGAAAAACATGAAGCATACAGAAACAGATAAAAGTGCATGAACATATAGCACCATTAAAACACATAAGTATTTAAAGAAAGACAAAAAGCACAGACAAGGAGCATACAAGTGGCATGAATGCAGACAAAACACATAAGCACAAACAAGGGTATACAGACAAGGAGCACAAAACTCAGACACAAACACAACTAGTAAACACAAAGACAAACACACTATATGGATCACCGATAAACCGGATCCACCATGCATAATCATGGCAATGAGTGAACGCTGGCAACTTGATGCCGCTGCTCGCCGGTACCTTTGTAACTTTTTTGTACTTATTAACTCTTCATACCTTCAATTTTTATTTTATGATTCTATGACGTAATCGGACAATGTGATTGGCATAATTTGGATTATTTCTACGATCTTCTGGCACTACCGTTTCTGTGAAAATTACAATTCACTGGCGGCTAGCTTACCTGCTTTGCTCCGGTTTGAGACTCAACTGGCGTCTCCACTGGCCGTTGATGCTGCCAAAGTCTACAATGTGGGCCGCTAGGACATACATCTGGTTTGTCTGTGTCTGGATCTTATTAATGTCTGCTCATCTACCAGTGACGGGTTTGTTCCAGTACTCAGCCATTGACCTGCTCCGGCTCCGCTGTAAGCTGCCTGGACCTCTGCTGGAGGCTTTCCACCTCCACCCGGACATCGCCTTCCAGCCCCGCCGTAGATACATCCACCGAGGGTCCCGCAGGAATTTCCACCACAACAGCTCTACAGGAATTAAGTCGATCTGGTCCAGCTCTCCTCCTCTCCCTCCACGCTCAACCAGCCGGGCTGTCGACGACAGCGTCGACCACAGTGTGTTAGCCGCCTAGCTCGGTCGGCTAGCTCAGTCAGCTGTGACAACACCGCACTCAACTTCGCTCTGCTTAATATCCGTTCACTGACAAGCAAAGGACATCTCATTCAGGATATCATCACTGATTGCAAGCTAGACTTTCTATGTTTAACCGAGACATGGCAACAGCCCAACGACTTCTCTCAGCTGATTGAATCCACTCCTAGCGGGTTTGTTTACATCTGTCAACCCTGTGGCTCTCGCCGGGGAGGAGGTCTCGCGATGATTTACCGCGATAAGTTGAAGGTCTCGCCGGTGTCAGTGCCTGTCTGCAGCTCGTTTGAATCTGTTGTCTGCGAGTTGTCTGGTCCCACTCCAACCATCATTGCTACTGTCTACCGCCCCCCTAAACCAAATTGTGAATTTTTAAATGACTTTGCTGCATTTCTCACCTATTTATCCTCTCTCTCACCAAACATCATTCTACTGGGTGATTTTAACATTCACATGGACAATTTCAATCTGCCTCTCACCAAAGACTTTACTTCCTGTTTAGAGAGTGTTGGATGTCAACAATATACAACTTTCCCCACACACTCCAAAGGACACATTCTGGACTTAATCTGCTGCTCTGGTGTCACCCCCCTTGATATCACAGCTGATGAACCCCCCATAACTGACCATTTTCTCCTCTCATTTACATTTAAACTCACTCTCTCCATCTGAAAAAAACCCCGCCCTATTTCATTTCGTAATATAAAGAATATTGACCCTGCCACTCTCACTTCAAGAATCCACTCCTCCTGCCTCCCTGACATTCACAATCTATCCACTCCTGATGATCTGGTCTCTCATTACAACACTGGACTCAATAATATCCTTAATTCCCTTACCCCATTAAAACCAGATCTGTTTCCTTTTCCGTCTCTGCCCCTTGGTTCACTCCCGATCTCCGTTTAATGAAAGCCAAAGGTCGGCAACTTGAACGTCTTCAGAGGAAAACTGGTCTCAGTATTCACAAAGAGATGTACAATAACCACATCTTGCATTATAAGGACTCCATTGCCAGCACTAAAACCCACTACTACTCCAATTTGATCACTGCCAACAAAGGAAACTCTAAGTCACTGTTTTCCCTTCTAAACAAAATTACCCAACCCCAGGATTCTCTCCCCCCTCACTTGTACACAACCTCCTTCTGCAACTCCATGATGTCCTTTTTCATCGATAAAATCAAAAACATTCACCAGCACCTTGGATCTTCTTGTTTTTAGCATGTAGATATAAGACTGAATCATCAGCGTACATCTGACAGGTGACAGTAGGTGGACAAACTTCAGGTAGGTCATTAATAAATAGACTGAATAACAAGGGACCCAAAATGGAACCTTGGGGTACACCCACACAAACTTAGCTATTTGTGAAATATTATGATCCACTTGAACACATTGTTTCCTCTCTGTAAGATATGATTTTATCCATTTGATGACATCAGGTGAAACATTAAACTTTGATAACTTCGTAATTAAGATGAACTAAATCAAACGCTTTCTTTAAATCAAGAAAAACAGCCCCCACAACTCCACCCTTATCCAATTTAGCCCTAATATTTTCCAAAAGAAACCAATTTGCGGTTACTGTAGAATTATGTTTTCTAAACCCAAATTGCATAGGATGTAATGGGAAGGAACCTGTATTTAAATGCACTGTGATCTGTTCAGAAATACATTTTTCTGCATGTTCTGTTTGCACACACGCTAACTTGCGGTAATGTAAAGAGAGCAGAGAGCCGTGTCCTTCCGGTTATTACCGTTGGTGAAGTTTATTGGACGCTAGAATCGCCGCACGACCACACATCTTTCACCAGCCAAAGTGGAGGGTGGACTCAATAACTTATTCGCCTAAGACTACATTTACCCGCATTTGGAGAGTGTTAATGTGGAGCCCTCTAAGCAGTGTTGTGCAGCGCTCCTCTGTGTTCCAAAGAGACAGCATCTGCTCATCAGCAACCTATCGCACTAGTGCGAGTGGACTTGTATTCATCGTCGCACGTGATCAATTTCAGTAGCAAATGCAATCAAAACTGTTGCACTGTACAGCCCTGCATTAAAAAGTTTTTTTTTAAACGTGAAACGCCACGAATTTCCGATTTATTTTTTCTTTTATTAGTTTCATTAGACTTGAGCACGAGTCGAAAATCGATTGTTGTGTTCATATCTTTTTCACATCCCTGCACACTTAACAAATTTAGCGCACCGTCACACCCCCTCACACTTTTGCAGAGAGAAGCATTAGGCTATGTGATTAACTATGAGCATTAAATAAATGCTGCGTCTCAAGTGCCTTATTCGGCAGTGAGGATGACCCGCTATGCCACGACCGAACCAGAGACTACAGCGAGAGCGACGCTGCGGGGCAGAGGAATGTGCGTGTGTGGAATAGTCTGTGGTGAACACATCAGTTTGGCCTATTTGCACTACCGTTTAGTTGCAATGAAGAAAAGTGTTTGATTTGATGCGTTTTTCAAAATAATTTAAGAAATAGCCTACAATTAATTTCTTCATAAAAACAAGATCTGGTCTTCAAATCTTTTTTCAAAATATTGTGATGTTATAGGCCTACTATATATTGAGAAAATTTAGATCGGTATTGCGCAACACGTGGGAGATGGGGACCCCCCCCCCGAATATTGATGGGTATTTCGCACACTGTGACCCGCACATGCATAACACACACACACATTATCCGTTGTACTTATTTTGTCTTTTTGTCTCCTGTATTTGATGTGTTTTGTATTTTTATCCGTGTGTAACTTTAAGTAAAGGCTTAACCAGGCACAGAGGTTGCAAATTAGTCTTGGCCAGAACCCTGTATGCATGCCATCTATTTTATATTTTGTATGAAACAATGTACAATGTATTTGTCCGTGCTCAATAAACTTCCAAATAAAAACGTTCACTATTATGAAGATGTCCCTGATGTTTTGGACACACAGTGTAGTCTATGTAACAAAGTATATTTACATCATAAGTAATGATGAAAATTGTAGAAGTAATTATGAGAGCCCCACCAATATCAATTTCGGAGTGCCGATGCCGATTATTTTCAGAGAAAAATTAAGATAACGATTACATCGGCCGAGAAAATTTGAATTTTTCCCCCCAAAATATATAGGGGAGAACGGGGTAATGTGAGACACTTTTTACACGTGCTTCCTTCTAAGGGAGCTAAAATGATTTAACAGTCAAATGTACACATTTCCCATTAATTCAGGATGTGGCAGTGAAAATATGATTGTTTAAAAAAAAGTTGTCTTGTGTCTCAGTTTACCCCAGCTGTGGGGTAAACTGAGACAGATCAGAGAAATCAAGGGGGTAAACTGATCCACTTACTTTTTCCACTCTGAAACTACCATAACAACAAATGTTGTAACAGTTAGAATCCTGACAGCTAGCTTGAAAACCAAATATTCCAAAACTAATGTCGGACGAGTAACAGAATCATGGGGTTTGGTCAATTAAGAAAAACATTTTCTAAACACTTAAAAGTAACTCTGATCAAATACACCATATCATTCATATTCAATAATTAACATTCAAATGACAGATAGAACCAGTTAGATTAAAACACAGTCTGGGGGTCAGAACACAGGACCCTTAGAGCCAGCTAGTGTATGGGGGTCAGAGCAAAGAACAATCAGACCAGCTAGAACAGCCTGTCATTTTCCATCTTTTGAGTCTTTGATTAATATTTTTCTGCATTTGTTTTATTGGGATCATTCATTGAATGAAGACATATTACTTAGAGTATATTGGTGTTAAAGGTCACTCTCCTGTCCCCCACATACATACGTGCCAAACCATGCCCTTGCTGACACCCCTTCAACCATCAACCCCCACCTCCAGCCCACATTGTCTTTTGTCTTATTCAAACTAGTCTCCTTGCTACCTCAAATATAATGGATTCATTAAAAGAGGGCACAGACACTGTCTCACTTTACCCCACTGCCACAATTTGAGAAAAAACTCCCTCTCTCAGCAAATCAGGCTAATCTATCATGTCAATCATCACATGGTTTCATATGTTGGTAGTTCATCAACATGTATGATATAAGTTTTTTTTACCTGAATCAATAAGCTTTGGCACAACAATCGATTAAGTTGACAGCAAGAAAATGTACTTTTACATACAAAAAATAAATTGTTGTGAAAAAAAACATGCTTACAACATCACCATGAGGTCCTCTCTTTCATGGCCAATGGGAAATGAGAGGGACTTGAAAACATATATCTCACATGACCAAAAATGTGTTCCATTGCCTAGATACAGGGGTGTCTCACATTACCCGATGGCTCACATTCCCCCGTTCTCCCCTATTGAGAAAATTTACTTTTTTGAGCCCTTTAATATATATAAATACTTTTTACTGTCGAAAATGTGTAAGGAACTTTTTCTTTATTGAAATATGTGTTGTCTTAAAAAGATAAAGTGTTACAAATATGTCTAAACTCAGACATTAAGCATTTGATCTTACTGCAACCACCCCTGGAATTCCCTCCCCCCAAATATCAGCATCTGAGACTCAATAAACTTAGTACAAGGTCTCCCTCCTCACCCACCAGTGCCTTCACGGACATGCCCCCCTTTACCTTAAGGAACTCCTCACCCCCCCGACAACCTCACGTACACACCGTTCAGGATCCACTTACACCCTCCAAACCCGACATACGAAGCTGCGCACCATGGGTGATCAGGCCTTTTCTGCTGCTGCCCCTAGACTATGGAACGCCCTCCCTGACCACCTGAGGGCCCCACAGACTACAGCTCTTTTTAAACGGAACCTCAAAACGCATCTCTTTAAAAGAGCATTTAGCTAAACTTTCTTTGAGGTTCCCCTTTTAATAGTTTTCTTCTCTGAAGCACTTTGAGATTCTTGAATATAAAGTGCATTATGAATAAAATGTTTATTATTATTATTATTATTATTATTAAACTCATTCAAAACTCACCTCTTTAAGAAAGCATAATGACACCTGACTCCACTCCAAACCTTATTTTACATTTTTCTGTATTTTGTTTTCTTTTTCTACATGTATGATTTTATGTATGGTGTAAAGTGTCTTTGAGTGACCTCCAAAAAAGCGCTATATAAATTCTATCATCATCATCATTATTATTATTATTATTATTATTATTATTATTATTATTATTATTATTATTATTATTATTATTATTATTATTATTATTATTATTATTAACAGTCAAGTGATGACCAATGCCTCTGCTATTGGTTGCAGGGGAAACTGTCAAATTTAAATTAATTCAATGTATTACAGCACACCTGCTGCTGCTGTAAATAGGCTATAGCATTAATGCTATTCATTTAGGCTACCTCCAGGGCAATACATTTCACTCAACATGATTGCTTGAATTAATAAAAAAAATAAAAAAATGTACCAAAAAACGGCCATTTTGCCAATTAATCTGAGATATGCTATAATCGTCCGATTAAATTGGCCAGGCCCTAATAATTATTGACTTACATTGAGATAGTTTCTGTTATAGTTAGCGGGTGGCAGGCTGGCAGGACCCAATTGCAGACAGTTTCAGGAAACAACTATTTATTTGCTCCAAAAATGACAGAAAAAGGCCAAAAGGCAAGGAATACAGAGAACACAGGACAAGACTCACCACAAACCACAATGGTACGACAAGTAACAAAGGAAAGACAAGGGCTTAAATACAAGAGACAGGGCAGACAACAAGGAACTGCTGAAACACATTAGGGAGTGACCAGTAATTACACTTGAGGGAAACATGACAGGAAAAAAACAGGAAACACATCAAAACAAGACAAGAAACAGACAGGTCATGACAGTACCCCCCCTATGGGTCGACTCCCAGGCGACCCAAAACATGAAAAAAAAAGAAAAAGTCAAACCCAAACAGGGTGGGGACACCAGGTGGGAGCCAGGAACAGTGGACTGTGCACGGGGTGACCGGCTGGCCAGGGAACTGGACTGGGGCAGTGTGGGGGGATGTCAGACAGGCGGCCCAAAAAATGCACCAGGGCACGTCAGGGAGCTTCAGGCGGACATCCTGGGGGGCAAGCAGAGACAGAGTGAAGGTGGAACCCTTCAGGAGGCCGGCGACGAGGATGATGAGGGCTCAGTCCCTCAGGAGGCCTGCAGCGGCGAAGACGAGGGAACCGTTTTGGAGGCCGGCAATAGCGAAGACCCTCAAGTGGCCGGCATCAGCAAGTTGAAGGCGAGGAAACCCTCCAGGAGGTCGGCAGTAGCGAAGACCCACAGGCAGCCGGCAGCGGCGAAGACGAAGGCGAGGGAACCTTGCTGGAGGCCAGCCAGCGAAGGCGAAACCCTTCTGGAGGCCGGTGGAACCCTTCTGGAGGCCGGTGGCGGTGGAACCCTTCAAGAGGCAAGCATCCATGGCAATGAGGGCGGACCCCCTCAGGAAGCCGGCGGTGGCGAGGGCAGACCCCCTCTGGAGGAAGGCGAGGTAGAGGGCGGACCCCCTCTGGAAGGATTGGAGGGAGGGCCCCCTCAGGCAGAAATGGAGGGCGTGCCCCCTCTGGAAGGTTTGGAGGGTGGGCCCCCTCAGGCAGGAGCAGAAGGCGAGACCCCACTGGCAGGCAAAGAGGCCGGTCCCCCTCTGGAAGGCGTAGGAGGGCCCCCCTGGCAGGCCTGGAGGGCAGGTCCCCTCATGGAGACGTGGAGACCGAGTCCCCTCTAGAAGAAGTGGAGTGGGCTCAGGAACCGGACAGGGCTCGGGGACCGGAGTCAGCTTGGGAGCTGGAGAGTACTGTGGGATCGGATGGCACTCCAAACTCACCACCCCTACTCTGATAGTCCATATGGCAGATAGAGGCTGGTAGCTGGGGGCCGGGGGCAGAGGCTGGAAGCAGGAGACCGGTGGCAGAGGCTGGAAGCTAGAGCGTGCAGTGGGCAGTGGCATATAGCTCTCTGGCCAAAAACATGTGAGGTTGAGAAGCTCAACTGCCCACTCGGTAAAAGGTCCTCCAACCTGGGCTTAGAAGCGACAGCTCTGCGCATCCGCCCCAGCATTGCGCATGGGGCAACTGTGGCTCAGTTGGTAGACAAGTTGGCCGATGATCAAAGGGTTGGAGGTTCGATCCCCGCCCTGCCACCTGTGTCATAGTTGTTGTGTCCTTGGGCAAGACACTTCACCCACCTTGCCTTGTGTGAATGTCGATAGTTAACCTGCTATTGGTGTATGAATGTGTGTGTGAATGGTAACGTGGGAAAGGAAAACAGGTCTTCCTTGCAAAAGAGTCTTCGGTCTCAATGGGATATACCTGTATAAATAAAGGTTAAAAAAAAAAGAAAAACACAGCCTCCTGCTCCTACCTGCTGGGGATGTTCTCCCAGCCGTCCATGGGTATGATAATTGCACACAACATATCCTTATGCTGCGTCCACACCAAGCGCGTTTGGGGCAGAAGGGGCGGTCACTTCGCATACAAAGTCAATGTACAGACGCGAATAGACGCAAATTCTTCTTGCGCGCCGCGAATGATGTGTCTGGCGCGGCGCGAACACGCGAAGTTCGCGCAGCTCATTCGCGTGAGGTACCGCGGTGATTAGCACGCGGTTTGCGCGGAGCAACGCAAATTTTCGCATTTGGTGTGGACGCAGCATAAGAGCAACCAGAGGCTCCAATACATTCAAAACAATGCTGCCAGGATCCTGATGAGGGTGCGCAAGCACGATCACTTCACCCCCATCCTGAAGTCTGTACTGTCCCACACAGAATTGAGTACAAGGTCTCCCTCCTCACTCACCAGTGCCTTCACGGACATGCCCCCCTTTACCTCAAGGAACTCCTCACCCCCCTGGCAGCCTAACGTACCCTCCATTCTGGATCCACACACACCTTCCAAACCCAAAGAACAAAGCTGCTCACCATGGGTGATCGGGCCTTTTCCGTTGCTGCCCCTAGACTGTGGAACGCCCTCCCTGACCACCTGAGGGCCCCACAGACTACAGCTGCTTTTAAACTGAACCTCAAAACGCATCTTTAAAAAAAAAAGCATTCAGCTAAACTGTCTTTGAGGTTCCCCTTTTAACTAATAAATGCTTTTATTCTCATTGATTTGTTGTTTTATTTTTATTTATTTTACTTCTCTGTAGAACTTTGAGATAATATAAAGTGAATATATACAATGTAAAGGCAAAAAGGCAAGGAATACTGAGAACACAGGGATCACACAGGACAAGACTCACCACAAACCGCTGATACGACAAGGAACAAAGGAAAGACAAGGGCTTAAATACAAAAGACAGAGCAGACAACGAGGAAAAGCTGAAACACATTAGGGAGGGACCAGTAATCACACACGCGGGTTGGGGCGGCTAATTATATACCTGATCAATGGTTTATGCAATCTGGGTGTTAAGGCGTCTACAAGGCTGGTGGGTGTTACATTTGTCTGGCCCCGCCTCAGGAGGGATGTAAAGACCTGGGCCAGCTTCAGTTTGGCCTGTCAGCGTGTTCAAGGTACACATAATATCAAAGCCCCCTTGGCGCCGATTCTGGTCCTATAGAGGCATTTTGACCAGGTCAAAAAGGACCTGGTGGGCCCCCTACCTTCCTCCCGTAGGTTCACTGACCTCCTCACCGTGGCGGACAGCACCACTAGGTAGCCGGAAGCCATTCCTCTGTATTCGCTCAGGTGGACTGGGTGTTCCTCGGGTCGTGGGTGGCCCGTTTTGGTATGCAGGCTGACCTCACCTTGTACAGTGGCCCACAGTTCACATCCGAGCTGCATGGCTAAGGGTTCGCAACTGGGTTGACTGCCTCCCATGGTTAATGTTTGGCCTGCTCTCTGCCCCTAACGAGGACCTGCAGTTTTCATCTGCTGAATTGGTTTACGGACAGCCACTGGTCCTTGGAAAGTTCCTTCAGGACGCTGCGTTTCTGTGGACGGGCGCGTCACATCAGACTTTTGCTCTGGGCAACTCGAGCCCCTTCACTCTGGTCCCCCTGAAGCCTCCCCTACGATGGGCCCTTCTGTGTCCTGGAGGCGGGGCCCAAGAACTTTGTGATGGACATGGGGAATAAGCAAGAGCGGGTCACTATCGACCGTCTCAAGACTGCCCATCTGGATGTGGCTGATCCAGTTTGATGAAACTATCAAAAAATTTGATGTGGAAATATTTTTCTTTGGTCTTAAAGAGATAAGTGATAACATGAAAATTTTTTAGAAACTCATTTTCCACTGTTGCCTGTTTAAGGGTTAAGGTGGTAGTAGGCGTATTTAGCATAGAAGAAAGGCAAATCGTCAACTGTATGTTGATCTTTAAACCTGAAACCAAAAATGTAGGTTGCTTGGTGTCATCACCATGATCACCATATCAAAAATAATTATCACAAGGGCACCTCAGTAATGGCAGTGAGAGAGAGAGAGAAGATAATATTATTGCTTGACTCATCCCTCCCGTTAGCTTTTTATTCTTCTGTCCCTTTTAAGGATGTAAAGAATCGTAGGAACCCTCGCCTGGTCCCCTATGCTCTACTGGATGAGAGAACCAAGAAGTCCAACAAAGACAGTCTAAGAGAGGCTGTAAGGACTCTCTTGGGATATGGATACAACCTGGAAGCTCCTGACCAGGACCATGGTACAATACCTAACCTTCGCTCTAACACTTTATTCATTTATTTTATATTATGATATTTGGGAAACAAATATTTCCTTGATTATATACAACATATTGTCCTTGATTTCTCCATGAAACTCCTCATGGGATTGCTTCCCTTCCCTCATCAAGCTGCTCAGTCTGATCTCAGCAACATGTCTGCCGAGAGGTTCCGCATCTTCAGAGCAGAGAAAACCTACAGTGTTAACACAGGAAAGTGGTACTTTGAGCTTGAGGTAAGAAGATACACATCAAGAGAAATCTCAACTTCTGAAGCACTTGCATTAACTAAACTTCTATTATAATGAACTATTACAGGATTTGTTCATATGTTGTTCATTTTCTGATTAATGATACATTTTCGTCTTAAAAACATGCTGAAAAAGCATTTTTAAGACCGTGTATAAAATATTTTTAGTTTTATGAAATTACTCTTAATATGTTGTAAAAATCAAATAAAGATTTTAACTCTGGCTTTATCCAACATCTCGATTTTAGTATTTTTTTAAACAATTTTTAATATTACTTATAACAATTTTACTTATATTTTGCCAAATTTGGCAATTTGCAAATTAAATCATTTCCGAAAAACTCTTAAGCATAAAATAATTGTTTAAAATTTGTCAGTAATTAACTGGCTAAAGTTTCATGATGATATACAGTATATGTGTAATAATATCTCACCCTATTCACCTGTAGGTCTTTCCTTGATTTTATGCTTTTTACAATTGCCTATTTTGATCTATATAGCACACTGGTAGTACAATGGTGTCAAGAAATTATAATGTTGCTATTTTACTAGTTTTTATTGATTCACCATAATCTGCAGATACTTAAAGCTCCCATATTATACACTTTTCGGTTCTATTATACACCATATTATATGGTCTTAGTGGTCCCTAATACGTTTTTCTTTAATTGTTTGCTGAAAAAAACTTTCAGATAATTTATTGTACTATGCTGATGTTCAGCTAATCTCACAATGGCCTATTTTTTAAAAAGAGCTGCAGCTCCCCTCGTAAATATACAATCTTTGAGCTCCCCCTGCCCCCTGTCCGGGCCGTGGACCAATAAGAAATAGGGGTGTGGGCTGCACAGTGGAAGCTTCTGGCTTTCCAGTTTGTGAGGTCAGAAACGAGGAGAATTCTGACTGGAGTATATTGAGGGGGAGGGGTGGGGGTTTCAGAAAGGGGGAGAGTGAGAAAAGGAGAGATTGTTATTTTTTAAAATATTTTGGCAGTCTCTAGGCACACCGTGGACCCATGGATATGTTAGAACACATTTAAAAAGTGCATTTAGCATAATATGTGACCTTTAAGAACAGTATCTATTGTCAAATGTCCCTAGAACTCAAACAGACTACAGAGTAATGTCATTGCCAAGTTGCTCAGCTTCTATTTTCACTTTTACAGTTGCTTATGTGAATGTGAACCTCTTCCCCTGCAGGTGTTAACAGCAGGAGAGATGAGGGTGGGCTGGGCCAGGCCAGGATGCCTGCCAGACCAGGAGCTGGGGGCTGATGATCAAGCCTTTGTGTTTGATGGATTCAAGGTGAGTGCATTTCTCTTTGCTCCAAACAGCCCAACTTTTCAATTTCTCATAAAACCCTGGAAATTCAGGAACAGCACCAGTTTCTTTATAAAAGACTCTGGGAACACTGTTTCACTTTCCACTCTATTTACTTTACTCAGACCATCAGACGCCTTTTGCATTTATTGATTTATATTTAGTCTGCACATTGTTATTGTGTCCTTTATGCTGATATATTGTTTTAAAGTCCTTCATATAGTGAATTTTAGAATTGATTGTTTATATTGCATATCTTTTTTAATGCTTTGTACTTTGGTACGTCGGTCAATGAGAATTGTATTTTTAATTCCTTTGTATGTCTGGCACATATTGCAGAAATTGACAATAAAATAGTTTTGACTTGACACTGCAGTTCTATTATTTGTTTACTTATTTAAAAAAGAAATACTTTCCAAAGTAATAGATGAGGATTTTTTTCCCCTCCTAGGTCCAGCGCTGGAACCAGGGCAATGAGCACTTTGGGCGTGCCTGGCAGATGGGGGACGTGGTGGGATGTATGGTGGATCTCAACGAACAAACCATGATGTTCACACTCAATGGAGAAGTGTTGCTGGATGACTCTGGATCAGAGCTGGCCTTCAAGGACTTTGAAGTTGGTGAAGGTCAGTGCACTCAGTGTAACTGAGAACACACGCACACACGCGCACCCTCACACACACGCACACACCGTCAATACTATCCCCGTGTCAGTTTGGAGCTGAGCTGCGCTGAACTGACACACAGAACTGAGCCTATTCTTCTCACAAGCTGCGCATCCAGCAGCAAAAATACAGTAACAATGATGTTTCACATCATAAGGCTACAAGCCACATAATGTGGCATTGACATAGGCCTTTATACTGTATGATAACCATATGAAACAACAATAATTTTATGTTTTTCTTCTTTATATTATATCAAACTTTATTAGTTACCATCAGTGCAGGGCCTGTTGCATAAAAGTGGAATTAAGATATCCAGGATGATTGATAAAGCAAGCCTTGACAAATCTAGCCTGGGCAATTTGGATTAGTCAGTTGCATAAACGCCAATCCAGGATGTAAAGGGGCTGCTTTGTCAAGCCAGGTGTAAGTAATTCTGTTAAGTGCCAGCCCACAGCTTTCAGAAGTAGACCCAGAGATCGAACACAGATTTACTGATGTAAAAATGGAAAAGACAGCCCATTTTCCCACAATGCCTTGCTAGTTTAAGTGAGGGGGCTATTCTATTCATAGAGCACCTGTATTCTCTGGCAAATGATCTTGATGCCCCTGTATTGATTAACGATAAAATAGTTGACAGTGAGCAGTCTGCAGGTGCATCTAAAAAATAGAATATCATGGAAAGTCCATTCAAAAAGTGAAGCTTTTCTAGATTCATTACACAAAGTGAAATATGTAAGGCCTTTTTTTTGGATGATTGATTGATTGATCATGGAATAAAAAATTCAGTATCTCAAAATATTAGAATATTACATATAACCAATCAAAAAAAGGATTTATAATAAACAGATGTCGACCTTCTGAAAAGTATGTTTATTCTAGGCAAGGCAAGGCAAGGCAATTTTATTTATCTAGCACATTTCAGACACAGGGCCATTCAAAGTGCTTCACAGGGTCAAAATTAAAATACAAGTAGAATACACATGCAAAAAAATAAACAAATTTAAAAACATGGATAGAAATACAACATTTAAATAAAAGAAATAAAACATTTGAACAAAAAGGGAAACAGGAAAGTTTTGAGACCCGATTTAAAAGAGCTGAGAGTTTCAGCAGACCTCAGACTCTCTGGCAGTCTGTTCCAGACATTGGGCGCATAAAAGCTGAAAGTCGCCTCTCCCTGTCTAGTCCTAGCTCTGGGGACTTTTAGAAGACCTGTCCCAGACGACCTAAGAGCTCTAGTAGGTTCATAACGGATCAGCAGATCAGTAATGTATTTTGGCCCTAGACCATTTAGGGCTTTGTAAACCAACATCAGTATTTTGAAATCAATCCTTTGTTTGACAGGAAGCCAGTGTAAAGACTTCAGAACTGGGGTGATGTGATCCACTTTTTTGGTCCTAGTGAGGACTCGAGCAGCAGCGTTTTGAATTAGCTGAAGCTGTCTGATTGATTTTTTAGGAAGGCCTGCAAAGACACTCAGTGCGGTTACATGGCACAACTAGATTAGATTATCACATATATCGAACTAGACACTTAACGGACCGTGTCACTTGTCTGAGTTTACATGGCCTTTCAGGAATCGGATAAATGTCCAATGCATGGCTGTCTCCATTACGCTAGGTGGCGCTGTAGCCCTTTCAACCATGCTTTCAACAAGTGTTGAAAGAGCCACGTCCGGTTCTCTTCCGGCAACAACCCATGGTGTAGCCTATAACGCGCAGGCACACAAGCACAGAACGAGATGTCCGATATGCGATATCCGATCCCTGTATACATGCAGAGAGAATGCCGACAATGAACGACTTATCTAGGTGTTCTTATCCGACTTCTCTTGTCCGTTATTGTGCCGATTTGTGTCCGAAGTAGATCGGATAAAGGTGTTTACATGCAGTTTAAAAGTCCTGTTGAGGTCTTATTCGTTTAGTTACCCGATTATGAGTCTGCATGTAAACGCACTGACTCAGTGCGGTTACATGGCACAACTAGATTAGATTATCACATATATCGAACTAGACACTGAACGGACCGTGTCACTTGTCTGAGTTTACATGGCCTTTCAAGAATCGGATAAATGTCCAATGCAATGCTGTCTCCATTATGCTAGGTGGCGCTGTAGCCCTTTCAACCATGCTTTCAACAAGTGTTGAAAGAGCCACGTCCGGTTCTCTTCCGGCAACAACCCCCATGGTGTAGCCTATCACGCGCAGGCACACAAGCACAGAACGAGATGTCCGATATGCGATGTCTGATCCCTGTATACATGCAGAGAGAATGCCGACAATGAACGACTTATCTAGGTGTTCTTATCCGACTTCTCTTGTCCGTTATTGTGCCGATTTGTGTCCGAAGTAGATCGGATAAAGGTGTTTACATGCAGTTTAAAAGTCCTGTTGAGGTCTTATTCGTTTAGTTACCCGATTATGAGTCTGCATGTAAACGCACTGACTCAGTGCGGTTACATGGCACAACTAGATTAGATTATCACATATATCGAACTAGACACTGAACGGACCGTGTCACTTGTCTGAGTTTACATGGCCTTTCAGGAATCGGATAAATGTCCAATGCAATGCTGTCTCCATTATGCTAGGTGGCGCTGTAGCCCTTTCAACCATGCTTTCAACAAGTGTTGAAAGAGCCACGTCCGGTTCTCTTCCGGCAACAACCCCCATGGTGTAGCCTATCACGCGCAGGCACACAAGCACAGAACGAGATGTCCGATATGCGATGTCTGATCCCTGTATACATGCAGAGAGAATGCCGACAATGAACGACTTATCTAGGTGTTCTTATCCGACTTCTCTTGTCCGTTATTGTGCCGATTTGTGTCCGAAGTAGATCGGATAAAGGTGTTTACATGCAGTTTAAAAGTCCTGTTGAAGTCTTATTCGTTTAGTTACCCGATTATGAGTCTGCATGTAAACGCACTGAGTGTTACAGTAGTCAAGTCTACTAAAATAAATGGATGGACAGGTTTTTCTATGTCCTGCTGAGACATTAGCCCTTTAATTCTTGATATATTTTTAAGGTGGTAGTAAAAATAGTGGTAGTAATTGATTTTTTTTTTTTTTAATACTTATTTTTTATTTTGAATATTCTTCAGATCTCCTTTACAGCAATTACTTTCACGTAGAAACAATATCCATTACAATGGGTCATAACATTCATACGCTCTTACGTATCTAATCAAATCGACAGGAGATTATGTCCAGAAACACAAGAAAGAAGAAATAAAAAATAATTAACAACATTGAAAATAAACAATGTAAACAGAACAAACATCAACTTAAAACAAAACATGGGTTGTATAAAAGTTCACCTGGAATATATAATTGGGTCTAGTTCTAACGGTCCTCCATCACAGACATTAATGGTGCCCATCTTTCAATGAAAAGATCCCTCTGTAATCTTAAAGAATATGTAATTTTTTCCATAGTGTATATATTTCTTAAAATTGTTAGCCATTCAGCTTGGTTTGGTGACTCCTTTTTAAGCCATTTTATTGTAATTGTCTTCTTTGCTGCAACCAGTAATATCTGTAATAAATACATCTTTTTCCTACTGTGTATCACAACTGGTTTAATTCCTAGAATTGCTACCAGAGGGTCTCTTATCAATTCGACCTTCAATACTTTATTAATATAGGCAAATACAGATTTCCAAAAGTTATCTAACAATGGGCATTGCCAAAATATATGTGAATGAGTAGCCATTGTCTCTCCACACTCCCTCCAACATTGACTGGGTTGATTCGGGTTCATTTTAGCCAAAACTTGTGGTGTTCTAAAAAATCGGTTATTTATCTTCCATTGAAATTCCTTCCACAAATTGGCTTCGTTGACTTTGTGAGCCTGAGTACATATCTCCAACCAAACTTCCTCACTTATTTCGAGCTGTAGCTCTCTAATCCACTTGTCCTTCACATAACAAGAATTATCTTTTGTCATTGAAGCAATGATTCTATACACATTGGTTATTGGTTTCCTTATATGTTCTCCACCTTGAATCTTTAATAAATACTGTTCTAAAAGGGTGGGCTCTATCAATCTGTTCCAGTTTGGGTGTTTGAGTATAAAGCTCCTTAATTGTAGATACCTGAAAAAATCTGTTCTTGGTAATTTAAAATCTGTTCTCAATTGTTCGAATGATTTGAAGTTGTTATTATTAAATAATTGGTGTACATAGTGAAGATTCAGAAGTTTCCAATTTTTAAATCCTGTGTCAAGTCTTAAGGGAATAAAATCTCTAATGTAAATAATTGAACTCAAAATAGAGAGATCGCCTGTCAACTTAAACATTTGATGTATTTCCTTCCAAGCTACACATGTTGTGTTCGACCATTCTCCCAAAAGATCTCTGGTGGGTTTAACCCTGTTAAAGGGGATCACTGACAAAGGCATATCAGGACTGTAACTTTTTTCCATACTGAGCCATCTTGTACTTGTGTCATCTGATAACCACACTATCATTGCGCGTAATTGTGAGAATAACCAGTAATGCTTCAAGTTGGGTAAGCCTAAACCCCCTTTAGTTTTTGCCAGTTGTAAGACTTTATATCGGACTCTGGGTCTCCTACCCTGCCATATAAATCTTGAGATTAGACGATCCATAAGGTGGAGAGATTGGTAGTGTTTGAAACAAAAATAGAAGCCTTGGGAGAACATTCATTCTAACAGCTTCCACCCTGCCTATTAAAGTAAGGGGAAGTGTAGTCCAGCGGTCCAAATCTTGCTTAATTTTGTCTATTAATTTCATATAGTTACTTTGATATAAACTAAGGTCAGGGGGTATATTTATTCCCAAGTATCTAATCCCTTCTCTGGGCCATTTAAATGAGAAAGCAGATTTCATCTGTGGGGACACTAAATTGTTCATGGGGAGTGCTTCTGTCTTAGTCACATTTATTTTGTAACCTGAGTAGAACCCAAAGGTCTCAGTACATTTCATTAAATTTGGGACAGACTTTGTAGGATCAGAGATATACACAATTACATTATCTGCATATAGCGACAGCCTGTGTTCCTCTCCGCTCACCTCAATACCACTAATGTCTGTACTATTTCGTATTAGCTGTGCAAGGGGTTCTATACTGAGGGCAAAAAGGAGAGGCGAAAGAGGGTCCCCCTGCCTACAACCCCTCCCCAACTGAAATTTTTGTGAGAAACACCCATTTACCTTGACTGATGCTTTTGGAGATGAGCATAACAGTTGGACCCATTTAACAAAGCCAGGACCTAGACCGTTTTTTCTCAAAACTTTAAAAAGGAAAGGCCAGGAGACGCGGTCGAATGCCTTTTCGGCGTCCAGGGCTAGTGCCATACATGGCTCTGGTTTAGATTTGGCACAAGACATAACATTCAATAACCGCCGAATATTATCAGACAGTTGACGACCAGCAATAAAGCCTGTCTGGTCAGGATGCACTAGAGTGGTGATAACAGATTTAAGTCTCTTTGTCAGTATGGAGGTCAATATTTTACAGTCAGAATTTTGAAGCGCTATGGGTCTATACGAACTGCACTCTGTAGGGTCCTTTCCCTCCTTATGAATAACCGAAATGATTGTCTCTTTCGAATTTGGTGGGAATTCTCCCTTTTCAAATGCATGAGCGTAAGCTTTTTCTAGAGGTAGTAATTGATTTAATGTGTTTTTTGAAATTCAAGTCTGAAACTATGACTACTCCAAGATTTCTAGCTTGGTGTGTGCTTTCTAACATAACATATTTAAGCTGTGCACTGACTTTTAATTGTTCATGTTCTGGCACCAAAGACAATTACTTCAGTTTTGTCGTTGTTTAATTGAAGAAAGTGTTGGCACATCCGGTCATTGATTTGTTCAATGCACTTACTTAGTGCTTGAATCGGACTATAGTCTCCTGGTGATATGGTTATGTAAATTTGTGTGTCGTCTGCATAATTATGGTAACATAATTTGTTCTTGTTCATAATCTGAGCTAGCGGTAGCATGTATATGTTAAACAGAAGAGCCCCAAGAATGGAACCTTGGGGGACCCCACATGTAATATAATATTTGTTAGCTCGGATGTGAAATTGCCTATTGACACATAGTAGTCTCTTTCCTTTAAGTAGGATTCAAACCAGTTTAGCACAGTTCCAGAAAGTCCAACCCAGTTTGCAAGTCGATCTAGTAATATGTTGTGGTCAACTGTGTCGAACGCAGCACTGAGATCCAGTAAAACTAAGACAGAACTTTTGCCACTCTCTGTGTTTAAGTGGATGTCATTGAGGACCTTAACCAGAGAGGTCTCAGTGCTATGGTGTTGTCGAAAACCTGACTGAAAGACATCAAAGCAGTTGTTCATTGCCATGTAGTTATTTAGCTGTTGATAAACAGCTTTTTCAATGATCTTGCTCAAAAATGGTAGGTTGGATATCGGCTTATAATTGTTCATGAGTGATGTATCTAGATTTTTCTTTTTTAGGAGTGGCTTGATGACTGCTGTTTTCAGGGCCTGTGGGAATACACCGGTGCGAAGGGACATATTGACAATTTCTAGGACATCTGAGGCCATGCAGTTAAAGACAGTTTTAAAGAAGCTTGTGGGCAGAATGTCAAGGCAACAGGAGGAGGAGTTCAGGGGCCTCATTTATAAAGCTTGCGTACGCCCAGAAGAGGGCGCACGCCAATTTCTAAGCAAATATTGGGATTTATAAAAACCAAACTTGACGGGAAGAGTGCGGTCCTCCACGCAAACTCTGACCCATGCGTACGCACAGAAAGTGGAGAAAGGAAAACGGCGACTCCGTCGGCACATGTATGAAGTGCGAGAACGAATGTGTTTGTGTAAAATGAATCCAGATATAGGCCTATTATAAGCCATGTAGGTCTATCATATATGGAGTTCCTTTGCAAAACGGATGAAGCCATTCTTACAACTAATAAAAAAATGCCTCCACGGATTTTTCCATGGAGTGATACCAACAAAAACTAAACGAATTAGGATCTTAAATAGCCTACAAACGGAGATATAGGCCTATGAGTGCAAAAAAAAAAAAAAAAAACGTTTGAATAAGCTCTGCAGTTAGGCTATTAAAGAATAACCTATCTGCATGTTATTCGATTCATTCTGATAATATTGAGGTGGAATACCGCCTATTACTTTTACACTGACGCTGTTCTCGATGCCTCAGTCAGGCAGACAGGAGTGCAGTTCCACACACTAATCATAAGCCTACTGTAGGCCTACATCACATAGGCTACTGTGCTAATTTTTCGCGGCTTTTAGTCCGTTTTATCTATGTGTTTTTCTTTGTGTGCACGTCGTAACTGTGTTTTGAAAGGGACTGTGAAGTTTATTATTAACCCTCCGCCGCCCGTCACTGCACCGGGATGAATTCTCCGAATCTGTATCTCATGGCATTAATATCAGTGTCCCCCGCTCGTGGCACAAACACTGCTGTGTGAGGATATGCACTTTTTTGCGTCCACTTTTATGTCGGATCGCTTCTTTTTATTTCGACCACAGCGTTCACAGAGATCGCCACAGGCTGCACTCTGACGCCCTCACACTGTGCCACCAAACTGAATTTTCCCTGGTCGACTCGCCACTTCTCCAACGGGTACTTCGGCGTGACCGCAGGGATCCACACCGTGTGGAGTCTATTTTTCCATTTCCCTTTCATTCGGCGATTGCCACGCCTTCATGCACTCAGTAAATGATATTAATTCGGGCGGCGTGTCAATGACTATGTATGGGTAAATATGGGCGTTACGTGAAGCCCGCAAAGGCTGCGCCACATTTAGAGTGGATTGTGATTTATAAAGGGAAACAGGCGTAGGACGTGAGTGCGCACTGTTTTATAAATCAGAATATTTTTTTTCGCACGTACATCCTACATTTCTTCCGTACGCCAGCTTCCACGTGAATCCCACGCAAAGCTTTATAAATGAGGCCCCAGGTGTTGTATAATGTCATCCAGGTTTTTCTTGTTGTTGAGAAAAAATTCTGTCATGGCATCTGAATTCATTTTAAATGGCCTACAGAGATAAAACATATCTTGAACCTGGTATTGATGCGGTAACAGCTTGTCTTATTTTATGAATTTTCTCAGTAAAGAAGGAGGCAAATTCATTGCAGGCCCTCGTGGAAAGATGTTCAGACGCTACTGACACAGGAGGGTTTGTTAGCCTGTCAACAGCAGCAAACAGGGCACGTGCATTGTTGCTGTTTTTGGTGATGATGTCAGAGAAGAAATATTGCCTTGCATTTCTTAGTTCTAGGTTAAAAGTGCGTAGTTTCTCTTTGAAGATGTCATAATGAACATTGAGATTTGTTTTTCGGCACTCTCTTTTTTCAATGCTGACCTGAGGGGTATTTCTCCATGGAGACCTTTTTTTACCAGAGATGATTTTCACCTTGGTGGGTGCAATAGCATCGATAACATTTGTAATTTTGGAGTTGAAGTTACCTACAAGCTCATTAACTGAGATACAGGGGAGGAGCGGAGACAGAGAAAATGCCTGAATACATTTTTCACTGGTGTTCTCAGTAATATACAGTTTTTTGATAACCTTTGTTTTTTCAGTTGTGTGCATAGATATTTTACTCCCAAAAAACAAACATGAATGGTCGGAGAGACCCACATCAGATACTGAAAGGTTTGAAATGTCCAGGCCCTTTGAAATGAATAAGTCCAGGGTGTGACCTTTGTTATTTGTAGGCTGGTTTACATGTTGAGAGAGTACAACATTTTCCAGGACATAGCACAGTTATTTAGCACTTCTATCCTCGGGTTTGCCAACGTGTATATTAAAATCCCCAACAATTAATAAACAGTCAAACTCCATACAGATTACAGACAGCAGTCCAGCAAGGTCATCAAAAAAGTTTGCACAGTATTTTGGTGGCCTGTAGATATTAATAAAAATGGCTCAAGAGGCTGAATTTAACTTGAGAGCCACATATTCAAATGAAACAAAGTTTCAGTATGACATCTTTTTGCATTGTAGAGATTCATTAAATAAAATAGCAGCTCCACCACCTTTCCTATGAACTCTGGCCTCACTCATGAAAGTGATGTTTGGGGGGGTTGACTTGATAAGAACAGCTGAGCTGTTGTCTGGGTCCAACCAAGTTTCAGTTAAAAACATAAAATCAAGATTGTGCTTCGTAATAAAATCATTAATTAAAAATGTTTTACCTGACAAAGATCTGATGTTTAACGAGGCCAAACTTTGTGTGTTTGAGTGCGAAGCATTTTCAGCCCAATTTACTTTAGCAGACTGTGGCTGAAGGGGAATGGATACCAGGTTTGACAAATTTGCAGTATTAAAGTGACAAGTGTTTCTTGAACGTATTGTCGGGTTAGTCACATAAACAGCAACAGTATGGGGAGGTGAAGTAACCAGTAATTTACATGGTGATGCCGGAGGTGGGCAGTAGGGGGTGCTGGGGGAGCTAGTCACACAAACTGCAGTATGGGTCACTGGCGATGAAGGAAGGTAATCACTGACCGGTGTGTGGACTTTAGCTGTAATCGTGGGGGTTGGGGTCAGTCAATGGCGGGGAGCTGTGGCGATTGCATGGAAAATATTTCCAGAGAGTGCCCGAGAGCCGCGGAAACTAGGGTGGATACCATCTCTGCCAAAAAAGGAGGCTCGCTCCCAGAAGAGATTAAAATTGTTGATAAAAGTAAAGTTGTGCGATGGGCAGACCGACTGCAGCTATGTGTGTAGGGAGAGCAGGTGAGTGAAATGACCGATTCCCCGGTGCAACACGGGAATGGGGCCTGAAATAAAGATGGACTTTCCACAGTTTTTAAGATCGGTGAAAAGACGCGTAAAATCCTGCTTTAGGACCTCGGACTGCTGCATTGCCGTGTCATTGGAGCCGCAGTGGATAACGATATCCTTTACGTGTGGATGTTTGCTGAGCACGGAAGGAATTTCGCGCAACACGTCGGCTACTTTAGCACCTGGCATACAGTGAGTTACAGCAGATTTTTTATTTATTTTTTATTTTTTTGGCATTTTTATGCTTTATTGATAGTGTAGAGACAGAGTTGAAATGGGGCAGAAAGGGGAGTGACATGCAGAGAACGACCACGGGCTGGAATCGAACCCGGGTCCGCTGCTGGCCGAGGCCCATGGGGGGGACGCCCTACCAACTGAGCTAAGGGTGCCCCCTGTTACAGCAGATTTTGATTTAATATGCCTTACAATGGAATCACCGATGATCAGCGAGGTTGGGAATAGCTCTTGGTACCTGCATTGAGGAAGCGCTGACACACCCCCGTGAGCTGGCTGCCACAGAACTGCGAGCGTTGTAGCAGGCAGGTGGTAGAGGAGGGACAGCCTCACTCGATCCTCGGGCGGTCGTCATGTTGACTGGACAGCTGGGCTGCTCGCGGGGTTGATACGCCCGATGGTGGACGTGTTTGCTGCTGCCGCTGCGCTGCGAGCGAGGTGTTCCACGGCAAGCTCTGGAGGAGGGACAGCCACCGTCGCTAGGTGACCGATCAAGTTGACTGGACAGCTGGGCTGCGAGGACAGGCGAACACCGAGACCGTGGATTCGAGGATGAGGTGGAGGAGCCGGTCAGCGGAGGGAAATCCTGTGTATCCAGTGAGACGAACCGGTTGGAGAGCTGTAGTTCATGCGGCGGCAACGTTTGCGGGGGTGTCACCCCTCTGCGATTCTTCCGAGCCACGGGCCATGGGTCTTGGTTGAGAGTGGAGCTGTGTATTCTTGGATTAGGAGTAAAGGTGATTTTACCCGCCCGGTATCCGGGGTTAAGCCCCCTGTTGTAACCAGCCTTCATCCACTGGCGATTGTTCGACCGGAACGGTGGAGTCCAGTTCCGCTTCAACTGCGACTGAATGAGCTGCACCTATCGTGACCAGGGAATCCATGTGTAGTTCTTCATCCCTGAGCCGGTAAAGGTTGGAGATGCGTTCTTCCAGTGTGGAGATAGTTTGGGACAGGTGAAGGCAGTGATCACACCGGGATGGAGAGGTGAGTGGAGGCATAGCCCGGCGTTATCTTGAGTGAAATACTTCAAATCCGAGGGTACGATTGTGACAAGATTTTACCCTGTTGAAGTATAAAGTGTTATCATTCAGTGCCATTAAATGTATACAGGAGCCTTGGCTAGAAATTGGGTTAAGAAATCAAAATCTGAGGCTGTTCTCAAGCGTACAAACAAAACGCTGCCGTCTCGGTCTGATGACGTCACTCCCAAGATGAACTCTTGGGAGTGATGAATTTCACTTCATGTGTAATGAATCTAGGATATATTTAAGTTTCACTTTTTGAATAAAATTACAGAAAAAAGGAACTTTTCATTTGTTTTAGATGCACCTGTATATGGTTATAAGTACAAAGTGAATTTATTTGACCCACAGTTGCAACGTCATCTGCCATCGTTAATCAATGATATAAATATAGCCTGCAATATGAACAGACTATCACATAAATTATTATAATTTATATATTTTCATCTTAATCTAATTATAATTATAATTAAGTTAATTATAAATGGTTCAGGTTAAATAAATAAAAAATAACTATTTAACTAAATGACAATGTAGTCTAAAATAAAGCAGTACAAAGAAGATCATGGAATAACTGTTAAACACCTTGATTTCAGATCGGAGTGACAGCTGACTGAGCCAGTCAGGCAACAGAATAAGTCTATCCTTTACGTTTAGCCTGGTCCCGACCAGGCTAAACATAAAGGATAAATCTCCATGGTAATTTATGTCCCTCCCCTTTTATGGAACCGAATCATGGCTAACGCAAGCCAGGATAACCGAAATATCCTAGGTTAATCCGTTATCTTAGTTTTATGCAACAGGCCCCTGGCAGTAGTTCACCCCCTTCCTCTCTCTACAACGTAAATTGACTCGCAGTCTAGCCTACAGATTTTAATGATGCACAGTTTTTATTTGCTGATGGCACAACATAAACACGATTGCAGCATTTATCTCCATGATTGTTAACAATTCCCTTTGTGAAAATGAGTTTGACACCCCTGCTTTAGTGCATGTCCTTTCCTTATTGTAAGCTGAAACAAATACAAATAGGGTTAATTCTTTTGTGTTATTATTATGATGTAAGACCCCTATGGGTGGATTGGGCCCTGTCTGTATGTTATATTTACTATGTGAATATTGAGTTGCTCCAAAGCATCTTGGTAAAAAGTTCTTATACACATAGTGTTACCAGTAATGGGATGCAGAAACAAGCTTGTTATATTTGATTTCTTGTGTGTGTGTCCAGGTTTCATCCCAGTGTGCAGTCTGGGTGTGTGTCAAGTGGGCAGGATGAACTTTGGGAAAGATGTGAGCACTCTGAAGTACTTCACCATCTGCGGCCTGCAGGAAGGCTACGAGCCCTTTGCTGTCAACATGAACAGGGACGTCACCATGTGGCTCAGCAAGAGGCTGCCTCAGTTTGTCCCTGTGCCCCAAACCACCAACACATAGAGGTTAGGACAGACAGACATTTGGAGGGTAAATTAGCTTAATTAGACATTGAAATAATGCAGTCAATTTATTAAGAGGAAAAGGAGGGTTAATACTCACTTCCAGCTATTACAGAATATTAGAAATAATGGTAGCACTTACAATAAGGGCACATAATTAACTGTTACTTAAAGCTGGGGTATATGATTTCTGATTGGTCAAAGTTAACATGAGCTGTACACTTTGACCAATCAGAGCGAGGCTCCGATTCTCTGTTCGTATTGGCTGTTGGGACTGTCCATTCAATTTGGCACAACTTTGTTGGTGTAGAGCGTGTCAGGGAGGGACCATAGGGGAGGGACCAAAGAGATCAAGTGGAGCGGTTGAGGTATCTGGATTCGAATCGCTATCCCAACTGCCATTTTCTCCCCAAAACCTCCACCCCAGCTTTAAGGGGAAGTTAATACTTAAAGGAATAGTTCAAAATTTAAAAAAATTAACGATTTGCCTTCACACTCCGGCTCAATATAAGGCAACAGAAACCTTCCCTGTAAGTGTGCGTGCATTTTTGATGAAGTTAGGAGCATGGGTCGCTCATCCGAGTTAGCTTAGCTCTAGCGCTGGTAGCTAAGGGAAGCAGCTAGTCTGCCTCTGCTGGCAGCAAGAAGATAGATCACTAAACGCTCCTGTGTGCTTATTCTGACTCATTTATTTACCACGTTATGTTCTGCACTATATTTCTGGCATGTTGTGTAATTTTTTACTCAAACGCATACCGGCAGAGCGAGAGCTGACGCAACTCTTTTTACATGGCTCTGCATACCGGCAAGAAACGGACTTCTGTAGATCTAGTAAAAAAAACATTGGTAATATATGGAGCAAAATAGAGTTTATCTTCTTGCTGCCAGCAGAGGCAGGCTTGCTCCCCTTAGCTACCAGGGCTGGAGCTAAGCTAACCCGGATGAGCGACCTATGCCCCTAGCTTCATCAAAAATGCACGCAACAGGGAAGGTTTCTGTCGCCTTATATTGAGCCAGGGTGTGAAGTAAATTGTTAAAAATGTAAAATGTTGAACTATTACTAAGCATCACCTAAGCAATAACTTACTATTAATAACTCCTTTTACTGGTAACAGGTAATGCTTTATACACATGAACTCACCGTTAACTAACCGGTATGTTAACTAAGCATAGTACATGCCTTTTATTTTATTTTATATATATATATATATATATATATATATATATATATATAATATATTATATATAATATATATATATATATATATATATATATATATATATTTGGGCATTTTTATGCTTTATTGATAGTGCAGAGAGACAGAGGTGAAATGGGGCAGAGAGGGGAAACCCGGGTCTGCTGCTGGGCCCAGCCCGGGGGGGGGACGCCCTACCAACTGAGCTAAGGGCGCCCCTGCATAGTACATGCCTAACCAAGCATTAACTAACGTAAATAATTGAACATTACTTGTTCAATTATTTACGTTACTTAATGCTGAGTAAGCATTTTTAAGCATTAACTGCCTGTTAATAACATTAACTAAGCAATCTCTAATAGTAAATTAATGTACTCTTATGGTAAAGTGTTACTAATAATAATAATAATAATAATAATTGATAAGATTTATATAGCGCTTTTTTGGAGGTCACTCAAAGACGCTTTACATCACATAGAATATACAATAGGCCTACATAAGAAAAACAAAACAAAACAAAAACTGAATTAATTAGTACTTTTATTGAATACAGCATGTGGCATGAATTCAATTCACTTAGTTAAAGCTTGGAGAATTTGGGAGTTCTGCATAGTAGAGATGGGCAACACTAACTCTTCTACAACAGTAAAGAGACCAGCATAATTACAATTAAAAGCATTTATCTACAGAAAGCAAGAACAAACACAATATACATGATTAAATAAGAAATTAACTTTGTTGTTATCCACCAAATCATTAACCTGTTGTAGGAAGTCTACTTAAAATGTCAGTGTTTAAAAAAATGTAAAAAAGTAGCAAAAAAGCAAGCAAAAATATAAAATGTAATATTCTGAATTATAATTAAAGAAAAAATGTCTGGTTTTTATTTTTCCTCCGTTTTTCAGGTGACGCGGATAGATGGGACAGTTGAGTCATGCCCATGCCTAAGGGTCACCCAGAGGTCATTTGGCACACAGAACAGTTACAATGACATCACCTTCTACAGACTGAGCATGCCCATAGAGTGTGCAGAATCCTTCTGCAGGTCCCCACAGGGCCTGTTCTCACCAAAGAGGGTATGGGGAACACAAAACACACTGATATGTACTTAACACAGGTGCACATCTGACCTGATTAAGCTGTATGTGTGTTTGATAAGGAGCTGGAGGATTTTGAAGGCGTGTCAGACTTCGAGGTGCTGGTGAAGTCTGGAGCCGACAGAGACGAATTCAACAACCACAAAGATCATAACCAGGAAAAGCCCTCCAAGCTCAAGCAGCGGTAATGCCTCCATCTCTTCATATGAACAGGGAGAGTCAACAGTAAAATTAATTGTTACGCTTCTCACATTGTGTTTAATCATTATTTTTCTAACTTTAGAAAACCTATGGCCATACTGCAGGTGAAAACTGTCAAATGTTGAACTTATAAATATCATCATGAAACTTTGCCAGTTGATTAGTTAACTTACAACAATTATGTTCAGTATTGCAATTTTTCAGGAATGTTTGAATATATGTGCAAATTTGTCAATATCTTATTTATTATACGTACATTTGCATCTCTTTAAAACCCAAACCTCTAGATGTTTATTAAAGCCAGAGTAATAATCTTTACATAACTTTGTATAACATATTAGAGCACAAAGACTTTACATAACAGATTTTGGATACAGCCTTTAAAATGAATATATAAATATTATGTACAGGTCTTAACAATGTGTTTTCTGCATGTTTTTAAGAAGAACATTTACAATAATTCAGACAATTAACAACATATGAACAAATCATTCTGTCATAACCTTCAGAATAGTGCAAGGAATTATTATGAAAAGCTTAGTAGTTGTAAGTACCCTAAAAGTAGAGAGTATTGAAAAACCAAATGTTGAGATAAATGTTGTTGAAGATGGTTGTATAGGAGAAATGTATAACAAGGTTTAGTCAAATAAACACCTAAATGTACATTATGAAAATTTTATTTATAATAGTATGGCATAGTATGGCATGTTAAGGAAGAAAAATAGCCAAAAAACTAAATTGACAAGTGTTAGAAAAAAATGTTTTTGCATGCAGTTCCTCACCTTAAACCAACCATACGATCTTTAAGGTTCACACTGAAAAGAAACAGGCCAGACAACAGCTGTCCATCGTCTGCTCATCTTTCGGAGGAAGTGATGGCTGGTGACAGAGATGAATACGAATTCCTCATGCAAGCCACAACTGTAAGACAATACACATACAAATACAATTCAACTCTCACTAACAATACAGTATATGGTTTTGATGACTAAGAACTAACCACTCCAAGACAGCAAGTAAGGCTAAAAAAGAGCAGAATCTTTCTATTTATTATTATTTTTTTATTTAACCTTTATTTAACCAGGCAAAATTGCTTGAGGTCAAATTACCTCTTTTCCGAGCAAGGCCTGGCCAAAAATGGCAGCAGCTAGAATGAATAAAATACAAGACAAGAAGAAAGCACAGACATGAGAAAACAGAGACGTAAGCACAGACATGAGAACATAAGGAGAAAGCACAGACATGAGAACATAAGAAGAAAGCACAGACATGAGAAAAATACATACATTTCAGTGGGTGAAAAAGAAGAACAGTTACTTTTCAGACAATGATAAAGTGCTACTCAGTGAAACATTGACACACTCCAAAATTCGTCATTAAAAAACATGTGAGCCGGGTTTTAAAATCATTCATAGTGATGAGTTCTTGTAATTTGAGTGTTTTTTGTAAAGTGTTCCAGGCGGAGGGAGCAGAGTACATGAAAGCCCTCTTCCCAAACTCAGTACGAGTTCTGGGGACAGAGGTGGAAAGAAAGTCCAGAGAGCGTAAACTGTATGATGGATTTGATTTAAAAGTGAGGTATGTGCAGAGATATGAGGGGAGTAGTCCAGTAATTGCTTTGTAAATGAAGGTGTACCAGTGAAGAAGCCTGCGAGCTGACAAGGACAGCCAGCCTACTTTAGAATACAGGGTGCAATGATGGGTGAGTGATTTACAGCCGGTAATGAATCTTAAAGCACAATGATATGTAGCATCAAGCATATGCAGTGAAGTAGAGCAGGCATTCATGTACAGTACATCACCATAATCTAACAATGGGATAAAAGTAGCAGCAATTAGCCTTTTTTAGAAACAAAAGAAAAACAGGATTTATGCCTGAAATAAAAGCCCAATCTCACTTTTAATTTATTTGCCAGGTTCTCAATATGGGGTTTAAAAGACAAATTGTCGTCAAGGATGATACCAAGGTATTTACAAGTGGAAACAGTCTCAATAAGTGTACCTTGAGCTGTAAATAAAGTGGGCCAACAGTTAGTTTTATCCCTAGATTTAATGAAGATCATAATTTTAGTTTTATCTGCATTAAGTACTAGTCTTAAAGACAGGAGTTGGGCTTCCATTGCTTTAAAAGCAACTTGCAAGTGTTCAACAGCCATTAACACAGATTCTCCAAAACGATAAATAATAGTATCGTCAGCATAAAAATGGGCATTTGCATTTTGAACATATTTTCCCAAATCATTTATATAAATTGTAAACAACAAGGGACCTAATATAAAGCCTTGTGGCACCCCCTTGTGGACAGCCAAAGTATCAGAGAAGCAGCCATCAATTTTGACACATTGAGTCCTATCTGAAAGATAGTTAGAAAACCAACCGACAGCAGAATTAGACAGTCCTATATTAGCCAACCTTTGCAACAATACCTCGTGGTCCACTGTATCGAAGGCCTTGGAAAAATCAATCAAAAGAGAAGCACAGTGTTTTTTGCTATCCAGGGCCATAACAATATCATTTACTACTTTAATAGCTGCTGTGACTGTACTGTGTGATTTTCTAAAACCAGATTGAAAACAAGATAAAATGTCATTAAGACTCAAGAAATCCTTCAACTGATCACTAACCAGACTTTCTAAAATCTTGGCTAAAGGAGACAGATTTGAAATAGGCCTGTAGTTACTGAGGCTGGACGGTTCACCACCTTTTAAGAGGGGAAGAACGTTTGCCGTTTTCCATATTTTTGGGATTTCCTTACTAGTTAGAGTTAAATTAAAAATGTAGGTCAGTGGCTCTGCAATAAAATCTGTAGCAAGTTTAAAAAAATAAACACCTATATTATCTGGCCCTGTTGGTTTTTTGGAATCTAATTTCATAAGGGCTTTATGTACTTCCGAAACAGTGAAGGGTCTAAAGTTAAATTTGTTATCCAAAGGGGGTTCAGCAAAAGCAAGTGGAGCCATTGCAGTATTGGGCGTATTTAATTTATCAAAAAGAAAACCTGAAGAAACAAAATACTTATTAAAACAATTGAGCATCTCAGCTCTGTCATGGATAGTGGCAGACTCTGACACAATGGAAGTTGGAAGACTAGCGGAGTTATTTGGAGATAGAGATTTGATTGTCTGCCAGAATTTTTGTGGGTTATTCAAATTTTCAGTTGTAAGGGAAAGATAATAGGTAGATTTGGCCTTCTTCACTAAGGCAGTACATTTATTCCTTAGGCATCTAAAAGTAGTCCAGAGAACATCAGTGTTCAACTTTCTTGCTGTTACCCAATAATAATTTCTTTCTCTAATTAAATTTGACAATTCTTCAGAGAACCATGGATTTTCCCTGCCCTTAACTCTATACCTTTTATAAGGGGCATGTTTATTAATGATTGGCATAAGCATTTCAGCAAAATAAGACCAGGCTAGTTCAACATCAGGTATTAGGGAGATCCTGTTCCAATCCACAAAATGTAGATCAAATCTGTAGGCCTGTTCACTAAAGTGTTTAGTATCACGTTGTGTGATGTAACAAGGTTTAACTTTTGGAATTCTAGTATCCCTGACACCTGCAATAACACAGTGGTCACTCACGTCATACGGAAATACACTTACAGAGGTATACTTATGAGGATTATTAGTTATAAACAAATCTATTAGAGTAGATTTTTCTGGGCACTTAAGGTTTGGACGAGTGAGGGAAGCAACTAATTGTGAAAAATTCATTGAGATACAGTATGTTTTAAATTCATTTGAGACTGGTGACTGCCAGTCCCAGTTTAGATCACCACAGAGGGCTATCTCATTATCAGATAATTTAGAAAGAATATTAGATAAGGAGGACAAGGTTTCCTTAGCTGCAGAAGGAGGTCTATAGCAACCAACAACAGTAATATGACAGCCCTTGGACAACTCAACCTGTAAAGCTAAAATTTCCAACTGATTTGGTATTGACTTCTTGATCAATTCTTTAGTGTGGAAATTACATTTCGAGTACACAATTATTCCACCACCACGTTTGACACGATCAACACGACTTATATTGTAACCATTAATAAAAACAACACTATCATTAATAGACTTGTTCAGCCAACTCTCAGAAATTACAATTATATCAGCATTAGTTGTCTGTGCCCAAATTCTAACAAAGTCTATTTTAGGTAGAAGACTACGGACATTTAAATGAATAATGCCCAAACCAGACCTTGAGCTAAAATCAGCAGCAGTTTGAATACAATTTAAATCAGGACCAGGGGCCTATTGCATAAAACTAGGATAAGGGATTAACCTAGGATATTTCGGTTATCCTGGTTTGCGTTAGCCATGATCTGGTTGCATAAAAGCAGAGGGACATAAGTTACCATGGAGATTTATCCTTCACGTTTAGCCTGGTCCCGACCAGGCTAAACGTAAAAGGATAAACTTATTCTGTTGCCTGATTGGCTCAGTCAGCTGTCACTCCGATCTGAACTCAAGGTGTTTAACAGTTATTCCATGATCTTCTGTGTATTGCTTTATTTTCATTAGCCTGTTTTAAGGTACCACATAAAAGACTGCATTGTCATTTAGTTAAATAGTTCTTATTTTTTATTTATTTAACCTGAACCATTTATAATTAACTTCATTATAATTAGATTAAGATGCAATGATATAAATTATAATAATTTATGTGATAGTCTGTTCATATTGCAGGCTATATTTATACAATTGATTATCGATGGCAGATGACATTGCAAGTGTGGGTCAAATAGATTCACTTTGTACTTATAACTATATCGAGGTGCATCTGAAACAAAATTCAATATCAATGAAAAATGATTCTGTAATTGAATTCAAAAAGTGAAAATTAAATATATTCTAGAAATTCATTACACATGAAGTGAAATTAATCTAGAAATGTCGACCTTCTTTTCAGAAGGTCGACATTTCTGTATTATAAATCCTTTTTCTGATTGGTTGTATATAACATTCTAATATTTTGAGATACTGGATTTTTCATTCCATGATCAATCAATCATCCAAAAAAAGGCCTGACATATTTCACTTTGTGTAATGAATCTATGAAAATTTAACTTTTTGAATGGACTTCCCATGATATTCAATTTTTTTAATGCACCTGCAGACTGCTCACTGTCAACTATTTTATCATAAAACAATGCAGGGACATCAAAAACAGTTGGCAGAGAATACATCCCCTGTATAAAATGAACTGCCCCCTGACTTACGGTTTAAACTAGCAAGGCATTGTGGGAAAATGGGCCGTCTTTTCCATTTTTCCATCAGTAAATCTGTGTTCGATTTTTGGGTCTACTTCTGAAAGCTGTGGGCTGGCACTTAACAGAATTACTTACACCTGGCTTGACAAAGCAGTCCCTTTACATCCTGGATTGGTGTTTATGCAACAGACTAATCCAAAGTGCCCAGGCTAGACTTTGTCAAGGCTGGCTTTATCAATCATCCTGGATATCTTTATTCCACTTTTATGCAATAGGCCCCAGGGTTAGACTGAACATCACCAGATAACAATAACAGCAACACAATCAAGCACCGTGATTTAAACATCGTGCTTGAGTTAGAGTTTGCGTCTGTGCAATGAATTGAAAATAAGAGAGCATTCAAGGGGACAATGCAATATGTTTTGTGCATAACTACACAACAAACCGATAGGCAGTTTAGCAGGCACAATGTTGGCAGATTGACTCGGTAATTGTATTGAGTTGATACAGAAAGTACATGTTTTGGAGCTAGGTAGAACCGGAGACGAGAGCAGTCGCCCCGGCTCACTCGCACAGGGGTTACCAGCGTAGCCCCAATATGCTAGCGCCAGTAGCAGGGCTACGAGGCGCCGTGTCGGTCCCATAGTCCGTGATCGGGTCGGATACAGACACGTATGAGACGCGCAAAGTCACTGGTGTTGTATTGAGTGTGTGTGTGTGTGTGTGTGTGTGTGTGTGTGTGTGTGTGTGTGTGTGCGTTGGCGGGGGCAAGGAGCAGGAGGGCAGAGTGTGGAGAGAGATACCTGACCCAGGCTAGGAGAGATAGCAGGTAGACAGGCAGGGAGGGAGGAGGAGCAGCAGGTGAGCGCTGGCTGCAGGTGGAGAACGCCAGCAAGGCAAAGCAGAGCAACAATCCACGCAGATTTCCCAAATTAATCCATACAGCAAGGCAATGATAGCGAAGTGAAGCAGGTTTAAAAGAAGGTTTAAAAGGTATAAAAACCAAGTAAAACCACATTAAAATCACATAGAGACAGAGCAGAGACAGAGCATGCAACCTAACGAGCTGCCATCTTGGTTCTTGCTTCTTCTGAAATGAATCAATTATGTATATCAGTGATTCTTGAGAAGTGGGACAAAACAGGGTGCAATGTTGATAAAAAAAACCAAACCCTATGTTTCGACAAATTAAATTACATGTATGTATCCAACATATACTAAGCTACTGAGCTAAGCTTTGACACACCCTTCCAGCTTTTGTTTTTTTTTACCGTCATTGCCTATCACCACCTTCAGATGTCAACTCCGTCAGATTTCCTGTCTGACGGTGTTGACATATCTAACGTTTCTTAAACATAACAAATGGAATTTATCTAGTAGCCATTTGGTTTTTCTGTTGATGATAGGTGCTAGTATGAACTACTTCAGGAAAATAAAATTATCAAAATATTTCAAATAACTTCTTCAGAAATTGTAAGTCGGTGTTGACATATCATGGTTGTGACACAGGACTTTCAAGATTCGGAATGTAAAATAACACTTATCAGAGCCTGTCTGACTCTAAGGCTATATCCCATTACAGAGACCGCCTCCTTGGTAGGACGCGGTCTCGCGGTCTATGAAGGCTATAGCCTATGAAGGCCGATTTTAAGGCCGGTTTTAAGGCCAACGAGCCTTGTTAAACGGGACGGTCTCCGCAGGTCTCCGTTCACGAGCATTTCCGGTTTACGTAACAAGCCGTTACCTTGCGTGACGACTCGCCGCTCCTGTGCTGCCTAGCAACCCTGATTGCTGCCAACGGAGACAGCCCTGTCAATGGAGGAAAAAAGAAAAAGAAGTTGCCTACCAGACGAAAAGAAAAAAAAGTACAAGAAAAAAAGAAAGGAAGATAAAAGTTAAGAAGATGGAGCAACACGTTGCTGTTTTGTTATTTTTTATTTTATTTTATGCAATCTCTGACGAAACCGCAATGAATCTTGGGATTTATATGGCTGCGAAGGATACATCTGATGCAGCCTTCAAAACCGTGAAACGAAGGCTGCATTTCACGACCGCATATGAGGAGCCTTGCAAGGAGCCTTGCAAATGGAACAACCTTTGCGCGCCGCTATGACGCAATCGGTCTTCAAATGCAGCCTTTGTAGACCGCAACCCCTGAGCAACCCCTGAATCAAGATACAGCCCCATGTACTCTTCAGAGGTAGAATTTGACAAGAGGTCCTTCAAAGGGACAGCTGCCCCTTATTTCGCCTGATTTTCTTACATTTTAATTAAATGTCTGACGGTGGTGAGAAAAAGTGTCCCACCACTTTGAAACCATATAAAACATGAATATGTTGAAGAAAAACAGTTTTTATTGATATGAGAGATTATTTAGTGTTGCTTTTGATGAAAAAAGCTCTTTTAATCATTAAAGTACATTTTTAATAGGTTTTATTGCATATGAAAGATTGAAACCCTCTCTGTGGACACACTGTTTTGGACATCGTGAGAAGATAACAAGTGTCATATATTTGACATAATAATGATACAATTACATTTAAGGGGATTATTGTGCTCGAGACATTCTATTCTTGATCCCTAATAACATCTACAATTTTAAATATTTTTAGTTTTAAACACAACCGCAGTTAAGAGGGCGCCCTTAGCTCAGTTGGTAGGGCGGACCCGGGTTTGATTCCAGCCCGCGGTCGTTCTCTGCATGTCACTCCCTTGTCTGCCCCATTTCAACTCTGTCTCTACACTATCAATAAAGCATAAAAGTGCCAAAAAAAAAACATAACCCCAGTTACATATGGAAGACGGCCTTTTGTCCCGGTTCTCAAGAATCACTGATGTAATACATTGTTAGATTCAACTCCTTTTATGCCTAAACACCACATTGTAACAGTTTTCTCATTTATTGATTTAATATGAAATTAGAATTGATTTGCAGTTGTCATTTGTGTCTTTCATTTTAAGCAAATAATGTTGATCCCCTGCACCGGATAGGACAGTTCACCCGAGTGTTGTTCATTTCCTGTTGTGATGTCTAACTGGATCAACACCTGTCTCTGTGTGCAGCACTACTACTCAGTGCGTATCTTTCCGGGCCAGGAGCCCAGCAGTGTGTGGGTGGGCTGGGTCACCTCTGACTTCCATCAGTACGACCCAGACTTTGAGCTGCACAAGGTTCGCACGGTCACCGTTACTCTGGGAGACGAGAAGGGGAAAGTGCACGAGAGGTTAGTCCAGCTGAAGTCTTCCATCATTTTATTGGACAAGGATGAGCGCTGAGTGTGACTACAGGTTGTCATTCCATTTTAAGGGTCATTATGCTAAATGCACTTTTGAAATGTGTTCCAACAGATCCATGGGTCCACGGTGTGCCTAGAGACTGCCAAAATTTCAAAAAAAATAACAATCTCTCCTTTTCTCACTCTCCCCCTTTCTGAAACCCCCACCCCTCCCCCCAATATACTCCTTTCAGAATTCTCGCGGTTTATGACGTCATAAACTGCACAGCCACATCCCCATATTTTCTTTATATACCCATGCTTCCCCCCCACATTAGCAGTAGTCTATGATAACCCCACCCCCCCATTTCTTATTGGTCCACGGCCCCGAGATCCGATGGAAAATTTTCCGAGTGACAGCCATGTTGCTTTCCCCGCTAAGCGACAAGATGCCCATAGTAGCCTACAGCCTGAATGTTACATACACCAACACATAATGCTGTTGCTCATACTCCACTAATTTATCTTAATCACAGCAGTCTATGCCTCGTTTTTAATAACACAACAGATAGGAAGCTACTTGTGGTTTTTTCAAACAGTGAAACTGAAAGAAATGTTTTTATTGGTATTTTTGCCTGACTGGTGTATAGCTATTTAGCTTTGGGACAAGCATTCAGCTTTTGCTCATAAAAACATAATTCTATTACCCACACCAGTCTGGAAATGCCTCTTTTTAACAGGACAAAGGATTGGAACTTAATAGTGTGGAAGTCAACTTTGAAGATATTTTTTTCACTGATTTGTGTGGTATTTTTAGCCGGTAGCTTCCGAGCTAGCTTCGAGACAAGCATTCAGCTTTTGCTCATAAAAACATAATTCTATTACCCACACCAGTCTGGAAATGCCTCGTTTTTAACAGGACAAAGGATTGGAACTTAATAGTGTGGAAGTCAACTTTGAAGATTGAAGACTTTTTTCACTGATTTTAGTGGTATTTTTAGTTTATTTTATCGTCTGAGTCTTATTTTTAGCGTTAGCGCCCATGTAGCTTCGGTTGTAGCACCAAGTTTTGCTCATAACACGCTGTTTATATTCCCCACAACAGTCTGAAAACGACTCGTTTTTAACATGACAAAGGATGGGAAGATATTCCTGTAGAAATCAAACTTTGAAGCTACTGTTTTCACTGGTTTTAATCATGTCAGGTCATGTCAAACTGTTCTCAAAGTATGGCTTAGCTCCGGCCGGGTAAACACTGTGTTCGCAGTCACGCAGTGTCTCTCTAGTATCGCGAGAGCATGGCAGAGATGGTGGGAGAGCCCCATGGACATATAAAGAAAGCCCGGCAGAGAGGTGGGAGGGGCCAGCCAGATCGCACAAATGTAGGTCATCCTGAGACCAGAGGACAATCAGGGTATAGAGGCTTGCTACAATAAATGATCTGAACGGAGTTTTCAGCAAACATCTAAAAAAATAAGTATTAGGGACTACTTAGACCATATAAAATTGACAGCAAAGTGCATGATATGTGAGCTTTATGTCTATTTCATATGATTTCATTGACTAGATCAACTTCATCATTAGCCTGGAAATCCTGACCCTGATATCTTAAACGATAGAGGGTCTGACCACGATCAATAGTGATTTCCAACTCAAGGGGCGGCTCCTACTCGTGCATTTCAAATGCCACTGCACGCAGTTGGATAGCACTACAACCAATCAGAGCGATGCACAAGGTGCGACGCACAGCTGTTCGTTTAGCGAACAGCTGTTAAACTGTTAAATTAAACGTTTGCCGTTGTCGGTCGGCAAAACAGAACATTCCACTTACTTGCTAATGAAATATTTGAGTGACGTCTTCCAAATCGTTAAGGGTCGAGGCCAAAGCAGTCTCAAACTCACTCAACATATCCGCAGCCATCTTTGATGTTTACTATCACGGCTTCGACGTCGCATGCACGTCACTGTCGTCATCCGGTTACGTCCTCCCCAGAGTACCATATAAAGGGCTCTGGCGCGCCCATATTAGATAGAACCAATTGAAACCAATAACCAGATTTCTGGTTTTCTTGATAAGCTTCAACGGAGCGTGTCCAGACCAACACGCGCAGCAAATTTAATTTGCCAGCGCATAGTGGCAGGTCTGGGAATGCCAGGCTACTTCATCACGGCACAAAGAGCTAATCCCTGCAGATATGTATACTGTTATGCTTTAGTATAATATTTACTGCACACTCCTTAATTATCCAGACCCTTTACCATGGACGTCGATTTGGCTACACAAGTGGGGGGGACAAACAGGCATTCTGGAGTGCATTTTCAAAAGTGGGGGGGACAATGAGGAAACATCTTTTTTTCTCTTTAGTGCAGGTAATGAACGGTTCTGAAAGACGGCATACCCGCTCACTAATGAATAAAATGTAGGCTATACAAAACACTGATGTCTGACACATTTGATGAAAAAAGCATTTTCAAAAAGCAGCGGACATATGAGCCACTAGCTGCTCCCCGTAGCCCAACCAAACATGACGTAGGCCTAAACAAAAGGAGCTTGGGAAGGGTTAATATGGGGGTATACTACGAAGCGAGATTAAGGGCTGAGCGAGGTCTGTTGAGTCTAAAGCGGTCTAAAGCCAGAGTTTTCAGTATCACTAAAGGTGGCTCTCTTTTTACCTGGCTAGATCACCGTGGTAACAGAGGCTGCACGGCTAACCTGCTCAGACCAGTTTTTGTTTCAGAGTTTGAGCTTAAATTCGGCTCTTAGAGCGCTGCCCTTTAAGGAAACTACACATTTAGAAATCCCACAGACCTGACTATATTGTCTGAGCGCTACATTCTTACTGAGGAAACTGTTAGGCTACATCTAAACTTATTGATCAGTAAGTTAATGAACGAAACGAAGCCGTGACATTAGGCTTACAGAGTGAACTGTAACATCGCGCTGCGGCTTTTTGCCACATGCATACAGTTATTGAAAATGTAAAATAGCCCACACCTATACTATATGCAGCGCCACTCTATGCTCTCCTCTCAAATGATTTTACCTGGCGATCTACACACACTGGCTCTTAATAAAGCGTTCTATAAAATCACAGGTTGCAACATTATTTCACTGTAGGCGTCTTTCTTTTCATCAGTAGTGATTACAGTTGGGACGTGACAGGTGACAGCTGTCACAGTTCGGACATCGCTGCAGACTCGCAGGTTAAGCTTCTCACAGTAGATTCATATGTGTCCAAAAAATCCAGACTACAGGGTTTTTAATGTAGGCCTATTAGTAGGCTATTTGTAAGATTCAAATAAAAGGCTAATAGTCTAAATCAAAATTGTATTCATTATGATGTGGCCCAAAACTAAATGATTTTCCATAGGCTATTCATTTGGGGACAGTGTCAGACTTAAATTACATTCTTAAGTGTGGGACTATAGGCGTAGGCTATAGTGCTATAAATATAGCAAAGTAGCCTGTATATATATTAGGCTAAATGGTAGCCTATAGTGTTTAAATCCGAGTTCAACGTTTCATTGTTTTATAATGTCACGTTACGCACTGCAAGAACGATCGGCAAGATAAATAAATAATTTCCATGCTGGCAGCATTCCACTCTCCTTAGCCTATTTGCAGTAGCCTAATAGTTTTTTTCGGCTCTCTGTTTTCTGCTGTAATAATTCAGACTGACAAACTCTTCCTCTTGAATGAAGTTGGCGACACACTTTTGTTTTACTCAGCTGCTCACAATCAGTCCGTTTGTGTAAAGTTAGCGGCACAAGATCAGTCCAGTCTGTGCGGAAGCAGAGTCAAATGACGGTCAAACGCCCCCTCTCATGGGGACGCGCACAGAGCCTGAAGCTGAAACCCTCGTTCAAAATAAGAGGTTGATAACTGCCTTCGTGATACCGGTTAGCTCTGAGCGAGGGTATGTGTTATGTTGAACCAGATCAAAAAAAGAGAGCCGGGCTCTGTTGAGTTTGTTTCGTAGTATACCCCCAGGTTTGATGCACGCGCGCTCACCGGCCGGCGGGGACACAATTCTTAACAGCGGTATCTTGGCAGGCTATCAACACACACCTCAGAAGAGAAGGTGCAGGTAGGGGGCTCGCCTGTCCCGCTTCTAATGCACAGTGCACATCAAACATAACGTTAATGCGCGTTCAGAAAGAGGAAGTCACGGCACTCATGTCTGTTAGCTTTTCAAAATAAGAATTTGAAAATAAAAGTCCGCAAAACAAATGTTATTTTGGGGATTAATTTCTCCGCCTGAGAAATTTGAGGTGTGGCGTGTGAGAGTGTGAACGGGTTGATTTGCGTGTGTCTCACGGCCAAAGAGTGAGACTTGGCTACCCTGCTTAAAGCCACTCGCCGTTGTCTCTCTGCTGCTGATTGAAATGCATCAGTCTTCTCTGGTGTGCAAACTAGCGGAGACTTCGGAGCATGTTCACTGTTTTGTCGTTGGTATCCACTGCTGTTGTGCTATTTAAAAAAAGTTTACGGTCTAAGCCTACTAGTGCCGCTTCTACGCTTATCTGTTTAGGTTTAAACAGAGAGAAGGCGAAAAAGAGAGGCGAGAGGCTCACACCATGAGCCGACAGTTCAGCGCGCACACAGAGAGAGAGCGAGAGAGAGCGGAGAGAGAGAGAGAGAGAGAGAGAGAGACCCCTTGACGCTGTGTTTTAATACGGCTGGACGCACTCCATGTCCGGCTTAAAAAGTGGGGGGGACAAAATGAGTCTTGACGAAAAGTGGGGGGTACATGTACCCCCCATACCCCCCGTAATCGACGTCTATGCCCTTTACCCTTAGGATGCTCTGATGCACCTCTGGTAAATACAGTATAAAATACAGCCACAGACCAATAGGAGTGCTGGAAAATATCAATACATGTAAATATCGCGATACCTATCTTCGCGATACTGTATCAATTGCAAAAATAGATATCAACATTTATTTATTGTATATATGTATTTCGCTGCCGCCGGTAAGACTTAGACTTAAATCTGCTTTCATGCCATAATTTACACACAATTTTCAAATGTTATATTCTATATATTTTTTTAATTTTTATGATACATAGACAGGTAGTTCCTTTGTTTGGTTCGCACAAAAATAGTGTAATGTTTATCTTATCTTACTGTACCTTCACCCCTGTATCGGGATACGTATACAGTGTTTCCCCCAGAAAATGTCTTAGTCAAGGTGGTCACTGCCCAGGGTGACAGGAGGCGAAACTTTTGGGGGTATTTTGCTCGAAGATGCCAATGTGCAGTAAAGAAATAAACAACTGTTTATTTTAATACAAAAATACAACAGACACTGACCTTACAGTTGTGCAGTTTTGTTTGCTATGTGCAGGTACTAATTGTTTGCAAACATGCAGACAGTACAAACCACAATTAAAGAAAACTTATTCTGTTTTGGTGCAATATTATGCAGACACACTAAATACAAATAATGGACCGTACACTTAACATGTGTATGCACATCAAAGTGCAAATTCAACTTTTTGGATGGGGGGCTGTTGTGCAATTATTGTGGACAATATGCCTACTGTGATGCGATAGCCTATATACTGTATATAATTCTTTATTTCAGACCCAGGGGGATCCCTATCAACACAAATAACATAAACAAATACACAAACACAGAGTAAAAAATACACAGCCTTTCACAATATTCAGTGCCATGCATACAGACATGATCGCCAATGGTTCCACAGTCTGGAAGAAAATCTGACCGAACTGCATAGAGGGTTAGCCAAAACTGCAATTAAGTTATTTTCAGACTCAGATGCCCTACACATAAATCCATACATCAGGCCACGCAACACAGCAGAGCAGGTAGGGACCCCAACACTTACAAACATTTGGCTTGCACTGGAGCTTCTTGGAGCTCTCAGCAGTAGCCTCATGCTATCATTGTAGGCCACTGTAAGCTTTCTAATGCTGCCTTGTTTATAACGACACCACAGGTGGGCAGTATACAGCGGCGTACAATACGCTCTAAAGAGTGAGATTTTGACAGGTACGGAGCACATACTAAACTTACGGCAGAGCATGTTTGCTTGTGCATACAGCTTCCGACGCTGCCTATAGATATCCTTGTCATCAGACAGGTCATTAGACATAATATGGCCCAAGTATGTAATTTCACTGCACACACACTGAGTGCAGTGCCAGACAGATAGAAGTCAGGGAAGGTTGACTGTCTGTCTCCTCTGCTTCTGACAATCATGATCTTACTCTTTTTTGCGTTGTATTTTATGTCAAAATCATCACCATACTGTGTGCATACTCTCACCTATAATTCATTAATGGTTATTATTAGCCTACTTGCTTGATTACTTTTTAAATACAGAGGTTATTGATAGTTTTGGAACATGTATTTCCCAATTTAAAACATAAAAATAAAGCAGCATTGAAAATTCAGAAATTAAATACACTCTAGCATACACTAATACACTAGCATGCTGTTTTAAAAATAACTCAATAGTTGAAATAATACATACAATGTGTTATCCCCTTAAATGACTAAATGCATTTCAAAGACAGAAACTGTAAACTTACTGAAACTTGCCGGGGCCATAGTGTTGTGGTTTCTTACACTGGTCTAGCTTTGCACAGCTCTTCTTTCTGTTCAGCTAAATACCCCCATAAAGCAGCGCTGTCTTTATTATTGCCGCTACTTCAGTGTCGGCTCTCACGCAGGGCACGGTAGCGTGCGCAGTGCCACAGAGTCGCAGACACAGAGCAGCTGATAGAGAAACGCTTGGAGACACTTGCACATTTATTTACCGCAAATCGCAGCCTTTCGCGCAGTTATGACCATGCACAAGCACATATCGCGCTTGCTAGTAAATTAATTGTGCAGCACTAAAAAATAAATAAAAATTTGATCATTATTATTATCATTATTATTATTTTTTGGCTCTGTCGGTAGCCAAGGCAGGGAGCTGGCGTTGGTAAGGCGGCCGCCTTACGGCCTCTGCACACATCCTGCATCTACCTCTGGAGCGCGTCGCCTTACCTTACTGCTGCGTCTCTCGGACTTTTCTCGGACACACATGGAACGTCTCAGCAGCAGCTGCTGCTGCCGCGCTGCTTCTAAAAGCCCTATCTTTCTACATAGAGTTTTCATAGATAATTCCCATTAAAGAGGACCTATTATACTACTTTTCTGGTCTTAATTTCTTGTTTTACACTGCTATAGAGCAACCTGACACGAATCACATCACAAAAAACTATGTAGATTTTCGGGAAGCTCTTTCTCTTATTTTGGCGATCCAGCACGTCCTGTCAACAGTTGAGTGTGTGTGCTTCGGGCATCTACGCTCCCTCCGGCTGTGCTTCGGCAATCTTCGCTCCCCTCCCCCCCCTCCTGCAAACCCCCACTCCGTTGTGATTGGTTACCTTCCTTCCGGAACACTTTCAGTGGCGGGAAGCGCGAGCACGGACCTATAAGGGCGCGAGGCAGACGCGAACAGGGAAGTGACAGCATTACCATACATGGAAACATCCGCGTGGTGAAAATACGTGACGTCAACAATTATGACCGGGTAGACCGCCTTGAACACGTGACTTCTCGACTGGCTAGAATAGTGTTTAGTGCTCTGCACCGCTCTGCACAGACACCCCAGACGGTCAGCAGGGAATACGTCGAAATGCATGTAAGTCATTATTTGATAATTTAGGATGGTTAAGCATGACTATGAATCATCATAACAACGTTTATAGGTCATAAAAGTCAAAAAGCATCATAGGTCCTCTTTAAAAAAGAAGTTATTTCCTGTCATTTATGATGCATATGATTTATATTGAGTCTAATATTGAGTCTGGACAGTAATCCGTGCGCCCCATTGCCTTTTTTTTTTTTTTTTTTTTAAATTTTCGCTTGTTGGAAGTCTTATTTTGAAAGGGACACACCAGGAAATGGTGAAACTACAGCGAAAGCTGCCAGTAGGAAGTCAATATGACTCGCAGCAGAGTATTTCTCTATCAGTTAAAGCAGAGAGACCCGAGAGAGACGCGCGGCTCTCAGAAAAAAATAGGCGAGCCTCCTGAGGTAAAGGGGAACGTCGCTGCAGACGTACCTCCGACGCGCATCAACAGTGCGTCTGAGGTTGGATGTATGCCCGCTCTAGGTTGATTACACGGTCAGTGACAAAAAGTCAGACGCAGACGCGAGGTAGACGCGCAGTAGAGGTAGGATGTGTGTGGAGGCCGTTAGCCATAAAGCGCTGGGGGAAACACTGAGTATCGCAAGATTCTTGCCAATACACAGACCTACCAACCAACAATAGCTCAAAGTTCAGATTCAGCATCAGTTTGGATGGAGAGCGTTTTGTGAACAGTAATGTTCAAGTCTTTCCAGATATTCTCAATTGTATTTAGGTCTGGACTTTGACTGAGCCATTCTAGCACATGATTATGCTTTGATATAAACCATTCTATAGTAGATCTGGCTGTATGTTTCGGGTAATTGTCCTCCTTGAAGGTGAACCTCCGCCCCAGTCTCGACTCTATTGCAGACTAACAGGTTATCTGCCCTGTATTTGGCTCCATCCATCTTCCCATCAACTCTAACCAGCTTCCCTGTCCCTGCTTAAGAAAAGCAATAAAATAAATGTACGTGTGTGGTTGTAACGTGACAAAATGTGGAAAAGTTCAAGGGGTATGAATACTTTTGCAAGGCACTGTATATGATCAATACAGCTTGCTGTTTTGGATCCATCCCTTTTTAAGCATACTCTCATTGGTTTGGTCATCACTTGTGTAATTCCACATGCATCTGTGATAGTAAGAGGCTTATTTTTAAGTGGACAATATAACAAATTCCAATCAATAGCTGCATTTCCACCGCAGGAACTAGTTCCCGGAACTAGGAACCTTTGCAGGGACTACGCGTGTTCCCACCACAGGAACTAGGGTCTAAACTCTATTTCCTGGAACTATGATTACCTCACAAAAAGATCCTGCTCGGGGGGGAGCACTAAACAAAGGTTCAGGAACCTTTGCGGCGGGGCTGGAATGTTGAAGATGTCTGATTGGTGGAGTTGCCTGCTTGCAGCTTCTCACCCCAATGTTCAAATCTCCGCTTTTACCATCATATGGCTGCTGTGCTCCGCTAAAATATACAGAGAAATAATCTGTCCGCTGCCCGTGTTAACAAACTTGGTGGAAACCCGCCTCAAGTTAAGATCTCCCAGGAGATACAGTAGGGGAGAGTGGCCTAAGTTGTGCATTTTGGAAGTTGTTCCACCCCTTGTTTCTAGAAAACCGTGGAAGAAATTGGAAATGTGACCACAATTATTTACACGAAGAAGACACAAGGAATAAGATATAAGTACTTTTAAGCTCAAAAAACTGTGTTTTGCCTTTCAAAGTAAAATTTCCATGATCAAGGTTTTTTGATTATTGTGTCTGAACAATTATAGACAAGTTTGAAAACATTTGACACATGTTTAGTGCTTTGGTATGCTACATTTTGAGTCTATACAGTTAGCACGATGTCAGCCCTAAACTGCTGCATCATGCTTATTATCCAAAATTCTGGGGATGGGGTGATTTGTGCCAAAGGGCCTGGGTGAGTTATAAGTAAGTAAGTAAGTAAAATGTATTTATAAAAGCACATTTATGACAGTTTGCATTGTCCAAAGTGCTGTACATAGTGCATTCAGTAGGTAAACAATGAAGGTAAAATAACAATAACCAAAATAAAAGACGTAAAGCCCATACATCCACATAAACACAGATAGTAGTGCAGAGGTAAGATAGTTAATGGGGAGGAAACACCAGGGTGTACATATGGGTTTTGAGCCTTGATTTAAAGGCAGAAATGTAGGGGAATCACATTTGTCAGGTGGCAGTTGGTTCCACAAGCATGGAGCAACTAGTGCAAAGTACATTTCTGAGAGTTGTGCCAGTGGCATGGCTGTATACACTGGTCACCAAAAGAAAGTGATTGTCTACAGTAGCTCAGAAGAGAGTGACATCTCAATTCCACTTAATGACACCACTGATGAGAGTTCAGATGGCCAGAAAGATGATGATGGTGACTTTGTCATTGTGAGCTTTGCAGGTAAAACCATTAGATCTGCTAGGCCTTGTTTAAGAAAATTGTCCTTCAATCTTTGTCAACTATTTACTTTATTTACTTTAAATAAACCTTAAATAAGTAATTGTCTAATGGATTTGTCTTGCATTACAGTTTATGAGATATATAGCAATGGCACAAACTTTTTTTCCGAAAGCTATATTTCTTCATCAGTTTATTCCAGATCCAAAGTTTTCATTGCCAGGGATGCACAACACCCTGAAATATATGTACATATTTGAGTTGGAGACTTTACTGTCAAGGCCTTACTTTAAAGTCATTTTCACAGCGTCAGGGACCCTAAAGGTGCCAACCAGCTCTCTCCCCATGAAACATGACTCCGCCACCTCCTGTCTGCCGTCGCAGCCTTGTTGGGACATTGTGGCCATTCACCAACCATCCACTACTCCATCCATCCGACCATCCAGGGTTGCACGGCACTCATCAGTAAACAAGACTGTTTGAAGATCATTATTTAGGGGTGGCCGAATAATAGGTTTATGCACAACTGCAAACTTCTGGATCCTATTTTTAGCAGTTGCTCTCCTATTCCGATGAATTTGTCTGGCAGAAACCTTCCTCATATTACCGTTATCCGAACAACCCGTCTGTGCTCTGAATCAGCCACAAATCTCTTCACAGTATGATGATCACACTTACATTTTCGTGAAATATCTAATGTTTTCATACCTTGTCCAAGGTATTGCACTTGACGCTTTTACGCTTAATTCCAATTTGCATAATAATTTATGACAGACTGTATATATTATATCCTTGAATACTCATTACAGAGACTTCATACATGGAATCCAGAGTCTCGGATATAGTTAAAACAAGTAAGGCAAGGCAATTTTATTTATAAAGCAAATTTCAGGCATTTCAAGTATGTTGCCTTCTATTAAAATATTGGAAATATCTATTAATTTATGTATTAGGCTACATATATTAATGTGAGCTACCTTTAACCCCTTCCTGGGTAGTTTAGCAGAAATCATCATACATAATAATTTTATATTATTCATTGTTTTTATTTATTAAATGATCCATCCTTGAACTTCTACCTCTACAACCCTCCTTTTTTAAATGATTCTTAGGTCAAAACATACATTTAAACATAAACAAAAATAACCCACAAAAACATTCACCCACATCAAGTGTCTCCCACCCTCAGAGTCCCAATTGTTTGTGATGCTCTTATCACACCCATTCTCTACACCCCTGTAATTCTAAAATAGGCTATCATAATTTCCAATTCAGTCCAAAAATTACACAATGTAGATGCCCCCCCCCCCCCAGCCCTAGAACAGCACACAAACATAATTGCAACTTCCTTTTTTATTTAAAAACTAAACCATAAAACAACATAGGCTATTTAAAATAAATTAGTATTAAGGCTAAATTAAAATGGTTGTTAATGGTTGCCTAAATGTTTTGTTTCTGCTTCAAAATAAAAGTCAAAATATACTTGCCGTTTAGCCGTTTTGCCTGTTAAATGATTTTAATTCATGTGAAATTACGCTGTAGGACATGTTCCGTTTGAATGAACAGTAATTTAACTGCGAGCCATATGTATAGTTTGTGGTGTTGTAGTTGTAGGCCATAAAAAGCGCTAATCGCGGGATAAAAAAATTGACGCCGTTAAAATGGGTTTGTGTTAACGTTGTTAATAATGTGTTAAACTGACAGCACTAGTGAAAAGCTTTTATTATTAGTCATATTATTCAGACTTTTACATTTTAAATGTAATAAAGAAAACTTCACATTTTAATTACTAGGCATGCCTGTGTGTGCTCAAGTATAAAATGTAGATACTGCTACATGGTGTGTGTGTGTGTGTGTGTGTGTTGTCCAGTATAAAGCGTAGTAACTGCTACATGGTGTGGGCTGGAGAGAGCAGCAGTCCTGGTCAGGGGAGGAACAACAATGGCTTAGAGATCGGCTGTCTGGTGGACACAACAAACGGACTGCTGACCTTCACATCCAACGGCAAAGAACTCAGCACATATTACCAGGTTAATATTGCATATGGTGTTACAAATTTTCTGATTGGCCTCCTATTCTCCAGTATATGTTCAACTGAAACTAAACTGCATGTTTTTGTGTTACAATGTGTTTGTTCTGTTAAAAAAAACCTGACTGTATGTAAGAATCCTGTCTCTTTAGCCTTGAAGCTCACTAACTATCAAGCTCATAGACCTATATGTCTCAACACTGCCCTGTGTGTTACTAGCTCTGCACTCTCTTCTCTCCAAAGGTGGAGCCCAGTACTAAGCTTTTCCCAGCAGTCTTTGCAAAGGCCACCAGTCCCAATGTCTTCCAGTTCGAACTGGGGCGTATTAAGGTGAGACTGACACACCCACATACACATACGCTTTTCCACCGCACATGTAGCTCGACTCGACTCAACTCGACTCAGTTCAACTTGGTTTGGTTGCAGCACGGGTCGTTTTACACTGCAAATAGTACCTCCTGAACGTGGGCGTCAGTGGCGTAACTTTGATGTTCATATTGGTGGGGACACATTTTGGCGAAACGTCACTAGTTTATTAACCAAACCAGTTTTATCATGTATCTATGTAGCCTACAGTTTAGTCAAGAGTTGAGCGGCTATCAATCGTTTTGTACTAAAAAACGTATTATATTCATACATCATTGGCTGCTTATGTTTCACAGTAGGGCTGTCCCCGACTCGGAATTTCAGTTTACGAGTGAACCGGGGAGTTGGAGCGCAGCTTAAGCACGAGAGTGCCCGAGTCTCGACGAGCCGGTGAGAGAGAAACAACACAGAGCCGGTGACGGCTGCAGAGAATGGTGATTTGCGCGAGTAAAAAAGACAAGATGCTCGCGGTCTACGGGGGCTTAATTGTTTCCAAGGCGACCTATCTTTACTACAGCACATAGCAGAGCAGAATCAATAGGCCATATATGGTGCGAAATTTGCACAGTGCTTTGGTTCTGCTTTCTCCTTTCCAGTGGCGTGGCGTGGGGATTTTTTTTGAGGAAGCCAAGTGAGACAACACCTTTAATCTACATGTTTATTGGAAGGTGGGGGACAGAAAAGAGTAGGCTACGTCGCAGCTTGTAGGCCTAACTACAAGAGCTATTATAGCGCCTGCCGCCTGGTCACTTTACCAGGACTTACACACGCCTGTAATCTGTCCGACACCGCTCGTTCGCTCTCTCTCTCTCTCACTCATTCACACACTTCCTTATCGTCTTATTAAATTATAAATTTTATTATAAATGCACCCCCCAACCCCGACCGGAATGCACAACTAGCCGCTTAATGCCCAATGCAGATTCGAATTCATTCACGATATAATTAGGGGACGTTTTAGGCTATTTTAAGTTTCACGTTCACATGAGACACGACTCACACAATCAGTTGTAGGTGCTTGACATACACACATACTTTTTATACATCCTTTTCGTTTAAGAACTAGGCCAAATGTTCATTACAACACTATACTTAAGACAATCCAGAACAACTTCAGTTGATATACAGTAGGCCTACCAATGCAACTTAATCCAGGCAATCAAGGCACAATTAGCAATAAAATAACACAACACATAACACACATAGCTACACAGACAGTTAAGGGAACAGTTAACCCGCGCCGGGAGAAGGTGTGTATTTTACTCACTATTTGTAGAGGAAGGCCATTAGCTGAAGTTTGCCGCTACCAGCTAGCCACTCGGTGTAGACATAGTTATCCTCACAGAAAGTGCGATAAACTTTCTTTCTCTCCACACGCATTGGCCTGCCGTCAGATTTGATTTTTTTTTTTTTTTTTTTATGATTTATATTTTTATTGAGTTTTCAACATCCATTTTGCACAAACATACACAAAAAACAAACAAAACAACAGAATGGCATGTAACTAGACAACCTAATTATAGCCGTGGCCAATGAGAATATAGTTATACAAGAAGTAAAGGAAGAAACATACACACAAATACGGTTGTATTAAGAAAACAGTAATACAAAATAAAAATAAAACAACAAAAAACAACAAGACAAACAGTAATGGTCATGTTAAATCAAATTAAAAAGCACCAAAAAGCACAGCACAAGAAAGGCAGCAATACACATTTAGAAACACTATGATGCTCTATCCTCCATGTAGGCGTGATAAAGCCCCCACTTCTGATGGTACTTGTCCACCCTATTAATCAGCCTAAATGACAACATTTCCAGTGCAGCTAATTTCCCCAATTGGAGGAACCACAGGGACGATGCAGGTAAAGTAGAGGCTTTCCAATTTGTTATAATGAGTTTTCGTCCTAGCATAAGTGCCGTTTGCACCCATTCAGCGTTAGATGGCGTTAAATCCTGTAATACCATAGGATCCCCTAAAATATACAAATTTGGGGTGAAAGGGATATCATGGCCAGTAATTGTTTTAATATAATCGTGGACACTGGACCAGAATGACTGTGCCTTTGGGCATCCCCATAGCATATGCACCAGGGTACCATTATTGACAGTACACCTCCAACACCCTGCATCGTCCCTCAACCCTGCTCTGTGTAGCCTGGACGGGGTCCAATAAACTCTATGCAATGTTTTAAATTGTATTAGTCTTGTTTTAAGTTCTCTCGACATTTTTTTTGAGTTTTTAAGGATCAGACTCCAGTTCTCCTCTGAGAAAGCAATATTTAGATCAGCTTCCCATGACAGTCTGAGGGCTGACAAATTGTCCTTAGAGTTGAGAAGCAGTATGGAATAATATGCTGCTGCCTCGTGACCCTTCCCAAAAAATATCTAATATGCGATGCCAGATGTCCAAACTAGGAGGAGCCACAGAGGCCGAACCGAAGGTCTGTATCAGCAGATGTCTCAGCTGCAAGTAACACCAGAACTGATTTTGTGGGATATCAAATTGTCGTTTTATATTTTCAAATGATCTAATTATTCCCTCTTCATACATATCACCTAGAACTTTGATTCCTTTTCGGTACCACAGTTTCCAAAAGAAGGGTTCTTTGTCAATACGAAGTTTAGGATTAAACCAGATTCCTGCATGTAAATGAAGATGGGGATTGACCCCGTGAACCTGCGCGACCCTCCTCCAGGTCCATTGTAAATGTGAGACAACTGGATGTGTGTTTACTTCTGAGGGCAACTTAGCTGTGATGAAGTGCACTGGGGAGAGTGGGTCACATAACCCGCTCTCTAAGGCAAACCAGGGTGGGGCTCTTTCTGGGGGCAAAAACCAGTGTGCCATGTGTCTGAGACTGAATGCTAGGTGGTAAAAGCTGAGGTTTGGGACTCCCAACCCACCATGATCCACTGGCCTCTGTAGTGTCCGTAATTTTAGTCTTGGGCGTTTGTTATTCCATAGAAAAATGTTAGAAATTCTGTCAAATTGTTTAAAGTATGTTTGGGGAATTTTTACTGGGAGAGCTTGCAACAAATAGTTAAATTTAGGGGCACAGGTCATTTTTATCACATTGGCTTTGCCCCACAGAGATAGAAAAAGTGGAGCCCAGCGCTCTGTGTCAGTCCGAAAGTTTGCCAATAGAGGTTCAAAATTACTCTTGACTAAATCAGACAGATTTGGAGGAAATGTTATCCCAAGGTATGTTAAGCCTTTTTCAGGCCAGGAGAAATTGCAAGACTGGAAGAGAGATTTAGGGCAATATGCTGTCAGGGGGAGTGCTTCTGATTTAAGCCAATTAACTTTATATCCAGATATTCCTGAAAAACTGTCAACTATTCTGAGTAAAGAGGGCAAAGAGTGTTCTGGCTCGGACACAAACAGGAGAATGTCATCTGCATATAAAATTAGCTTCTGGGCAGTTTGGCCTATCTGGATGCCTTTGAAGTCTGGGTCCTTTCGGATGGCCTCAGCTAATGGCTCGAGAGCCAGCGCAAAAAGAAGCGGAGACAGCGGGCAGCCCTGTCTTGTTCCCCTACCGAGGTCGAATGAGGGAGAAAAAAAGCCATTTGTGGAAACTGATGCTTTGGGTTGGGCATATAGAAGTTTGATCCAGTTAATAAACTTACTGCCAATTCCAAAGGTCTCTAGGGTAGAGAAGAGATAGTGCCACTCCACCCTATCAAAAGCCTTCTCGGCATCTAACGAGATAGCGGCGGTAGGGGAGTTAGCATTCTGTTGGGCCCACATAATGTCAATAAGGCGCCTAACGTTATCAGCAGAAGAGCGTGAGCGTATAAACCCGACTTGGTCGGCGTGAATCAATGACGTTATGACCCTATCCAGTCTGTTAGCGAGGATTTTGGATAATATTTTGCTATCGCATGAAATCAGGCTAATAGGCCTATAGTTTTTACAGTCTAGTGGATCTTTGCCGCTTTTCGGAATGAGCGAAATAAGCGCCTCTGATAATGATGGTGGCAACCTACCCCTCGCCAAGGCTTCATTATACATATCCAAAAGAAACTGGGCTAGTTCTTCCGGATAGGCCTTATAGAACTCAGCTGTAAACCCATCTAAGCCAGGGGCCTTGCCTGCTGGTAGATGTTTAATGACCCGTAGTATTTCCTCTTTAGTAATTGGAAGATCGAGATCTTCCATTTGGTTCTCAGATAGCGAGGGAAGTTTGAGGGGGGCAAGAAATGACATTATATTTCCTGTATCAGCTTGTGATTCAGAGGTGTAGAGTTCAACGTAAAATGTTTTAAAGGTTTCATTTATCTCCCTGGTGTTTGAAAGTAAGTTGCCAGTCTCATCTCTGATGGCTGGTATAGTACACATCATTTCCCTCTGTTTGATGTACCTTGCGAGAAGTTTGCCAGCCCTATCGCCTTCCTCAAAATATTTTTGTCTTGCCCTAAAAAGAGAAAATTCTGCTTTCTGAGAAAGTATAGTATTCAGCTTATACTTCAACCTAGTCAGCTTTGTCAAGTTACCGGGGGACATGTTTTGTTTAAATTGAGTGTCGGCTATCTTGATTTGTTTTTCTAGGTCCAACTGTTTGGCCATACGTTCCTTTTTCTTAAAGGAGGCGTGTTGGATTACATGTCCCCTGATAAACGCTTTTAAGGCGTCCCAAGCAACTCCCAGTGATGGTGTAGAATGCAAATTTGTCTCTTTAAAAAGGTTAATTTGGGCTCTCAAAGATTCCCTAAAACTAGGATCCAACAAGAGGCTAGAATTAAACCTCCATCTGGGTGATCTTTGTGATTTGCTAAAGGGAACCATGTGGAGAAATACAGGTGCATGGTCTGATATTATAATGTTTCCAATGTTACTCGATATTGAGGAGGAAATCACAGAATTCGATACCAAAATGAAATCTATTCTAGAGAAGCTCCTATGAGGTGAAGAATAAAATGTATAGTCCTTGCTAGATGGGTTGTGTATGCGCCAGATATCTACCAACCCATATGTTTTACACATATCCTGCAGGGCAATACAAGTCCTTGTAGGACGTTGCGTAGGTGTGCTGCGGTCTAATATCGGATCCAATACTTCATTAAAATCCCCACCCATAATTATTGGGAAGTCGCCCATATCTATGAGCTTACTCTCCAGCAAACCAATAAATGATGGGTCAACTGTATTCGGGGCATATACATTAGCCAGTATAACTTTATGTCCCTGAATTTCTGACAGTATAAAAACCATTCTTCCCCCGTCATCTGAGGACTGTTTGAGGCATTTAAAAGGCAAATGTTTGTTGACTAAAATGGCCACTCCCCTACTACTCTTACTTCCACAAGAGGCAGCAACAAAACCGACCCAATCACGCTGTAGTTTTTGTGATTCCTGGGCTAATAAGTGGGTCTCCTGTAGGAAGACAATGTCACATTTTTTAGATTTGACAAAACTCAATACCTTTTTCTTTTTAATTGGATGGTTAAGGCCCTTAACATTCCATGTCATAAAGTTTAAATCACTATTGCTGGCTGACATAATTTTGGTGGGTGTTAAACGTATTTAAATGCTGCAACTCCATGGCTAAAGAAAAAAGGTGCATCATTACCATTAGACCAAACACACATAAACAAAAAAAAATATATATAAAACAAAAATAAAACTTCAGATGACCTGTCGTCATCAGCTGGCATCTCCTGAACATGATGCCAGAAACACGAATTATTCTTTGGACCGTGACCCTTTAACTTAACAACTGCTTTCCAGACAGAGCCACCCTGCGGTGACGTCATCATAGCCGCTCTCTCGGCACCACGGAAAAACGCAGCACAGAGAGAGGGAAAGTAGTCAGATTAACTAAACATAATGAGCAAGCGTCAAGCCATATAATGTTTAACAAATATAAAAACAAAGCCTTAAGCGTTTATCTGTCTAAAAGGTGAGGCTCAAACACCACTACAAAGAATAGACTATTACTATATGCATGAAGGAAAAGCTACAAAATAATAATAAATAAATCCAACCTTTTCCCCATATGTCCGTCGATTGGGTAATAAAACGTCCACTTAGTATTGTTCTAGGACCCATCCTCTTGCGCGATCCCAAAAAGAAAAAAATATTCCATTTGTGAACAAAGTTCGAACGAGAACGTAAAGGAAAAGTAAAAAATAGACCTGACTCATCCATAACCGTATTCTCCCCTCTTCTTGATGAGACAAAGGACATCCTTCTTAAACGTTCAAGCATCAAATAATAATCCCAGGACGAGTAATAAAAAATAAAAAAGAACAAAAAAGGGAGCGATAGAAAAAGTCTGTGGTGAAATTGCAATAGAGTCAAAGCAGTAATCCAACCTTTTCGTAGGCTAAATTGGGGGGAGAGAGCAGGATCGCAGGAGGAAAGAAGGGTGAGTGAACCAGCTTGCACGAGAAAGTATTCCAAAACATTTTGTTAACGCCACAATCCGATGGCAACATCACGGCCGTCTGGCCATATGCGTACAGAGGAGCGCGTTGCGCTAACCCAGGGAGTGGATGTAGGCGCGTGCCTTCTTTGGATCATCAAATTCACGGCGACCCTCCGGCGCCCGGATGACGAGCAAAGCCGGGAATACCAAGGAGAACTTCATCCGTCGGTCATGGAGCAGTTTCTTGCATTCGTTGAAGCGCAGGCGTTTGTCAGTGACGATCTTGGAGTAATCGGGAAATACCATTATGTTATGCCCGTTCCAGGTAACCTTCCCTTTACGGGCTGCTTCCACGATGCGCTCTCTGTCCTGGAATCTCAAGAATCTGGCAATAAGGGCCCTTGGTCTCGGTGTCTGGCCCGGTTCCGACTGACGCCTTGCTCCCGTCCTGTGTGCTCGGTCGATCTCCAGCCTCTCAGCGAAATCGATGTTCCATGTTTTTGGAATATTATCACAGAGGAAAGCCCGTGCATCGCCGCCCTCGCACTCCTCCGGGAAGCCGACAAAACGTAGGTTATTCCTCCTTTCCCTGTTCTCAATGTTATCGAGTTTTTGTCTAAGCAGCTCGACCTCCTCTCTGGTAGCGGGGGGATTCTCTTGTAGCTCCTGGTTAGCTTCCTCGAGGAAGGTTAGCCGGGCCTCGACGTGATTAAGACGCTCGGAAATCTCTGTAAGCTTGTTTTCAACTGCAAATGTGGACCTTTTAATATCTTCCAGTTTCTTGTCTTGTGCTTCGGAGGTATCTTTGATAAGCCTGGACATGTTGGCAAGCTCTCGCGCCACTATCCTATCGGTGGCAGTGGGAGTGTTGCTAGCTGCTGGCTCCTGTTGCGTGGAAGTGTCCGCATCGGCTTCATTAGCTTGTTCGTTAGCTTTCGGGCTAGCCATGGCAAAACTCGACAGCAACTGCTGGTTAACATTTTTTTTGTGGCCGCCTTTGGGCATTTTGTCCTCCTCGATCACAGAGTATACTAAGGTCCGAAAAAATCTGACTTTCGCAGTGTATTTAAAAGTTTCACCGTCAGGGCAGGCGGAGCATGTCTTTCAAGCAGCCATCTACATTACCTGCGTCACGTGACTCCCTCAGATTTGATTTTTAATGGCTTCTCAATTGGCAGTTTGGTAAAATAATTTGTTACTAAATACTCAAAATCTCCACCCTCCATAAATGTTCTTGCTAATATGATAACAATGCAAACATGCTAATCTCCCGCTATTGTTATTGTTGTTAAATTTCAGTGACGTTGATAATGATGCTTTGATTTGATTGGTGTGAAGCCAAAGGCCGAGTGGCTTCCCTTGGCACCCTCCTGACCAATCACGGAGGGCAGTGTCATGGTAATAGCCTCACCTGATTGGTCAATTCTTTTTATTTTT